>CM035424.1:112332087-112334587 GCA_020310875.1 Ceratopteris richardii
GGAAGTCTCACAGGTTACCCTTCTCAAGGAAAGGCTACATGCATGAAGACTACCTAGAGCTTGTCCACAGAGATGTATGGGGACCAAGCAAGGATCCCTCAGTCTAAGGTTCAAGGTACTATGTATCTTTTATAGATGATTATGGCAGATGGAGTGTATTGTACTTCATGAAGCACAGGGATGAGGTGTTTAATTGCTTTAAAAAATATCTTGCACTAGTTGAAAATCAGACACGAAGGAATTTGAAGAGGCTAAGGTTAGATGGAGGAGGTGAGTACTTCTCCAATAAGTTTGAAAACTTCTTGCAGGACAGATAGAAAGACAAACATATAGATAGATAGATAGATAGATAGATAGATAGATAGATAGATAGATAGATAGATAGATAGATAGATAGATAGATAGATAGATAGATAGATAGATAGATAGATAGATAGATAGATAGATAGATAGATAGATAGATAGATAGATAGATAGATAGATAGATAGATAGATAGATAGATAGATAGATATAGATAGATAAAGAGATTGATATATAGAGAGATAAATAGATAGATACATAGATAAATAGATAGAAAGATAGATAGATAGATAGATAGATAGATAGATAGATAGATAGATAGATAGATAGATAGATAGATAGATAGATAGATAGATAGATAGATAGATAGATAGATAGACAGATAGATAGATAGATAGGATATGTGCAAAAATTTGAATTCAAATTCAAATTTTGGCTTCCTATGATCAAGGTCCTAAAAGCTTGGAGATATTATCTCAATCAAATAAGCTACTTTTTCCACGACTCACTTTGGTAGGTGATTACAAAAGATTCCAAGTCATTTTGACTTTTACAAATGAGGTAAAGTGGTAAGTAATCACAAGCATATGTTCCTATGATTCTTCATGCATGTAGAGTCTTCATGATATCTTCCAAGCCAAATGTGTAGGCTTGTGATTTACACCAACAGCTCCCTCTCAAGCCAAATATTTTGGCTTAAGTCTTCATCTTCAATCTTCAAGTACATCCTGCAATCCAATCGTAGATTTGAACCTGCAAAGTTTGGTCCCATCCAAAGCTTTAGTCAGCAAATCTGCACATTGCATGTTGGTTCACACATAGGTCAGCTGAATGTCCTTGCTTAGCAACTTCTCCCTCACATAATGATAATGAACTTCTATGTGTTTGGTCCTGGCATGATAGATAGGATTAGCTGCAAGGTGAAGAGAACTTGTGTTATCTCCAAAGATAATTGGAGGCCTAGTATATAAGCCCAATTCTGTATACAAAAGCTTAATCCAAATTGCTTCTTGAGTGGCATTAGCTAGTCCTCTATACTCTGCTTCTGTAGAAGACAATGCAACAGTTGGTTGCTGCTTTGCAGACAATGAAATTGGTTTGTCACCTGCAAAAGAAATGTATCCTGAAGTGCTTCTCCTAACATCCTTGCATCCTGCCCAATCTGCATCTGAATAAACTTTTATATCAATATCTAAAGTGTAGGGAAAGTACAAACCATGGTTCTATGTACCCTTGAGATACTTCAAGATTCTTTTTGCAGCCTCTAAGTGAGGTATCCTTGGCTTGTGCATAAATTGACTTAGCACACTAACTCCATATGCAATATCAATTCTTGTAAGAGTAGCATAGTTCAAGCTACCTACCATACTTTGATAACCTGTAATGTCTTGGACTTCATCACCTTCATGGGCACTTAGCTTTAGGTTCACCTCCATTGGAGTGCTAGCTGCTTTAGCATCCTGTAAGTGAAATTCCTTCAACATGTCCTGCACATACTTCTTCTGAGCAATGTATATCCCTGAATTAGTGTAGACTAATTCAAGTCCCAAAAAATACTTCAATAATCCAAGATCATTGATCTTGAATTCCTTCATCATCTGGCTTTTGATGCTTCTGATTCCATTGACATCATTGCCTGTAATGATGATGTCATCAACATAAACACAGAGATAGATTATCTCTTAATTACTTCTCTTAATGAACAGAGAAGTGTCAGCCTTACTCATGACAAAACCTTGGTCTTGGAGGTATGTAGTTAGCCTGTAATTCCATGCCCTAGGTGTCTGCTTCAATCCATATAAAGCCTTCTTTAATTTGCAAACATAAGTTACCTTCTTAGGGTCTTCATAGCCAGGAGGTTGTGACATATAAACCTCTTCTGAGATCCATCCATTCAAGAAAGCATTCTTGACATCCAATTGGTACATGTTCCAATTCTTTGATGTAGCTACACTCACCAACACTCTGATTGTTGGCATCTTGGCCACAGGAGAAAATGTTTCTTCATAGTCAATGCCTTGGGTTTGTGCAAAACCCTTGGCTACCAATATGGCCTTGTACCTATTAATTGTGCCATTAGAATTTCTTTTCAATTTATAGATCCATCTGGATCCTATTACCTTCATGGAGTCCTTCTTGGGTACTAACTCCCATATATCACTCTCCTTGAGTGCTTCAATCTCCTCATCCATAGCTTCC
>CM035424.1:112342087-112344587 GCA_020310875.1 Ceratopteris richardii
AAGCAAAACCCTAATAGTAGGCATCTTTGCCACAGGAGAGAAGGTCTCCTCATAATCAATTCCCTGAGTTTGTGCAAAGCCTTTTGCTACAAGCCTTGCCTTATACCTGTTAATGGAACCATCAGAATTCTTCTTGAGTTTATAGACCCATCTTGAGCCTATTACCTTCATGGATGAAGTCTTGGGCACCAAATCCCAAGTGTTGTTTTCCTCAAGTGCTTCAATCTCTTCCTTCATTGCATGCTTCCATTCTGTTTTTGCTTTGGCCTCTTCAAATGATGATGGCTCCTCTTGGTTTATGTCCTGTGCTATGTAGATAGAATGTTTAGTTACTAATGAGGTGTCAAACCCATACCTTTCTGGTTTTTTCTTTTCCCTCATAGATCTTCTTAGGCCATGATGTGATGATTCTGCCTCATGTCCAAGTTCCTGCAATTTTGCTTTACCTTTAGACTTCCATGCTTTGATCTTTTCCATCTGAGATTCTTCATCATCCTCTGAGGTGTCTTGTTCTTCAATCTTTGGTTGTTCTCTACCAAGATTTGGAAAATCTTCTTCAAGATTATATGGTAAATTGACCTTCCTGCATGAATCTTCATACCATGAATTGTTCTCATCAAAAACTACATCTCTGCTTACCAAGAATCCTTTGTTGGTAGGGTTGTATAACCTGTAGCCCTTTTGATTGTTGTCATATCCAATAAATACACACCTTTCTGCCTTTGGATCCATCTTGCCTCTAACCTGTGAAGGAACATGAGCAAAAGCAATACATCCAAAAATTTTACAATGATCTAAGCTTGGTCTTCTTCCATTCCAAGCCTCATATGGAGTCATCCCATCAAGGGATTTTGAAGGCAACCTGTTAATCAAGTAAGTGGCTGTAGATACAGCCTCAGCCCATAAGTAATTAGGTAAATGCTTTTCATTTAACATAGACCTTGCAGCTTCAACAATTGTCCTATTTCTCCTTTCTGCCACTCCATTTTGCTCAGGAGTGTACCTTGTAGTTACCTCTGTTTTGATTCCTCTTTCTTGAAGAAAAGAATCAAAATCATGGGAGAAGTATTCTCCCCCTTGATCTGACCTTAGCCTTTTTAGTGATTTACCTGTTTGATTCTCCACAAGAGCCAAATATCTTTTGAAACATGAAAAACTTCATCTTTGTGTTTCATAAAGAATAGGATAGTCCATCTGCTGCAATCATCAATAAAGGAAACATAATACCTTGATCCAGATATTGAAGCTTCCTTGCTAGGTCCCCATACATCTGTATGAACCAACTCCAAGAGATCTCCATGCATATAACCTTTCTTCATGAATGGTAACCTGTGAGACTTTCCAAATTGACATGCACTACACTTATAAATCATATGTTGTTTTGACAAATTAGGAAGTCCAAGTACACTTTGGTCCCTGCAGATTTGCTTTAATGACCTTTCACCAATATGTGCTAACCTTTTGTGCCATACTTCCAATTCTATGAGTGTCTGACTACCATAATTAAAGAGAGCAATGTTTCTAGTGTCCTGTAATTCAAATGTGAACAATCTACCTGTCTTTTCACCTTTTGCAATTCTTCTGAATCCTTGACTTGGATCTTCAACAAATGCTCCTGCTTTTGTGAACCTGACTTGCAACCCTTTCTCTACTATCTGCCCAACACTTATCAAATTCTTTGTAATGGTAGGGACATAGAGTACCTTACTGAGTAGGTTGATGTTTCCATCAGGTGCTTTGACATTACCTATTTTCTCCACAGGATGTTTTGTATCATCTCCTGTTTGTACCTCATGCTTATTCCTTGGATCTTCTAAATCTGATAGGAGTGCCACATTTCCTGCCACATGATTTGAACAACCTGAATCTATGTAGAAAACATGCTCATCAGATTTACCTTTTGGCATAGCCATGTTCATGATCAATAATGAATCCTCTTTGTTTGAGTCTTCTGTGTAGTTATTGTAGTCTCTCCTTCCTTTGTAGCCTCCTTGATAGTTTGAATGATTGTAGTTGTTGTAGTTGCCATGGTAGTTGTTGAACCTTCCTCTTGAGTAGCCATAACTTCCTCTATTGTATCCTCTGCCTCTTTGATTCCTGGAATTCCTAAAGCAATTTTCAGTTGTATGATTAGTTAATCCACAAATAGAACATGAGTTGGAGTCTTGGGATCTCCCCCTGCCTTGTCTACCTCCTCTTCCTCTACCTCTGCCATGTCTTCCTCTACCTGCATAGTTAGCTTGATATGTACCTGCTTCATCATCCACTTTCTTTGCCTTTCCTTTGTTATCTTTAGACTTGCTTTTATCCGTGTATAAAGCTGAAGATTGATTACCTTTAGAGCTTTCTCCATTTTTGATAAGCTTTGCCTCTTGAGTAAGTAGTTGTCCAATGAGTGTGTTGAAATCAGGTACATGCATGTCCATGTACAAATCCATAGCTGTGGTGAATGCTTCCCACTTGTCATCTGCCTTCAAGCCATTGATGACCTGCCTTACAA
>CM035424.1:112349587-112362087 GCA_020310875.1 Ceratopteris richardii
GCATATCTCAGTCATTTCTCCACCAAATTCAAAGATCTAACGCAAAATTTCTTCATATGGTTAAAGGAGACAGCAATCTTATATTCTTCTACACGTGGGAGGACTCTATTTGTCAATTTCCTTAATCTTTCATTAGCAAACAGCCCCTTTGTCAATCGTTGCACCAAATTTCGCATCCTCCCAGTTCTTCTTGGCCATGGGTCACTTCTGCTTGTATCATCTGCATGTGCCCTTCTTACCCCTAGAATCTTCACAGAGGGCAATCCAAGTTCCTCATCAAGACTCTTTTCTGAACCGCTTGAATCTCCGTCGTCTTCAAAACCTTTCTTGGATGTATTTGATGAATTTGATGGACTGAAATTTCCATGCAATCTTCCATTCCATGAATTTGAGTTGGAACTAGTGCTTGGTGATGCATCTGGTCCACTCAAAACTTGAGATTCTACACTTGATTTTTTAGCATTTTCTTTGTCATTTGGTTCACGATTTAGTCCTTCTTTGTCATCTGCATAGAAGCTTGACATTTCATCAAATATCACATCTTTGCTCGCCTTTACTTGTCGTGTGAGTGGGTTATAACATTTATATCCCTTTTGCTCAAGGGAAGTATCCAATGAAGACACACTTTTTTGCTTTTGGATCAAGCTTCTTCCTCAATTCATCTTGGACATGTACATATGCAATACAACAAAAAACTTTTAGGTGTGACAAGTTTGGCTTTTACCTGTAAACTTCTCTTCAAGTTTAACTTGATGTACAACAGCAGTTGGAGTTCTGTTCATGATGTATACAAGAGTATGCATGGCGTCTGCCCAATAACAATGAGGCATATTCTTCTCTGCCTTCAAGGATCTTGCTATTTTTGCAATATGTTTATTTTTGCATTCAGCAACGTCATTCTGTTGTGGTGTGTACCTGCATGAAAACTGACATCGAATTCAATGATTTTTTAGAAAACTATTGAACTCATTTGACATGTATTCACCTCCTCCATCAGATCTTAATGTCTGAATGTACTTCCCTGTCTGCTTTTCCACCATAGCTTTAAAATTCTGGAAGTGAGTGAACACCTCGCTCTTCTCTTTCATGAAATATACCCATACTTTACATGTTTGGTCATCAATGAGAGTAACATAAAACCTGCAACTGCCCATAGATGTGGTCTTTGTAGGACCCCAAACATCTGTATGTACTACTTCTAGTACATTCTCTCTAACATGCTTGTCATGTGGAAATGATGCTCTTGACTGTTTACCAAATTGACATGCTGCATATACCTTGTGCATTTCTACAAATTTGAAATTTGGTAGTCCATGGACAATCTCCTTTGAATGCATTAATTTCAGCCTTTGCAAGTTTGCATGTCCGATCCGTTTGTGCCACATCTCTATATCAGCAATAACTCCTGCACCTTTTGCAAACATGGCTGCATTTATTTCAGGAATCTTCACATTTAAGGTGAACATCCTGCCCACTTTGTTTCCTTTGGCAACCAATTGTCCATCCTGCTTGTACTCTTCTATATATAGTCCATAAGCATTGAACCTGACTTGTAATCCCTAGTCCACCGTTTGTCCAACAAAAACAAGATTCCTTGTTATATTTGGAACATGTAGCACATCAGCAAGATGTTTTACCTTTCCATCCTCCATGGATAGTGCTATGTTTCCTGTGTGCTCAATAGGATGTGATCTGTTATCACCTATTTCAACATATCGAGGAACTAGCAATTTTTGCGAAGTACTAAACCATTATGCATGATTGGTCATGTGATTTGAAGCACCTGAATCAACATACCAGACATTATGATTTGATTTTGAAACACTAGCAGACATCGTATTCATCATGTGATGTTGAACCATGAACAGCTTCTCATAATCATTTGCACTTATGGATGCATAGTTGTTTTGCTACCTTCTATTATTTTGATTCTTCAAGGTGCAATCACGTTCAAAAAGTCCAGGTTTAAAAAAATTCAAGTATCCTTTACTATCATTACTTGAATCATTTCTTTGGAAATTTTTTCAACCTCTTTGGCTCCCCCTTTCTCAAAATTGTCCTCTTCCTCTTGCATGATTCCATTGTTGACCTTTGTCTTGGTTATTATTTGCTCTTCCACTTCGGAAACCTCTACCTCTGCCTCTTCCTCTGCCAGAGTACAATACCTCCTCAGAACTCGGCTTTCCTTGGGAGTTTGAATCCTCTCCTAGATTCTTTTCTTCAATAATCAGCATAGATACTAGATCAACAGAATTTGGAATGTTTTCCCTAGTCTATATAGAAGCTGTGAGCTGTTTATATGCAGCTCCTAAACAATGAAGGCATACTTCCACCTTATCATCATCATCTACATTCACTCCAATAGATGCAAGTGACTCACGTATGCTTTTGATTTTCAGGGTATAGTCACTTACCGACATGCTCTTTTTCTCAAAGGTATGCAACTCGTTCTTGAGTTATAATTTCTGTGCCTTTGTATTGGTCTCATACAATGTGACCAAACTGTTCCAAGCCTCTTTAGGAGTCTTGGCATCCTGTATGTGTCCAATCATGCTATCCTTTATGCTAACAGATAGCCAGTACATTACCTTTTGTGCTCCTTGATTCCATTCCTCATATGCTCTTACCTGATCTACAGTCCGATTCCTTTCTAGTAACTACAGAGCATTTTCATTCTCTCCTTTGATGTACTTCCAGTAGCCTTTTCCAAACATGAAATTCATCATTCTGAATCTCCAAGCATGGAAGTTGTCCTTGTTTAGCTTATCGCTCATAAGCTGACTCATTCCATCTACGTTTGCCATTTCTGCACCAATTCACAACACACCAGAATTCTACAAGTAGCACTTTTGATTGAACATTATTGCACTATGATGTGACAGTTCGATCCCATAAAAACACAGTTTTCGTATATTAACAGTACACGGAATCACTTGAAATTCTGGATCTAGAATATATAAGTTTTGTCGAACACAACGCAAGTTACAATTTCTAAAATTGACTTGGTTTTTCTGTGGGCCCCACCTTGCGGGCTCGAAACGGAGGTGGAGATGGCTTTGAAACTTCGATCTGACAAAAAGAGGTCGTTTGTGAATCGCACTTTCTCCACGAGCTCTCTACAGCCACATTGGCTCTGATATCATGTCACGAGGAAAGAGATAAGGAAGAGAGCTCACACACACTCACTCTCAAGGACAAGCACACACAGATTGAGGCAAGGAAGAATGATCTTCTTCTTCTTCTTCTTCTTCTTCTTCTTCTTCTTCTATTACATAAAAAGGAATGGACAAGAATGACCTAAAAATAAGAATACAACAAGCGCAATATATAAAGATCAGTACATAAGGAAAAACCAAATGTCCGCGAATGAGTGAGCTGGCAAAGAACAAATGTGCCATCACTCTCGATAGATAAATCTAATAAAGCTCAATGAAGTATCCCTGACATATATCGGTGTGACCACTATACATGTTAGAGAAACAAAAAACTAGTACGTGTCATCCTGGATCATCACATGTTGAGCTTGATATCTCAACACAAGCAACAACGAAAGGCATTTCCAAGGGAGACCAGCAATCGATCTCAATATCCTCTAGAGTTCGTACATGCTCATCTCTGCAGTAAAATGTCCACACCTACTTTAGGAGGATCTTTCTACTTTTTGTTGTTAGTCGACGATTACAGTAGAAAGATGTGGGTTTATTTCATTCAAGAGAAGGCTGATGCTTTTGAAAAATTTAAAACGTGGCATAAGTATGTGGAAAATGAATCAAGAAGGAAACTGAAGAAATTTAGAACAACTGGAGGATGTGAATTCTTGTCAACAAAATTCAATAATTACTCTAAGGAGCATGGTGTGAAAAGGCAACTTACCACAGCTCATACACCTCAACAATATGGTGTTGTTGAGCGTAGGAAAAGGACAGTAGTTTAAATGGCTCATTGTATGTTAAAGGCTCAAGACATGCCTGATTCATTGTGGGCAGATTGAAGGAGGTGTTAGTATATGATCAATGTCTACCCCTCATTATTGTATGCACATTTTGTAAGGCCCCCATTATGAGGAGAAGCCAAGCATGCATTACCCAATTGATGGGAAACCCAACTTGCATGTTGAATGGAAGTCATATTGGACCATGTAAGGTATTGTAAGGAAAGGGAGTTACCAAGGTCCCCAATTGTGGGGTCTGGGGCAGCGGTGAGCAGCCCTGACTGAGGGCTCCAAGGAGGGCAGTGGAATATTCCATGGAATATTCCCTATCAAAGTCAAAAATCATTTATATTTGTTAGGTCAATTCAACCAACCTAAGCCGTGTATGGCAATTATGCGTGCGATGGCCGCCCATGCTCTACCGCCCATGTATAGCCGTCCACAGAAGGCCACCCATGATCCTATATATACATGACGTCTCCACTACTTGAGATATCGAATTGAGATAGCATACCTCTACCTTATATCTCCCTATCTAGAGTTGTCTAGATCACCATTTAAGCTCTACCTTGAGAGTGCATGGGTGGACAATGCTGTCATTTTTGTACTTGCTTTTAATAGAAAATTGTTGAGATTCTCCTATATTTGTTATCTTCTCTGGTACTACTCCTGTGTTATATTGCGTATCTATTGTCTTACACATTCCAGGTTTGTTTGGATGTATTGCATCAAGTCAAAGTTAGAGGTGTTTTACCATTTCACGAGGTTCAAAAACCTAGTGGAGGAGGAAACAAGGAAGTATATAAAGACTTTCAAATCGGATGGAGGGGGAGAGTATTTTTCAAATGAATTTTGAGATTTTTTACTTGATCATGGCATCAAAAGACAGTCCACTTGCAAGTATACACCTCAACTAAATGGGGCAGTAGAGAGGAAGAATAGATACATAGCAGAAGTGGCTAGAGCATTGTTAAATGAAATGAATGTTCCTAACTCTTATTGGGTTGATGCAACAAATACAACCATATACATTATGAATAGGTGTCCAACCTCACGAGTACATGGAGTTACACCTTATGAAGCTTGGTGTGGTAAGAAACCCAACCTTTCGCATCTCAAAGTATTTGGTTGTGTGTGTTATGTTCTCATACCTCAAGAACTGAGAAACAAGTTAGACCCGAAGGCAGATAGGTGTATATTTCTTGGATATTCATCAGAGCAAAAGGGTTTTTGATGCTATAAACCTTGCACAAAAGAGCTTAAGGTATCTAGGGATGTAGTATTTGATGAGTTGCGGCCTTGGTATGGTAGCAAAGATGTGTTACAGGTTGACGATGCATATGAAGCTGAGAAGAACTTCAAAGAGCAACAACAAAGCATGGAGATAAGTGGTCCAAACACTTCAAGAACACCATCAGAGGAGATTACTACATCAGCTTGGCATAGAAGGACAATGAATGAAGCTCATTCAAGTGAAGGAAGTAGCAAAGGAAAGGAAAAGGCAAATTGTGAAGACCATCAATGGGTAGACATGGAATCTACAAGTGACGAAGATATGGAAAAATTAGAATCAGGATTTAAAGCATCTAAAGCAAGGAGGAGGAGATTCCTACCACCTAATGGTGAGGTAAGGTCATCCAATAGGGTTAAATACCTTGTTCAAAGGTTATTTTATGATTCATTCATTGCAAGACAATATGCCTACATGAGTCAAGTTATAGCTTGTGAAGAACCTAACTTTTCTGAAGAAGCAAATAATCATAGGGAATGGATTGAAGCCATGGAGGAGGAAGTCAAGACATTTGAAGAAAATGATACTTGGTCATTGGTGCCAAGAACAAATGACATGAAGGTCATTGGCAACAGATGGGTATACAAGGTAAAGAGGCATGTAGATGGGAGCATCTCTAGGTATAAAGCAAGGCTGGTTGCCAAAGGTTCTGCTCAAACATATGGCATTGACTTTGAGGAGACATTCAATCTAGTAGCTAAGATGTCCACCATAATAAGCTTGGTTGCAATTTCAGCCTCAAAAGGTTGGAAGATGTAGTAGTTGGATGTGAAGAATGCTTTCCTAAATGGAGAGCTTGAAGAGGTAGTCTTCATGGAGCAGCACCAAGGCTTTGAAGATGAGAGGTTTCCACATCATGTATGAAGGCTAAAGAAGGCTCTTTATGGACTCAAACAATTTCCCAAGGGCTTGGAACCAAAGACTTGTGGAATAATTGGTAAAATGTGCATACAATCAGAGTCATGCAAACCCATCACTCTTTGTGAAGAAGGAAGGTAGCAAAACTGTTTTCATTTGTATATATGTTGATTATTTGATCATTACAAGGGATGATGAAGCCAACTTCAAGGACATAAAGAGGAAGCTTGGATGTGAGTTTAAAATCTCATATTTAGGGATTTTAAGGTACTTCCTTGGGATTGACGTACTATATAAAGAGGAAGGTATATACTTGATGAAAAAAATACATTCTAGATCTTTTGAAGAAGTTTGGCTTGTATGATTGCAAGCCCATTTCAAATCCATTAGAAGTAAATGTTAAATTAAGTGCTCACGAAGGTGAAGAAGTGAAGGATGTCACCATGTATAGGTTAATAGTTGGATCCCTCTTGTATGCTACTATGATATTGCACATTGAGTTAGAGTG
Organism: Ceratopteris richardii; assembly: GCA_020310875.1. Lineage (NCBI taxonomy): Eukaryota > Viridiplantae > Streptophyta > Polypodiopsida > Polypodiales > Pteridaceae > Ceratopteris > Ceratopteris richardii. The sequence goes on from CM035424.1 coordinate 112,356,176, forward strand.
TATAGGACCAGATATTGCACATTGAGTTAGAGTGTTATCTCAATTTTTGCAAGCACCAAGAGTACCTCATCTTGTTGCAGTCAAAAGGGTACTAAGGTACCTCAAAGGATCAGTGAATGAAGGTCTATATTATCCATTTGATGATGGATTAAATGTACAAGCTAATTGTGATGCTGATTGGGCAGGTTCCAAAGATGACAAGAGGAACACTAGTGGATACGTTATCATGATAGAGAAGAAGACCATCTCATGGATGTTAAAGAAGCAACCAATAGTTGCTGTCTCATCAACTGAAGCTAACTATAGAGGCTTAGCACAAGTATCATGTGAGCTTATTGTTGAGAAAGTCTATGACAAGCCTAAGTATTGGCTTGAGTCCCACAAAGTCATAGAAGAAGATTTAAAATGAAGACTATGTAAAGTTCACTTGTGAACTACCTCTTGTAACTTTTGAAGACTTTACTTAATGTAAAAGTCAAAGAATCTTAAGTGGTTGAGTCCACTTGATCAAAAAGGGAAAGAGGTGCCACGAATTTTTGATTTGTGGGAGATAGAGAATCAAATCAATCACTAATTTATTGGAGAGTGATTAAGGGAAAATAGCCTCCCGAACTCAACTATAAATAGATGGCAGTTTTAGTTGTGGTTAGAGAGACCTATGTGAAGACCTCCAAGAGCTGAGATTTATGCCATATCAAGGTGTGATTCCAAGGCACACATATGTATCACTAAGTCCATTGTATTGTAAAAGCAATATACTTTCATTTTCATGATCATTTGAGTTCATATTTCCATGTTCTTGTGAAATGTACTACTCATTGCCATATCTCTCAGTTTTCTCCGTCAGATTGCAGAGATGGTTTCTCTGAGCTTGGTGCATCATTTTCAGTGATTTAACTTGTTAAAGTTAGCTCTATCAGTTTTCTATATGCTCACCAAGTTTCATTGCATTTGGGTATTGCAATCTTCAGTTATGTTCAGTTGAAGTCAACCCTATCTGTTCATTTTTACTTCTCTATCAGGTACCCGACCTTTTTATTCATCTTGTCAGAGCTATTTCTCAGTGTGTACTTATGCAAATTCAATGATTTTAAGCTTTTTGGATTTAGCATATGGTCTACTATAAGTGTACAAATTTTCATGATCATTGGATTCTTAAATCTTGATTTAGGTTCATTTTTCTGCTAATTGGTCTCATTATTGTAGGAGCCTGTGAAAATCGGGATGATGTCATCACTTGTTAAACATTCTTCTCCGTGTGTGGTTCATTATTTTTTATGAGATTAATCTTGCAAGTTAGCTCTTTAAGTTAACTACACTTCCCCAAGAGGAATTAAGCTAATTGCTGCTATGCTCAAAGAATTATGCAAAACACTAGACATGTGTATGAACCAAAATAGCAAGTTCTTCACCTCTGAGCTAACTCCAACTTATCTATTTTGATCTATCTTTTTGAGAGTGATCTTCCAGGGTACATAGGGTGTCTAATACATCCATTGGCAAGCTAAAAGGGCCCACCATATACTCTTGTAGTTCATTTGCCTGGTGTAGAACAAGGATTTTGCAACACCTCTTCATCTTCAAGCACATACGTATCCATCTCTTCACAATGGTATCACAGCAAGGTTGGACAACATGGCAGATGGATTTGCTTCATCAATTGACAAATTGGACAGAGGTAACTACTCAGCTTGGTCATTAAGAATGGAAGCGTATCTCCAAGGTAGAAGTTTATATGGTTATGTGGCTGGAGATGAATTTATGCCAAGTTTCAGGAACAAAAGTCAACCAACACAAGAAGAGCAAGAGAGATTGAGCAGATGGTGCTCCAAGGATGCACTTGCAAGGTCTTATCTCCTCAACTCTATCTTAGATTTTTTGTTGCCTCACATTAGAAGTTGTAAGACATCTTAGGAAGTGTGGGATACACTTGAAGCCTTCTTCTCTTCAAGTACCAAAGCTAGGAAGCATCAACTATGGCTAGATTTCACAACTCTCAAGAAGGCTCCCAAACAAAATGTGACTGATTTTGTCACAAAGCTCAAGGACATAGTAGATCAGTTGGGAAGCATTGGAGAGGTAATAGATGAAGAGCAAATTGTAAGGCAAGTCATCAATGGCTTGAGGGCAGATGACAAGTGGGAAGCATTCACCACAGCTATGGATTTGTACATGGACATGCATGTACCTGATTTCAATACACTCATTGGACAACTACTTACTCAAGAGACAAAGCTTATAAAAAATGGACAAAGCTCTAAAGGTAATCAATCTTCAGCTTTATACACTGATAAAAGCAAGTCCAAAGATAACAAAGGAAAGGCAAAGAAAGTGGATGATGAAGCAGGTACATATCAAGTTAACTATGCAGGTAGGTGACAATATGAGTTCTATTCATTTGGCTGCTAATCCTATTTTTCATGCAAGGATTAAACATATTGAAGTTCATTATCACTATGTATGAGAGAAGGTTCTAAGAAAAGAGATTCAAATATCATATGTGTCCACTCATCAACAATGTGCAGATATTCTAACCAAAGCATTGGATGGTACAAAGCTTTGCAAATTCAAGGCTATGATTGGTTTACAGGTAATCTTGGAAGATTCAAGACCTCAAGCATACTTGGCTTGAGGGGGAGCCTTCAATTGGTGATTGGTCTGCACCAACAAGTTATGGTCTGAACTTAGTTCAATCCATCGATTGAATGAAGCCATGCAAAGGCACTAGCATCATCTAAGACTTTGATTTCTGTGAACTGTATACGAATCAAAGGATGTCCTAGAATAATTAGATAAGAATAGTTTGTATGCATAAAGAAATGATTATCTTAATTTCACATGACCCGTGCAAAGGGGTACATTAGCACAAGTGCCTAGAAGATGACCTGGAGCATTATTTGTTGATTTAATTCGCCACCCATGGTCTCTATCTATAGGCCACCTACCTTCTTCATAAACATCTCTCGACACTACAATTTTTTGAGCTAGAACCTATCAAGTTAAGATATGATTTGGGATTGTTTTTTATTTTGACCATTGTCTCCGTGGTTCCTCTTGCCCAATGTTTATGAGTAAAATGGCTTTTAGGGTTACCATTGGACTTATATGAATTTCCAACCATAGGTCCTAAATAGTTTCTATGCCCCAATTTATCATCCATTTCATGCTCATTTAGTTTTATAGTCGTTACTTTTGGCTCATCCATCTCTATGTCTTCATCATTAATTGTTATTGGCTCTCTTCTTCTTTGTATAATATTAATCACTTCTTCTTTTACATCAGATAGTAATATTGTGAAAACTTCCTCTATGCAAAGAGTTACTTTGGCTTAAAGAATCTTCTCATAGATGAATCTTTTAATGTCAATAACTTTCTTTGATTAAGAAATCAATCTATATGTTCGAGGTTTATTTGTTGATTTTTCTCCCTTCTCTACAATTTTCTCTCTTTCTTTTACTTCTTTTGTTTGAACTTCTTCTTTTTTATTCTTACTTTTAGTCGGTGTTCCTTGTCCTTTCCTAGGGCTCTCTTTAGGTTCTTGATTTTTTTTCATTTAGCATTTATTCTTGAGCTTGCTTCCTAAAACTAGTCATTCTCGTATCTTTCTCCTCTTTTTCCTCTTCATGTTTATGTTTTTCCTCTACGTTTACTTCATATGCGTACACTGAAAGAAGGTCAATATGTGCATTGTGTTTTTGCATGTATATTATGTTGGTGCAAAGTCCAAGCCCACACATTTGGCTTGAGGTTCATAAAGATGTGAAGTTCCATGAAAACCATTGCTAGTGGAGATTTACCTCTTTACCTTTGTAAAAGTTATTTCTTTTTTATTTGAGAATATTTGTAATCACCTACCAAAAAGTCATGGACTTGATTAGTTAAAAAGTAACAACTAGATTGAGAGAATTTCTCCTAGAACAAAGGTTCACTTTTGGATAGAGCCAAAATTTGAATTCAAATTCAAATTTGAACTCAACACTTATATAAACTCACTTGAAAAAGTCCCGGAAAAAAGCAGTCATTTCCCGAGCTCTCGATTGCCATTGTGTATGTGTGTAAGGCCTACATTGTAGCCTACACTAATCTCTATCATAAGGCTATGAATACCAAGCCTATGATCTTGTACAATATTGTTCATTAATACATTATACCTACATTGTTCATCTATGATATCTGTGTTATAGTCATTTCTCACTGTCAACTTGTGCTGCTCATATCGCACTCATTTCTCCACCAAATTCCATGATCTATAACTTGTTGGAATCCGCTCAAAGTTATCTACATGCTGACAAAGTGTGAAGCAAATCCATTCAGATAATGTGGAGAAAGTGCATCCAATCACCAACTGGTCAAACTCTATAGAGGTCCTAAAAAATTGGGGGTAATGATTAATTTGCTAAATTGATTTCTCTGTGTATAGTGGATCATTTTAAGTGATTCCACTTGGAATCATTATCTTACTAAGCTAATTAGATACCTCTAAAAGGAGTTTTTCCAATTCCTACTGTACTCGTGGTAGTGAGCATTACAAGCAGTAGGTATATGATCCAAAATAGAAAGTTTTTTGGATTCTTCTATTTAGAAGTAGTCTGTTTTGATTCAATCTTTCCATACATCATTTCCAAAGTACATAGGCACTTTTATGGTGTCATTGGAAAGCTAAGATGGTCCACATATCAACTCTGAAGCTACAAGGGGCTGGTACTAAGCAGGTTTTGGCAATACCTACTCATCACTTGGAGTGTCCTCCATCTTTCCCAACAGTGGTATGAGAGCAAAGCTAAGGTAAAATGGGAGATGGTTTTCCTTCTTTCATTGATAAACTAGACAGGAACAACTATCAAGCATGGTCTCTAAGGATGAAGACATACCTACAAGGAAGGAGCCTCTATGGATACATCTCAAGAGATGAGGAGATGCCCATATTCAGAAGGAAAGGAAAACCTACAAGAGAAGAATATGAAAGACTCAACACATGGTGTGCCAAGGATGCATTAGCAAGGTCTTACTTACTTAAAGCAATCTCTTATTTTCTTCTTCCACATATTAGGAACTGTAAGACATCCCAAGAGACTTGGGAAACAATGTCTTCTTATTTCTCTTCAAACACAAGGGCCAGGAAGAATCAATTGTGGATTGAATTCACAACTCAAAGGAAGCAACCTAAGCAAGCTATTTCAGAGTATGTGACCAAAGTTAAAGATGTAGCAGATCAGTTGGCAAGCATAGGAGAAGAAATTGAAGAGGAGCAAATTGTAAGGCAAGTAATCAATGGCATTAAAGCTGATGACAAATGGGAGAGTTTCACAACTGCCATAGACTTTTACATGGACATGCAGATTCCAGACCTTACCACACTCATGGGGAAACTATTCACCCATGAAGCCAAGCTCAACAAGAATGGAGACTCATCAAGAGGTAATAGCTCTTCTACTCTATACTCTGATAATAATAAGTCTAAAGAAAAATGCAAGAAGAAGAAGGTAGAACATGAAGGAACTACCTCCCAAGCCAACTATGCAAGGAGAGGTAGATCATCAAGAGGAAGGGGCAGAGGAGGTAAAAAAGGTAGGGGGAGACCTTATAACTCCTCATCATGCAATATTTGTGGTTTATCAAACCATACTACAGATGAGTGTTTCAGGAACACTAAGAATCAGAGAGGTAGAGGATATCAAAGAGGTGGATACACACAATCAAGAGGCAGATTCAATTACCACCAAGGATACACCAGGTACAATAGAAACTACCAAGGAGGATACAAATCCAGGAAGGATTACAACAACTACATAGAGGAGCAAGAAGATTCTCTTCTTATTATGAACATGACTTCAAAACCAAGTATAAATGATGATCATCTCTCCTACATTGACTCACGATGCTCAAATCATGTGGAGAGAAAAGTAGCTCTT
>CM035424.1:112374587-112377087 GCA_020310875.1 Ceratopteris richardii
CTTGTCTAACCATACTACAGATGAATGCTACAAAAACTACAAGAACCAAAGAGGAAGAGGTCACCAAAGAGGAGGATACTCTCAAGGCAGAGGCAGATTCAATCAATCTCAAGGCTACCATGGCTACAACAATAATTACAATAATAGCTACAATCACAATAGCAATTATCAAGGTGGATACAGGAACAGAAAGGATTACAACAATTATGCAGAGGATCAAGATGATTCCTTGTTGATTATGAACATGACATCTAAATCAGGTATCAATGATGATCATTTGTTCTATATTGATTCAGGTTGCTCTAACCATGTAGCTGGAAATGTTGCCTTACTCTCTAATTTGGAAGAACCTAAAGGCAAGCACCAAGTGCAGACAGGTGATGACACTAAACATTCAGTGGTTAAAGTAGGCAATGTCAAAACAAGTGATGGTAATCAGAATTTACTAAGCAGAGTGTTGTATGTTCCAACAATCACCAAGAATCTGATGAGTGTAGGTCAGATTGTTGAAAAAGGCCTACAGGTCAGGTTCACTCAACATGGTGCATATGTGGAGGATCCAAGACATGGATTCAGAAGGATAGCCAAGGGAGAGAAATCAGGTAGATTGTTTACCTTTGAACTTGAGGATACTAAGAATATTGCATTATACAACTACAAGGACCAAACCCTATCAGAATTGGAGATGTGGCACAAGAGATTAGGTCACATTGGAGAGAGGACCATAAAGCAAATGAGTAGGGATCAATGTGTGCTTGGGATACCTAATGTATCCAAGCAACACATGATATACAAGTGTGGGGCTTGTCAATTTGGTAAGTCACACAGATTGCCATATACCAAAAAAGGTTTTATGCATGAAGACTACTTGGAATTGGTGCATACAGATGTTTGGGGACCAAGCAAGGAGCCATCCATATCTGGATCAAGGTACTATGTGTCCTTTATTGATGACTATAGCAGATGGACTGTCTTGTACTTCATGAAACATAAAGATGAAGTATTTAATTGTTTCAAAAGGTATCTTGCATTAGTTGAGAATCAAACAGGTAGACATTTGAAGAGGCTAAGGTCAGATGGTGGTGGAGAATACTTCTCCAATGACTTTGAAGATTTCTTGCAGGAAAGAGGCATCAAGAGGGAGATTACCACAAGGTACTCACCTTAACAAAATGGGGTAGCTGAAAGGAGGAATAGACTCATTGTAGAGACAGCTAGGTCTATGCTTAATGAGAAAAAACTACCAAATTATCTTTGGGCAGAGAGTGTATCTACTGCCACATACTTAATCAACAGGTTGCCATCAAAGACACTTGATGGAATGACACCCTATGAGGCTTGGCATGGTAAGAGACCATCTCTGGATCATTGCAAGATCTTTGGGTGTGTTGCATATGTGCATATTCCCTCACAGGTAAGGGGAAAGCTAGACCCTAAGGCTGAAAAGTGTATTTTCATTGGTTATGATTTGAATCAGAAAGGATACAGGTTCTATAACCCCTCAAACAAAGGCTTCAAGGTAAGCAGAGATGTCATCTTTGATGAAAATGATTCATGGTATGAAAATGAGTGCAGGAAAGTTAGCCTACCTTATGATATGGAAGAAGACTTTCCAAAGCTTATCAGGCAAGAACCAACTCAGAAGGAGGACACAAGTTCAGATGATGAAGACACCATCAACATTGAAGAATTCAAGGCTTGGAAATCCAAAGGGAAGATGAAGATGAAGCAACTTGAAGACAATCCAGAATCCTCAACTCAAGCTATGAGGAGATCTTCAAGAGAAAAGAAGAAACCTATTAGGTATGGGTATGATACTTCACTTGTAACCAAGCACTCTGTATATCTTCCAAAGGATATCTTGAATGAAGAACCAGGTACATTTGAGGAAGCTATTACTAAACCAGAATGGAAGGAAGCAATGGATGAAGAAATGGAGGCTCTCAAGGAGAGTGATACTTGGGACTTGGTACCCAAGAAGGACTCCATGAAGGTGATAGGATCCAGATGGATCTACAAACTCAAGAGGAACTCAGATGGTACAATAAACAGGTATAAAGCTAGGTTGGTAGCGAAGGGTTTTGCACAAACCCAAGGCATTGATTATGAGGAGACATTTTCTCCTGTGGCCAAGATGCCAACTATCAGAATTATGGTGAGTGTAGCTGCATCCAAGAATTGGAACATGTACCAATTGGATGTGAAGAATGCATTCTTGAATGGATGGATATCTGAAGAGGTCTACATGTCACAACCACCTGGCTATGAGGATCCCAATAAGGTAAATCATGTTTGTAAATTAAAGAAGGCTCTGTATGGATTGAAGCAGGCACCTAGAGCATGGAATTACAGGTTGACAACCTATCTCTTGGATCAAGGATTTGTGATGAGTAAAGCAGATACTTCATTGTTTATAAAGAAGAACAATTCAGAGGTAATATACTTGTGTGTCTATGTTGATGACATCATTATTACAGGAAATGATGTTCAAGGAATTAGA
>CM035424.1:112414512-112419512 GCA_020310875.1 Ceratopteris richardii
CCAAGGAATAGACATGAACTCCAAACAAGAGATGCCACAAGGCATCTAGTGGAGAAGATATGAATGTGAACACTTCACATGGCAATATGAACCTATTGAGTAAGATATTGTATGTGCTAACCATCACCAAAAACCTCATAAGTGTAGGTGAGATTGTTGAGAAAGGATTGGAGGTCAAATTCATAAAGAATGGAGCATTTTTTGAGGATCCAAGTCAAGGATTTAAGAGGATAGCAAGAAGACAAAAGTCACGTATACTATTAACTTTTGATCTTGAAGGTACTAGGAGCCTTACATTGTTCAATTATGGTAGTCAAACCTTATCAGAATTGGAAATCTGGCACAAGAGGTTAGCTCATATAGGTGAAAGGGCTCTGAAGCAAGTTAGTAGGGATCAAAGTGTGCATGGTCTACCAAACATCTCCAAAAAACACATGATTTACAAATGTAGTGCTTCTCAATTTGGAAAGTCTCATAGGAAACCATTCACAAAGAAGGTATACATTCATGGAGACCTATCAAAGCTATTCCATACAGATGTATGGGGACCAAGCAAGGAGCCATTAATCTCTAGATCCAGGTATTCTGTGTCATTCACTAATGATTGTAGCAGATGGACAATACTTTATTTTCTGAAGCATAAAGATGAAGTGTTCTCTTGTTTCAATAAATATCTAACACTTGTAGAAAATCAAATAGGTAAGACTTGGAAGAGGTTAAGGTCGGATGGAGTGGGAACCATGACTTTGATTCTTATCTCCAATAGAGAAGAACCAAAAGAGAGATTACAACCAGGTACACTCTAGAGCAAAATGAAGTGGCAGAGAGAAGAAATGGAACCATAGTGGAGGTTGCAAGATCAATGCTAAATGTTATATACCTTAAAAATCAAGGGTTCAAACCTAGCAACTTAGATCCTTCTCTACTCATCAAAAGGGATCACAGTGAGATTATTTATCTATGTGTATATGTAGATGATACTATTGTGATAGGTGATGATCTGAATGACATTCAAAGGATCAAGAGGCACATGCAAGAGGAGCTCCAAAATCAATGACTTAGGTGATCTCACATATTTCCTAGTTGTGCAAGCGTTTTATATAGATGAAGGGATGTATCTAACTCAGAAAAGATACATTGAAGACCTATTTCTCAAGTTCAAAATGGAGAACACAAATCTTGCAGGTAGACCTTTGGAATTGAACCATAAAATAAGTGTTTATGAAGGTGAGTAGATTGATGATTCTAAGGAGTATCAAGGCTTAGTTGGTAGCTTGATATATGCTACTTACACAAGACTAGACAAACCCAAAATTAAAGTTCCTTTGAGTTATCTAAACACACATTTTACTACTTCCAATGCTTACTGTTAGGGTTATGCATAAATCGACTCCATTGGGAAACTCAATATTGTAATTTTGGACTTGTGCTACATGAATACATCAAACATCCCACAACTGGATGATAAAGATAATTACCAAAGGCATCACCTGCATAGTAAATTTTCAAAACCTTAATTTTTTTTCCATTGGTGTTGAGATAGGCTTGCAATCATCAAAACAAAAATGTTGAAGTAGTTTCTAAATATACTTTGCTTGATCCACAATGACATCCATGCAATAGATATAAAATAGATGCCAAGATAATACTCACAAAAGCGCAAGATATGTGACATCAAAAGTGTGCTTCAAATCAGCCATACATGTGCCAATTTTCTCATCATATGACCTGGCCAATATAATGCCATCAACGTAAAGAACAAGTACTATAAGATCAGCCCCATCTCTAAGTACATAAAGTGTGCTTTAAATTCGAAAACATGTAAAATCAAAGGCAATCAAGTGCTTATGTACCTTTTCATACCATGCACATGGAGCTTTTTTAAGGCCATAGAAAGCCTTACAAAAGTGGTGGACCAAACAACAAATGTAAAACATTGTACTTGACGGCTATGCTCAAATACTTGACTGGATTTTTTTCAACAAAAAATATAGATTTATGATATTATGAGGTTCATCAAAGATTCTTTTTTCTACAAGAAGAGATTCAGGATGTAACTTATGCTCGCATGCATCAAACTCAAAATATTTGAAAGCCTTCCAACTTTAAAGAATCTCAAGGGCAACTAGAGTGGGAAGAAGTTATGGAGATAGATATGGATGCAATTCTTAAGAACAATACTTGATCACTTCTACCAAAGTCTTCTATTCATCAAGTTATTGAAGTTAAGTGGCTATATAAAGTCAAGTACAAATTGGATGGAACTCTACTCAACTACAAAACAAGACTTGTGGCAAAGGGATATAAATAAAGTTACAATATTTACTATCAAGAAACCTTTGCCCCTACTTCAAAACAACAATTAGAGTCACTCTTTCCTTAAATGCACACTTCAAATGGTTCATTTACCAACTAGGTATAAATATTTCTTTCCTAAATGGCACTCTTCAAGAAGAAGTATATATAAAACAACTTCAAGTTTTCTAAATAAAAAAAAGGAAAGAAACTTCACAAAGCACTTTATGGACTCAAACGAGCTCATAAAGCCTAGTATGAAAAGATACACAAGTTCTTCAAAGATAAATTATTTCAAAGACGTAATGTCCATACCAACCTCTACATCTATGAGAAATATTCCCTAGTTTTAATGATTATTCTTTATGTAAATGAACTGATTTTGACACACTCAAATCATGAGCACATCTAGTTTATCATCAATCAACTTGAAATCAAGTAATCAATCATAGATCTTGACTTACTTCACTACTTTTTAGGCATGGAAGTTTGGTAGATGAAATACATTATATTTTTCTCTTAGAAGAAGTACTCATCTTATCTCCTTTCCAAGAATAATGTGGAACAATGCTCATCAATATCTACACCACTTGATCCCAACACCAAGCTCACACTAAATAACTCTAATCATCACTCATGGATGTGCATGATTATTCACATGTAAATTCCTACTTAATTTACCTTGCCCACAGTAGACTAGATATTACCTTTGCACTAAGTATAATAAAAAATTTTACACATGTCCCTCATCGTACATCATGGGTTTTGGTATAGATGGGGCATAGACTCACAATATAATGTGATTCAAATTGGGGTGGTGATCATGATTTAGAATAGTCTACTTTTGGGCAGATATTCTTACTTGGCTCACCATATATCTCTTGTTCAAGTAAGAACTGATCCACAAAGGTTTGCAAGATAGAACTACATGCATCTACATTGATAACTGCTCAACCTTTTCCATAGCCAAGAATCTAGTGTTCCATGCTCCAAAAAGCACATCAAAATCTAGTAGAACTTTCTTCCACAAAGCTCGTATCATAGGAGATTGCTCTAGAGTAGTGTACTTTTAAAGAAAATCAGGTAGACATCTCCATGAAGGTTGTACCTCTACTTTTGGTCCAACTTGGTGGACCTCTGCAACATTGAGCTGCTCAAAAATGAAGCTACATAGTGGGTGTTGGTGACATCATTTCATCCATTTAATTTCACCATATGAATGCATCTCTATTTTCTATCTAGGAGACACTCCATTGCACATAATTTTATTTTATATCTTTCCATTATCTTCCACTTTGAATTCATTCACCTTTGAGGAGAATAATCCCACATATGATGTACTATGGAGAGCATCCTTCTATATAAGGAGGCCCTCTTCCCCATTTTGTACTTGTTTTAAAGTTGGAAGATCCTACTTCATGCTCTTGACAAGCTCATTTCTATCCATATGAGTTTATCCATTTCTTATTCTACTTACTTTGAGTTTCTCACACTCTTTCATTTTGTGAGTAAATTCGCTTTTTCATTTCACTTCTGCATGTGTACTCTCTATAAAAGGGATGTAAAGAAGAAAAACTTGGTTTTATCTAAAACTAACATAACCTTGGGCATTTTGGAAAGCCAAATGATGAAGACTAGTCAAAAGAATCAAACCTTTTAGGATTTGATAAATTAAGCTAATAAAATATTAATTGCTGACTAAAGAATTCTCTGAATATAAGACTAATTGGCATGAGAACTAGACACCTTAGTCTTGCACTCATGTATATGGCACCAAGGAATTCAAAGAAAAAATTTAAGATCGTAGAGAATGATCAAAGAGCACTGAGAGCACAAAGAAGGTAGAAAGGTAAAGGGTGTAGTTGAGGAGATTGAAGAAAGAATTTATTGTTATGGGACAATGTGAACTTACTCCCTTTAAGATTTTTCTCAAGTGGCCAAAGAGGAAGGCAGCTCAAAATCAGATTGAATGAATAGCTATACACCTTATAGATAATAGCATTGAGAATAAGGTTTTATTTTCATAAAGAGGTCAATAGATGGATCTATTGAAGCAATTAAATATACTTGGTTGTATTTTCAAAAGGGTAAATTGAATAAGGTGTCATTTACCTTAGACAAGACTATTCTTTATCCTCTTAAAGAAGATGTATTCTTTTCAATGGAAGGCATATTCAAATTTAGATTGTGTAGTAGATTTGGATAGATAATAGGATATGAATTCTAGGGAGTTTCATGATTTCAATGCAAAAAGTGAGAATCTTGTCAAATTTCAAGGCCATCAAAGTATAAAGCCTTGAATAGTCAAATGATCTACTAAATATTATTCTCGAAAATCTTTGGATGATTTGTACAAATAATTCAAACAAATTCAAGAAGTTCCTAGAACGATTTGGGATATGATGCCAAGAAAGGCGTATCCTTTAATCTTGAAAAACCTTGGAACTAAATACGAACTTGAATGAAGCCAGAGTTCAGTGAGTGTGTGTTTGTTCTTTGGCACATAGAGCAGAGATGCAATTTTGGTCTGTCAGTGTATTGTTGATCTCTTATCTTTATTCTGTTGTTATATTAAGTTGAATCTGTGTTGAGTAGTCTATCGTACATTAATCTATTCTTGTTGAGCAATGATTGTGTATACTAGAAGTATTCAAAATAGCATTGTGTGGAGGATACCAAAAAAAATTTGATAACCTAGTCTTATA
>CM035424.1:112427012-112429512 GCA_020310875.1 Ceratopteris richardii
CACCAACAGCTCCCCCTCAATCATCAATTGAGGTTTCTCCTTTCTTCTTTATACCTGCCATGTCTTTAAACTTCTATAGCTTTGGTCCATCCAAGCTTTTTGTAAGCATATCAGCTATCTGATCTTTTGTTGAAGTATGTATGACTTCAATCTCCTTATCCATCACTTTCTCCCTTAGAAAGTGATACTGTATCTCAATGTGTTTGGTCCTGGCATGAAAAACAGGATTAGCAGCTAAATACAATGAACTCATGTTATCTCCATATATAATTGGTACCCCATGCACAATGTCAAAACTCTTCATCAATGTCTTGAGCCAAATTACTTCCTTTGCAGCTTCAACCATGCCTTTATACTCAGCTTCTGTAGAAGACAAAGCAACTGTATGTTGCTTCTTAGAACACCATGAGATTAACTTATCTCCCACATAACACATGTATCCATAGGTTGATCTTCTATCATCTGGATTACCTGCCCAATCTGCATCACTATAAATTTTGATATTTGTATCTGAGGTAAACCCATAATACAAACCTTCATTGAGTGTACCCTTAATGTACCTCAACACCCTTTGTCCTGCAATCCAATGTTCTTTCATTGGGCAATGCATGAATTGAGACAAAACCCCTACTGCATATGATAAATCAGGTCTAGTTAAAGTAGCATAGATAAGGCTACCAACCAAACTCTGATATTGTCTCATGTCCTTGAGTTCTTCACCTCCAAACTTACTCAATTTGTGATTCACCTCCATTGGTGTAGGTGCTACCCTGCAATCATCCATTTTAAACTTGATTAACAAGTTCTTCATGTACCTTTCTTGGGTCACAAATACTCCATGTTGAGTATATGTAATCTCCATGCCCAAGAAGTATGATAAGTCTCCCAAGTCACTTATCTTGAACTCCTTTTCCATTTGCTTCTTAAGTCTTTGTATTCCTTCTTCATCTGTACCTGTAAGAATTATATCATCAACATATATGCACATGTATATGAAACCATTATCACTTGCTTTGACAAGCAAGCTACTATCTGCTTTAGACACCTGAAATCCAAGTTCTTTTAGGAACTTCACAAGTCTATAGTTCCATGCCCTTGGGGCCTGCTTCAAGCCATACAAAGCTCTTTTGAGCTTGCACACATGATCTGGATACCTTTTATCTCTGAACCCTTGAGGTTGCTCCATGAATACATCATCTGAAATATAACCATTCAAAAAAGCATTTTTCACATCAATTTGACATAACTTCCAACCTTTACATGCAGCAATAGCAATAAGTGTCCTGATGGTTGTCATCTTTGCCACAGGACTATAAGTCTCATCATAGTCAACACCATAAGTCTGAGCAAACCCTTTGACAACAAGTCTAGCTTTATATCTAGACACACTTCCATCTGCAAATCTCTTGGTCTTGTAAACCCACTTGCATCCAATAATCTTCTGACTATTTGGTTTAGGAACCAAATTCCAAGTTTGATTCTCCAATAGTGCTTCATATTCTTCCTGCATAGCACTCTCCCATTTTTCCTTACCTTTTGCCTCTTCATATGTAGAAGGGTCTTCATCTGTATTCACCATATAAGCATAGTCTTTTGTAGCCAAAAATGAAGTATCATAACTATACCTTGTAGGTTGCCACCTATTTCTTGATGACCTCCTGAGTTCTCCACTCCTTGAGGTTTCTGGCTCTTCACATTCAGGATCAAATCTTGGTGTCTCTTCCACTTCAACCTGCACTTCATTATTCTCTTGCTCATCAAATATCTGAACTTTTGATTTACCTTTTCTTTGACTCACTTCTTCTTCATCACCTGTATTGATATTGATTGTACCTGCATACCAAGTGCTTTGTTCATCAAATGTAACATCTTTAGAAACCATAAATTGCTTTGTAGATGGACTCCACAATCTATAGCCCATCTGCTTATCATCATATCCAATGAAAACATATTTTTCAGCTTTAGGCTCCAACTTGTGCCTTAATTGTGATGGCACATATGCATATGCCACACATCCAAAAACTCTGCAATGATCCAAGGTAGGTCTCTTACCCCACCAAGCCTCATATGGTGTCATACCCTGCAAGGCTTTACATGGTAACCTATTGACCAAATAAGTAGCTGTATTTACAGCCTCAGCCCACAAATAATTAGGGCAATTTTTCTCTTTCATCATGGATCTTGCAAACTCAACAAGAGTTCTATTTCTCCTTTCTGCAACACCATTTTGTTGAGGAGAGTACCTGCAAGTAACTTCCCTTTTTATACCTGCATTCCATAAGTAATCACTGAACTCATTAGAGAAATACTCTCCCCCTCCATCTGACCTTAGTCTCTTCAACTTATGACCTGTAATTCTTTCTGCATATGCATGATAGTGCTTAAATGTATTAAACACTTCTGACTTATCTTTGATCACATAGATAGTGATCCATCTAGTAGCATCATCAACATAAATCACATAATACCTTGATCCATTTATATTGAAATCTTTTGATGG
>CM035424.1:112439512-112494512 GCA_020310875.1 Ceratopteris richardii
AAAAGGATGGACTTTGCATCAGATGGATGTGAAGAATGCTTTCCTACATGGTGGGTTACAGGAAGAAGTATATATGGACCAGCCACAAGGATATGAAGATTCAAAGCATCCAGAATATGTTTGTAGGTTGCAAAAGGCTTTGTATGGGCTGAAGCAAGCCCCTCGTGCATGGCATGCAAGGATTGCTCATTACTTAACCAGCATTGGGTTTTCTATGTGTGATGCAGATCACTCACTATATGCAAGGAAGGCTGATGATGGCATCACTATTGTGGCTATTTATGTTGATGACCTGATTGTAGGTGGTGATAATGAAGGAAGCATCAAAGAGGTAAAGCAACTTCTTATGCAGGAATTTGTCATGAAAGATCTTGGTGTGCTGCATTATTTCTTGGGCATTGAATATGTTCAAAAAGTATGGTATGGCTGATTGTAAGCTAATTTCTATGACGTTAGATCAGAATTTGAAGTTGGATACTACATCAAGTGAAGCATTGGAAAATGCTACTATGTAGAGGAAAATTGTGGGAAGTCTTATGTATCTCACGATTACAAGGCCTGATCTAAGTTATACTGCTCGACTTGAAAGTCAGTTTATGCAGGTTCCTAGGAAGCCACATTTGGATGCTTTGAGACGCAATCTACGTTATGTGAGTGCTACTTTGGATTATGCATTGTTTTATGAGGCTGGTGTAGATTTTTAGGTTTATGGATACACCGATGCAGATTGGGCTGGTAGCATTCCAGATAGAAGATCTACTAGTGGTTTTCTATTCTCACTTGGGAGTGCAGCTATTACATGGAGCAGCAAGAAGAAACCCATTGTTTCTTTGCCGAGCACAGAGGCAGAGTATAGAGGTGCTGCAATGGCAGCATGTGAGGCATCATGGCTAGAGATGTTACTTGCGGATTTAGGTGTGGAAGTGCAAAAGCCTATCACTATTTATTGTGATAATCTTCGCAGCATATAGCTATCACAAAATCCTGTTTTCCATGCTAGAGCAAAGCATATCAAGGTACATTATCACTTCATCTGAGAGAAGGTATTAGCAGGTGATATTGATCTTATTTATGTGACAATAGATGAGCAGGTTACTGATATTTTCACCAAAGCACTTGGAGCTGAGAAGTTGAAGAAGTTTCGGGAGATGCTTCGATTACAAGATATTGTGTTGAGCTTGAGGGGAAGTGTTGAGATATCATGCTCAACATGTGATGATCCAGGATGACACGTACGAGTTTTTCGTTTCTTTGACATGTATAGTGGTCACTCACGTATATGTCAGGGATACTTCATTGAGCTTTATTAGATTTATCTACCAAGAGTGATGGCACATTTGTTCCTTGCCAGCTCACTCATTCGTGGACATTTGGTTTTTCCTTATGTACTGATCTTTATATATTGCACTTGTTGTATTCTTGTTTTTAGGTCATTCTTGTACATTCCTTTTTATCTAATAGAAGAAGAAGAAGAAGAAGAAGATCATTCCTCCTTGCCTCAATCTGTGTGTGTGCTTCTCCTTGAGAGTGAGAGTTGTTGGTGTAAATTACAAGCCTACACATTTGGCTCAAAGGATGCATTGAATTCTATACAAACATTTAGGAGCTTGATCATAGGGAGCCAAAAGTTTGAATTTGAATTCAAATTTTTAGTCATCTCTTATAAAAATGGATATGAAAAGTCGCGGGTAAGAGAGAGCACTCCCGAGCCTAACATTACTGATTTTTGAGTGTGTGTGCGGTCTATACTCAAGCCCACACCCCTCTATACCATTTGGCAATGAGATTCATGCCAATGGAGTTGTATACAAATGTTCATTAATACATATATTCATATTGTCCATCTCTGAGTTCTCTGTTAGTCTACTCAAAAACCTGGCAACTTGTCAAGAGCATATCTCCGAAAATTCTTCACCAAATTCAGTGATTTAAAGCTTGTTGGATTCAACTTGAAGCAATATACATGCTGTCGAAGTTTGAAGACATTCTATTCAGCCATTTTGGAGAAATCTGTGTTGAGGTGAACTCTGGTCATTTTCTGCTACAGTCCTAAAAAGTCGGGGGTATAACTTAACTTGCTAAATTGATTTCTCTTAGCATAATTTATCATTTTACATCATTCCACTTATAATAGGTAGTTTACTAAGCTAATTAGATACCCCTAAAAGGAAGTTTTCCAATTCCTAGTGTGCTGGTCATACTGAGCAAAATATTCAGCAAGTGTCAAGCCATAAATAGAAGGTTTTCTTGAGTCTGTGACTTCCAAAGTTATCTGTTTTGATTCAATCATTGCACACATCATTTACAAAGGACATAGGACATTTTATGGTGTCATTGGAAAGCTAAGGAGGTCTAGTTATCGACTCTAAAGCAAAAGAGGACTGGTACAAAGCAGGTTTAGCAGTACCTACTCAGTCTCTTGGAGTATCCATCCATCATTCCCAACAGTGGTATCAGAGCAAACTAAGGTAAAATGGGAGATGGTTTTCCTTCATTTATTGACAAATTGGACAGGAACAACTATCAAGCATGGTCTCTAAGGATGAAGACCTACTTACAAGGAAGGAGTCTCAATGGCTACATCTCAGGAGATGAGGAATTGCCCTCATTCAAAACAAGAGGATTACCAACCAAGGAAGAACATGAAAAGCTCAACACATGGTGTGCTAAGGATGCATTGGCAAGGTCTTACTTACTCAACTCTATATCTGATTTTCTTTTGCCACATACTAGAAATTGTAAGACATCCCAAGAGACTTGGGAAACCTTGTCATCATAGTTTTCCTCCAACACAAGGGCTAGGAAAAATCAGTTGTGGATTGAATTCACAACACTAAGGAAGCAACCTAAGCAAGCTGTTTCTGAATTTGTGACCAAGATTAAAGATGAAGCAGATCAGTTAGCAAGCATAGGAGAAGAGATTAAAGAAGAAAAGATTGTAAGGCAAGTGATCAATGGGATCAAGGCTGATGACAAATCGGAAAGCTTCACCACTTCCATGGATCTCTACATGGACACACACACTCCAGATCTTACAACTCTCATGGGACAATTGTTTACGCATGAAGCAAATCTCAAGAAAAATGGAGACACATCCAAAGGTAATAACTCTTCTGCCCTATACACTGATAAGAAGTCTAAAGATAAAGGCAAGAGCAAGAAGGTGGACGATGAAGGATCAACCTTTGAAGCCAACTATGCAGGGAGAGGTAGATCTTCAAGAGGAAGGGGCAGAGGAGGTAAGCCAGGTATGGGGAGATCTTATAACTCCTCACCATGCAACATTTGTTGATTATCAAATCATACTCAGATGAGTGTTTCAGGGATTACAAGAATCAGAGAGGAAGAGGATACCAAAGAGGTGGCTACTCACAGTCAAGAGGTAGATTCAACCATCACCAAGGTTACAACAATAATTACAACAACAACTACAACAATGATTACAATGGCAACTACCAAGGAGGATTCAAATCTAGGAAGGATTACAAAAACTATACAGAGGAGCAAGATGACTCTCTTTTGATCATGAACATGACTTCAAAGTCAGGTACAAATGATGACCACCTATTCTACATTGACTCAGGATGTTCAAATCATGTGGCTGGCAATGTAGCATTACTCTCTGACCTTGAGGAACCAAAAGGTAAGCATCAAGTCCAAACAGGTGATGACACAAAGCATTCTGTAGTTAAAGTTGGAAATGTTAAGACTTGTGATGGAAATCAGAATTTGTTGAGCAGGGTACTCTATATACCAAAGATTACCAAAAATTTGATGACTGTTGGTCAGATTGTGGAGAAAGGTTTGCAGGTTAGATTCAACCAATATGGAGCATATGTGGAGGACCCAAGTCATGGGTTCAAGAGGATTGCTAAAGGAGAAAAATCAGGTAGACTTTTCACTTTTGAGTTGGAAGATACAAAGAATATTGCACTATACAGTTATAAAGATCAAACACTTTCAGAGCTTGAGATTTGGCAAAAAAGGTTAGGGCACATAGGAGAAAGAACCTTGAAACAAATGTGCAGAGAACAATGTGTGCTTAGGATACCTAATGTATCCAAGCAACATATGATTTATAAGTGTGGTGCTTGTCAATTTGGTAAGTCTCACAGGTTACCCTTCTCCAAGAAAGGATACATGCATGAAGACTACCTAGAGCTTGTACACACAGATGTATGGGGACCAAGCAAAGACCCCTCAATCTCAGGATCAAGGTACTATGTGTCTTTCATTGATGATTATAGCAGATGGACTGTATTATACTTCATGAAGCACAAGGATAAGGTATTTAATTGCTTTAAAAAATATCTTGCATTAGTTGAAAATCAGACAGGAAGGAATTTGAAGAGGCTAAGGTCAGATGGAGGAGGTGAGTACTTCTCCAATGAATTTGAAAACTTCTTGCAGGACAGAGGCATCAAAAGAGAGATAACCACAAGGTATTCTCCTGAACAGAATGGGGTAGCTAAGAGAAGAAATAGATTAATTGTTGAGACAGCTAGATCTATGCTTAATGTGAAAAAGTTATCTAACCATCTATGGGTAGAGAGTGTTTCTACTACCACTTACCTCATAAACAGGTTACCATCTAAGTCTCTTGATGGCATGACACCCTATGAAGCATGGCATGGTAAGAGACCTTCACTTGACAATTGCAAAATATTTGGATGTGTAGCATATGTACACATTCCTTCTCAGATAAGAGGTAAGCTAGACCCAAAGGCTGAAAAATGCATCTTTATTGGATATGATTTAAATAAAAAAGGTTACAGGTTTTATAATCCTATCAATAAGGGATTTATGGTAAGCAGAGATGTTGTCTTTGATGAAAATGATTCTTGGTATGAGAATGAATGCAGGAAGGTCAAATTACCCTATGATTTGGAAGAGGAATTTCCAAGTCTCACAAAGGAGGAACCTACTCAGAATGAAGCCTCAAGTTCAGATGATGAAGACACTATCAATCTTGAAGAATTCAAAGCATGGAAATCCAAAGGCAAAATGAAGATGAAGAAGCTTGAAGACATACCCGAATCCTCAACTCAACCATTTAGATCACAAAGAGAAAGCAAGAAACCTATTAGATATGGGTATGATACATCTCTTGTTACTAAACATTCAGTTTATCTTGCCAAAGATTTGTCAAATGAAGAACCAGGATCATACGAAGAAGCAATAACCAAATCAGAATGGAAAGAAGCTATGGATGAGGAGATTGATGCACTTAAAGAAAGTGACACATGGGAGTTAGTACCTAAGAAGGACTCAATGAAGGTAATAGGATCTAGATGGATCTACAAGCTTAAAAGGAATTCTGATGGCAGAATCAATAGGTAGAAAGCCAGATTGGTAGCCAAGGGTTTTGCACAAACCCAAGGCATTGACTATGAGGAGACATTCTCACCTGTGGCCAAGATGCCAACCATCAGAGTGTTGGTAAGTGTGGCTGCATCAAAAAATTGGAATATGTACCAATTGGATGTCAAGAATGCTTTCTTGAATGGATGGATTTCAGAGGAGGTATATATGTCACAACCTCCTAGCTATGATGACCCTAAGAAGGTAACATATGCTTGCAAATTAAGAAAGGCTTTATATGGATTGAAGCAGGCACCTAGGGCATGGAATTACAGGTTAACTACATACCTCCAAAACCAAGGATTTGTCATGAGCAAGGCAGATACTTCTATGTTCATTAAGAGAAGTAATTTAGAGGTAATATACCTTTGTGTTTATGTTGATGACATCATCATTACAGGTAATGATGTCAATGGAATCAGATATATCAAAAATCAAATAATGAAGGAGTTCAAGATCAATGATCTTGGTCTATTGTAATATTTTTTGGGACTTGAATTAGTCTACACTAATTCAGGGATATACATCACTCAAAAAAAATATATACAGGACATGTTGAAGAAGTTTCACTTGCAAGATGCTAAAGTAGCAAGCACTCCAATGGAGGTAAACCTAAAGCTAAGTGCCCATGAAGGTGATGAAGTCAAGGACATTACAGGTTATCAAAGTATGGTGGGTAGCTTGAGCTATGCTACCTTAACAAGGATAGACATTGCATATGGAGTTAGTATGCTAAGTCAATTTATGCACAAGCCAAGGATACCTCACTTAGAGGCTGCCAAGAGAATCTTGAAGTATCTCAAGGGTACACAGAACCATGGTTTGTATTTCCCTTACACTTTAGATATTGATATTAAGATTTATTCAGATCAGATTGGGCAGGATGCAAGGATGATAGGAGGAGCACTTCTGGATATATTTCTTTTGTAGGTGACAAACCAATTTCATGGTCTTCAAAGAAGCAACCTACTGTTGCTTTGTCTTCCACAGAGGCAGATTATAGAGGACTGGCTAATGCCACACAAGAAGCAATTTGGATTAAGCTTTTGTATACAGAATTGGGATTGTATACTAGGTCACCAATTATCTTGGGAGATAATACAAGTTCTCTTCACCTTGCAGCTAATCCTATTTACCATGCTAGGACCAAACACATAGAGGTCCATTACCATTATGTGAGAGAGAAATTGATAAGCAAGGACATTCAACTTACCTATGTATCAACCAACATGTAATGTGCAGATTTGCTGACTAAATTTAGCTTTGGATGGAACCTAACTTTGCAGGTTCAAATCCATGATTGGATTGCAGGATATACTTGAAGATTCAAGATGTAGACTTAAGCCAAAATCTTTGGCTTGAGGGGGAGCTGTTGGTGTAAATTACAAGCCTACACATTTGGCTCAAAGGATGCATTGAAGTCTATACAAACATGAAGAAGCATAGGAACATATGCTAGTGGTTAATTACCACTTTATCTCATTGTAAAAGTCAAATTGACTTGGAATCTCTTGTAATCACCTACCCAAAGGATTCGTGGAAAAAGTAGTTGTTTGATTGAAAGAATATCTCCAAGCATTTAGGAGCTTGATCATAGGGAGCCAAAAGTTTGAATTTGAATTCAAATTTTTAGTCATCTCTTCTAAAAATGGATATGAAAATTTGCGGGTAAGAGAGAGCACTCCCGAGCCTAGCATTACTGATTTTTGAGTGTGTGTGTGAGGTCTATACTCAAGCCCACACCTCTCTATACCATTTGGCAATGAGATTCATGCCAATGGAGTTGTATACAAATGTTCATTAATACATATATTCATATTGTCCATCTCTGAGTTCTCTGTTAGTCTACTCAAAAGTCTTTCAACTTTTCAAGAGCATATCTCGGTCAATTCTTCACCAAATTCAGTGATTCAAAGCTTGTGGGATTGAACTTGAAGTAATCTACATGGTATCAAAGTTTGAAGACATTCTATTCAGCCATTTCGGAGAAATCTGTGTCGAGGTGAACTCTAGTCATTTTCTGCTACAGTCCTAAAAAGTCGGGGGTATAGCTTAACTTGCTAAATTGATTTCTCTTAGCATAGTTTATCATTTTACATCATTCCACTTGGAATAGGTAGTTTACTAAGCTCATTAGATACCCCTAAAAGAAATTTTTACAATTCCTACTGTGCTGGTCATACTGAGCAAAATATTCAGCAGGTGTCAAGCCATAAATAGAAGGTTTTCTTGAGTCTGTGACTTCCAAAGTTATTTGTTTTGATTCAATCATTGCACAAATCATTTCCAAAGGATATAGGACATTTTATGGTGTCATTGGAAAGCTAAGGAGGTCTAGTTATCAACTCTGAAGCAAAAGGGGGCTGGTACAAAGCAGGTTTAGCAGTACCTACTCAGTCTCTTGGAGTATCCATCCATCATTCCCAACAAGAGTGTGTGTGTGTGAGCTCTCTTCCTTATCTCCTTGCTCGTGCTAGCTTGCCCATCATATAAGCTTCAAAAGGTTCCTACAACTCTAAAAATGCAGGAAAATAAGCAACCATCCCTATTCTTTGCATCTCCTTCAAAACTGCAAATCTGAGATCCCCAAATCATTGATGCCATAACTTGCTTACATCTTTATCTTTTGTAGCAGTTAAGGCACTTAACTCATACAAGTTATCACATCTTATGCCTTTACCTACTACATTTCCTAATGAATCCATGATTTCTACACCACTCTTATTGAAGTGAACTTGAAGTCCACGATCTGTTATTGTAGAAACTGACCACAAATTTCTTTTAAGTGTATGTACATAGAGAACATTGGCTAAATTTTTCTCAACACCTAGAGAAGTGATAAAAGAGATGGTTCAAGTTCCTTCCATTGGATACTTGGAGTCATTTCCCACCTCTACATTGATGGATTCCCATAGAGGCAATAGGGAACTATACCAATCCTTTTTATTGGTCATATGGAAAGAAGCTCCACTATCTAAAATCCATGGTTCATCAACATGAGCTTGAGCAGATATGCATACCTCTTCAATAGCTACCCATAGTTCTAGCTCTGTGTTGTTTGTAGACTCTTTGTTCTTCCACGATGATTTTAGAGTCCCATTCCGTTCATCAGCTTGCTTCTTTTTGCAATCCTTGATGGCATGGCCTTTCTTTTCACAATAGAAGCAACTTCCTGTGAACTTTTTGTTCTTTGGCTTCTTCTTTGGTCCATCAAAAGAGCCTTTACCTTTTGCATTCGCTAAGAATGCAGCATCACTTGTACTTTGCTGATTCTTCAACCGCATCTCCTCTTCTAAAAGCATAGCACAAAACTCTTCAAATGTAAGGGGAGTTGGTCTTACCTAAGTGTTAAAGGCTATTAATAATCCATCATACTTTGCTGGAACAACATGTACATATCTTTGACCTAGCTCTTTTGGTGTTATAACAATACCAATTGCAGCCAATTGATCTTGAAGATATTTTATGCGTTTGATATAATCTTTAGCCTTTTCAGAATCAGAATGCTTTTTATTTGCCAATTGATTTTTTAAATTCTGTATCCTAGTCTGGTTCTTGGTCTCATGTTGACAAGCCAGTATGCCCCAAGCCTCATGTGCTTTGGTAGTATTTTGA
Source organism: Ceratopteris richardii (assembly GCA_020310875.1). NCBI lineage: Eukaryota > Viridiplantae > Streptophyta > Polypodiopsida > Polypodiales > Pteridaceae > Ceratopteris > Ceratopteris richardii. The sequence goes on from CM035424.1 coordinate 112,448,489, forward strand.
ACTAAAGTAAGCACAAAATCACATACACTAGTGATTATTGCACATAATGCATCAGCATTCCACCTCCCCAAGCTCGTAGAAGACCTCGATATACATGAATCATTAATCTTGAATTTGCATGGCAGAGGCTGTTTACACAGCCACATACTTGATTAATAGGCTCCCATCAAAATCCTTGGATGGAATGATGCCATATGAGGCATGGAATGGTAGGAGACCCTGATTGGACCATTGTAAAATATTTGGGTGCATTGCTTATGCACATATTCCCTTTTAGATTAGAGGGAAGGTTGATCCGAAAGACAAAAAGTGTATATTTGTTGGCTATGACCAAAACAAGAAGGGATATAGGTTATACAATCCCACTAACAAAACTTTTACAGTTAGTAGGGATGTACTATTTGATGAAAATAATTCATGGCTTGAAGATGATTGTAGGAAGATCAAGTTACCTTATGATTTGAAAAGTGATTTTCCAACTCTCACTCAAAAAGATCAACAAATACTTGAAGATGTCAATTCAGAGGTTGAAGAACAGACTGACTTCAAGGCTTGGAAGTCAAAAGGCAAGACCAAGTTCAAGCAATTGGAAGACATTCTAAAGTCCTCCAACCAAGCACTCCAAAGATCTTAAAGGGGGAGTAGAAAGCCCATAAGGTATGGCTATGACACATCATTAGTCAACAAAACATTCTGTGTACATCACGAAAGACTCTATGACAAAAGAACCTTCTTCATTTGAAGAAGCTAATAAGAAGAAGGAATGGAGAGAAGCCATGCAGGAAGAAGTTGAAGCACTTCAGGAAAACAATACTTGGGATTTGGTTCCCAAGAAGCCAAGCATGAAGGTAATATGATCCAGGTGGATATATAGAATCAAGAAGAATTCCGATGGTTCTAAGAACATGTACAATGCAAGCTTAGTGGAAAAGGGGTTTGCTCAAACCCATGGAGTGGATTATGAAGAAACTTTTTCAATTGTGTCTAAGATGCCAACAATTAGGGTTTTGGTAAGTGTTGCTAATTCTGAGAATTGGAACCTATATCAATTAGATGTAAAGAATGCATTCCTAAATGGATGGATCTCAAAAGAAGTGTACATTGCACAACCACCAGGATATGAAGATAAGGACAAACCAGGTTATGTAGGCAAGCTAAGGAAGGCACTCTATGGTCTAAAGAAAGCTCCTAGAGCTTGGAACCATAGGCTTGTTACATACCAGGATCAAGGATTTATTTATAAGAAAGGAGATTCTTCTTTATGCATAAAGAAGACCAACTCAGAAGTTATTTACAAATGTTTCTATGTGGATGACATCATCATTACAGGGAATGATGCTAATGGCATCAAGTAGGTAGAACCTCAAATGATGGAAGCGCTTAAAATTAGTGATCTTAGTTTGTTAACATACTTTCTTGGATTAGAAGTTGTATACAAAGATTCTGGTGTGTTTATTACTTAGAAGAAGTACATTCATGATATGTTGATAAAATTCAAGATGAAAAACACTAAAATTGTAGGTACACCTATGAAACTCCATCACAAATGTAGTTCTCATGAGGGAGAACTTCTTGAAGATGTTATAGGTTACCAAAAACTTGTTGGGAGTCTCAATTAGGCAACCCTAACAAGAGCAGAAATATGTTATGAAGTAAGTACATTATGCTAGTTTATGCAGACACTAAGAAAACCTTACTTGGAAGCTACCGAGAGGATCCTAAAATATCTAAAGGGCTCCATAAATGAAGGGGTGTTTTACCCTTTCACTTCGGATTTGGACATAAAGATGTATTCTAATGCAGATTGGGCTAGGTCCAAGGATGATAGGAGGAGCACCTCAGGATACTTGTCTTTTACAAGTTCAAAGCTCATATCATGGTCATCAAAGAATCAAACAACCATGGCATTTTCATCTATAGAGGAAGAATATAGAGGCTTAGGAAATGCAACACAAGAGGCGATGTGGGTCAAACAACTCTTCACAGATTTGATGTTATATTCTTAAACTCCAATGATTTTTGGAGACAACACTAGTTCACTTCATTTGGCTGCTAATCGTGTATATCATGCAAGGACTAAGCACATTGAAGTGAACTATCAGTATGTAAGAGAGAAATTCCTTAACAAAGACATTCAATTGTCCTATGTATCAACTCATTTGCAATGTGCAGATATACTCACAAAGTCTTTAGATGGAACTAAGATGAACAAGTTCAAGATGGTGATTGGTTTGCAAGAGATAAAGGTGGAATGAAGACCATGCATGTTAGGCTTGAGGTGGAGATGTTGGTGGATGAGAATCCAAGCCTACATACTTGGATAATTAGCATGAAATCCATATAATCACATATGATCATTCCCTTGTAAAATTAGTTACTTTTACCAATGTAAAAGGGCATATGTTAGATGCACTAATTCCACAAGGAGTTAGTTGGAATCAAATATTGCGTTACTTGATGAGAGAATAAATCCTATAATTTAGGACTTACTTTTAGGTGAGCATCTTAATTTGAATTCAAAGGTTGGCTCCAACTTAAACTATAAAAGGGGATAAAAAAGACTCCTGGAGTGAGAGATTAGAAGAGTGTGATTATGAGATCATTTTGAGAGGGACTTAAGTGATAAGTGTGCTTATCTTTTAGCCACTTCACTACCCTCACATTGTGCAATTCAATATTGCCAATGACATTGTATTACGATGTGATTTAATACATACACATTGATCATATCTCTAACTTACTTCTTTGCTATGACCATCTCTGAATAGTGAACTACTCTGAGCTTATTCTAAGTGCATGGTTGATTATTTGATGTGATTTAAAGTGCTATAGAGTCATCATAGTGTCTACTTCATAGTTACAAAGCTTAATTGTTATTGCTTTAGTTAATCGGGAGATATCTGTATATTATTGCTCTTTGGTCCGTAGTCAGAAGCAGCCTAAAAATATTGGGCAAGTCTTGTAACTTGCTAGCATCATTGTCAGTGTGTGGTATATCTTCTTTATTGCAATTACTCATGATTGGTAGCCATCTAAGTTAATTAGATGACACCAAAAGGAATTTGGCTAATTGCTAGCATGTTGAGAGCATTGTTCATTCTATTGAACATGTGCAATGACTAAAATAGCAAGTCTATGATCTTGGATCAACTTCCTACTCATATGTTTTGATCCATTGATTAGTGGATCATGTTCCAAAGCACGTAAGTGATCATTTGTGATCATTAGGAAGCTAAAGAGGCCTACTACACTCTACACCACTTGTTCTTGGCTAGTGTGAAGGAGTTTTTTGCAACACCACTTCATCTCTAAAGAGTATCCACCATCTCCTCCAACATTATCTTCCCTCGTCTATGGCCTCTTGCCGATTCACCTAATCCAGCAACTTGTATATTCTTCTCCTTGTCTTTATAAAATTCTTCTATGCTTGAGTCATTTGGGAAATTTCTATAGCAAGAAGATGAGTTACCTACTTGTAGCCTTGCCAACATGTCTTCTTCCTCATATAAAGTTGAGTCTTAGTTGTCCATCATATCTTTTTCCATACAAATGCCAATTGTCGACATCATGCTAGAAGTCCCTAGTCGTCTAGTCCTTTTAAATATATCTGTTTCAGTTCTATTCCCTCTTATTTTATCCACATAGTATCATTTCCCCAATCATGCAACACACTAGTATGGCTTAGCTAGGGTCTACCAACCAATAGAGGAAAACTTCCATCTATTTGTGGTAGTCTCAATACAACAAAGTCCAAAGTGAAGATGTTAACTTGTACCTCAAATGGAACTCCAAGGCCCACTCCCATTGGTCGTATTGGGATTTGGTCGGCCAATGTCACAGTGAAATTGGCCGATTTTGGTGGTTGGAGTCCAATTTTTTCCATAGTATGTTCAAGCATCAAGCTAATGTTCGAGGTGCCATCCACTATAACTCCTTGTAACTCATGTTCTCTAATAGATGTTGTGAGTCAGGGCTCTTATAATCTTTAAGGGGAGGCTCCCCTATAGCTTTATCCTTTCTAGTAGCATTAGCCTTTGCAACCACATTGGATGTGAAAGCTTCATCAATGATCTGCAAAACTTATGATCTGAACTTGGCATCCATGTTCAAAAAAACTAACATCTTTTTTGATGGATTAGAATAACTTTGAAGCCTCCGATTCAATAGGACCATGGCATATGTGTGATTCTTCAAACTCCTTTTGGGCCTTGTTGAATGCATGTCCAATGGCTTCACTTGTGCTTACTCTTCTTTTTTGTTGTGTCTCTTCATCTGGAGTGGGTTTGTCTTCAGATACCTCCTTTTGCTTATTCAATTCATTGACTCTTGTCATGTTTCTACATGAGAATCTTTCCCTTTTCTTCTTTTTTGCATAAAAACAGAGTCAATTTCTTCTAAATGTACCACTAGCATATGTTGATAATGAAATGGCTTCTTTTGTAGCTCCTTTCTTACTTATAGAAAGCATCTGAATATGAGGCCCTGATTTGAATGCCTTGCTCTTTGGACAATTAATTGTGTAGTGATCTCTAGATTCTAGGCAATTTTTAGCAAGGAGTAGAATTCTCTAGTACTAGACTCTTGCTCTGATAATGTCCACATTCCCCACACATAAAGCAAATGATTTGCTTTCTGGGACCATTTCCAAAATTGCCTCGAGGACCTAGGTTATAGGTGTTACCTTGACTTGGTGTAGTAGCCATTATATATATTTTCTTGTGGTTGGACGATTCCTTGTCCCTAGTATGCTTGTGCGTACATTCCTCTTGAGTAGCACTGATGAGCATCATGGCCTATTCTCCTACATAATTGGCAAGTCACACTTAACAGAGAGCATTCACTTACCTCATGGCCTTATTTGCTACACATGGTGCACCATATTCCACTTTTGATGCCATTTTCAAGTCCTTGTAGTTCCTATCAAATTTGTGCCAATTGTTCTACTTGAGCTTCCTCTTTCTTTTGTAACTTAAATTCTTCAACTTCATGTTATAGTTGATTCATTGCACTATTTTCTTCTTTGTGGGCCTTCTTTCTTTTTAAATTCTCAAGTTATTTCCTCAAGTGTGTTACTAGGTCATTAGGTTCCATAGGGCATGGTAGACTAGAAGATCCTATCCCATATTGATGTCTAATTTCTTCTAACCTTGTTGCTGTAGTAATAAGTTATTCAATTGTTGTTGTGGGAAGCAATAACTCCTTAATCTTGCACAGTGTGGATATTGGAAGTGGTTAAACAAGCCACTTTTGACCAAAAAAGCATCCGGAGATTCTAGTAATTTATCATACCTGCTTTGTCTCTAGTAAAAAAAAAAGGAAATGCCTCCGCAATATCTAGTCATAGGCTGCGGAATTCTTCAATAATGATTTCTATTGTATTTTGTCATTGGAAGTGTGCTTTGAAGGAATCCTTCATTAAATCCCAAGTAGTAAAATGGTTGTCTATAAATTGGCTAAACCGTTTCCCTAGTAGGCCCTCCAATGTTGTTGGGAATAGGATTAGAATGCATCTTCCCATCCCATTAAGCCCCTTGTTTTACATAGGGATAAAAATATTATGAAATTCTTGTTAGGGTCTTGTTGTGCTAATCCTCTAAATGAAGGAAATTTGATATTCAATTGTGAGAGTAAAATTTCTAGGTCTATTTGAGCTATCATCTTTCATATTGATGATGTGGATGAAAGAGGACTAGCTTACCTATGAATGAATTTTCTTCTTGTTGTTTTGGAAGGCACTCCTAAGGTTTCTAACTCAGAAAAGTTACCTATTCCTTAGGCTAAGATGAATTACAAGGAAAAGGGAAAAGTGACCTCTTCAATACTTTCAACACCTTTTCACTTCTTCTTCACTTTGTATTAATGGTTCTCCTAAGCTCACGCTTTTTGGTCCCACCATGGGTGCAAAATTTTCTGGGGGGGTTCTTTAGTTAAAAGGTTCTTGAGTTCTTGTAGTAAAAGAATGGAGAAGAAGAAGGAAGACCATTGCATTGGAAGCCTCTGTGTCTTCATTAACAATAAAGAATACAATATTTTTGTCTAGAATGATACAAGAGTGTTCTCTCTACATAGCAATTAAGTTGAAGAAGCACACACACAAGTATACAAAATATCAAAATTACTTGTGCAATCAACCTCCTCTTTGTTATTCCTCCACCTTTTCCAGTAGCTTGCCCTTGTGCGCTCCTTGCACTCAAGCTTCCAATAAGGTTGAAGGATGGATCACTTCTCTATCCACATGCATCAGCTCCTTGATGATACTTCATCACACTTTAGTTTCTCTCTCTTAGGTACTCTCTACGCACTCTCTCTATACTTTCTCATCTTCTTTGCACCTTGGTCTCTCTCTTTGCACAATTTTAATTAGGGGGAAAAATGAACCCTACATGGGAATTTTAGATTAAGGGGTGATTAGTGATGGACCAATGAGAGGAGCGTGGTGGCCACAGTCTAGGGCCTCAATCAAGTAGGCTAGGCCAAGTTTTCCTTGGTTTTGGACTGGTCAAAACAACCAAAATGTGATGGTAGACCTTACTTAGTGGTTTCAAAAACCATGAAATTCGAATTTCATCATCGGAATTATATTTAGGCTATTGGATATGCAAGAAACCCAATGGTAAAGATTGAGAAAAAGAAATACATGCACCTTTCAATCTTCGTTGTTCGATAAGACCATTGATCCAATTCTTAAGATCTCTGTAAGATTAGATTGAGTGCATTTCAATTTGAGACGTCCGATTGACAAAAAATGCAGTGGACTAGATTCGTTTGCATCCCCATGCATTCTCTCTCTTGCTTTTCCCACTTCCCATGCATTTAATAAGCCTTATTTTGCATTTTTGGCCAGAGAAACTAGCCTCAATCTTGTTCATTCATGAGCGAAATCCGATGGAAGTAAGGTACCCACACGATTGTACTCTCTCTTCCCTTTTCCCATATCTTACAAGTGATATGATTGCTATATTTTGTCTTTTTCTGCCAGACCCACATTGCTCAATTGTGTCCATCCATGAAGAACATCCAATGGCTCGAAATACCCACAAACCCGACACTAAGCATTCAATTTTGTCATTTTTTCATAGATGCATATTGGTCAATCTCAACCGTTCCTGAGAATTATCCAACGACTCTTAATAGCCACAAATCCATCATGGGAAAGAATTGTTGGAGATAGACGTCTTCATAAGCATGCAAACAGCACAAGGAAGGAGAAGAAGCGTGGAGCACAACACACAATACTGAATGTATTACTAGAGAATGTATAAAGATAAGTAGCCCATTAGGACAATAGGCGTATATACAAGCCGGGGAAAAAAACCTCCTAAAGAGGGAAAAAAGTACCCCGGTTGTCCTATTGTGTTCACACACATCACTACCTAAATATATCAACAAATCCCCCCTAGGAGTGATGCGGTGAACAAGGAGTTGGCACTCATGTATAAGGAAGTGCCAAGCTATGTGGAAATCACTCCACAAAAGGAAGTAAGCCCAAAGCTTTGCGGAAAGCTTCAAACTTCTCCCTAGGTAGAGCCTTCGTGAAAAGGTCTACAATGTTCTCCTGCGTGGGCACATATGCCAAGCTGATCTCCCTAGCAGAGAACCTCTCCCTGACATAGTGATAATGCACCTCAATGTGCTTAGTACGAGCATGGAACACAGGGTTCCTCGCAATTGCCAATGCGCTCTGACTGTCAGTGAAGATGGTGGTGGCAGAAGTCTGACCAACACCCAAATCAGCCATAAGGCATCTGAGCCATAGACACTCAACAGTAGTTGTGAAAGCTGCCCTATACTCAGCCTCACAACTAGAAGTGGCCACAGTAGGCTGCTTCTTGCTCAACCAAGATATACATGAGCTACCAAGCATGAAGCAAAAGCCACTAGTGGAGACATGAGTATCATAGCAACCAGCCCAATCAGAGTTAGAAAAAGCATGTAAATCTGGCGGTAGTGATCCCCCCTTGGGATAAAACAACCCAAGTAGCCGAGTACCACTCAAGTAGTGAAAGATGTGCTTAACCGCCTGCCAATGCTTGACTCCTAGGCAATGCATAAACCTGCTCATCTATGAGACAGCAAACTGAATATCTGGGCGAGTAATGCATAAGTAAATCAAGCATCCAACAACGTGCTGATAGAGAACAACATCAAATGCATCTCCAACATCATGAAGACTCAATCGTAAACATGTCTCCATAAGAGTGGCAATAGGCTTACAGTCTTCAAGGCCAAAATGCTGCAATAATGTGTCAATATATTTCCTTTAACACAAAGCCATTCCACCATCAACTTGCATAAACTGAATGCCCAAATAGTGATGCAAATGCCCCAAATCAGACATCTCAAATGAGGCATGCAAATCAGCCTTAAAATCAGCAATATGCTTCTCAATAGGACCAGTGAGCAGCATGTCGTCAACATAGACAACAATGATCAAAATCACATTATTAGCACGCTTAACATATAAGGTTCTTTCAGTTGGACTGTTCTCAAAACCATGTGCAATCAGATAGGCATGTATCTTCTCATACCAAGCATGTCGAGCTGCTTGCTTTAAACCATATAATGCCTTCTTTAACCTGCACACCTGGTTTTCATGCCCTTTCTGCACAAAGCCAGGAGGCTGAAAAACATACACTTCTTCATGCAAGTCACCATTCAAAAATGCAGTTTTAATGTCCAACTGATGTACATTCCAACCATGATGGGCTGCAAGTGCACAAATGCTCCGAACAGTAGTCATACGGCATGTAGGTGCAAAGGTCTCATCAAAATCAATGCTTCTTTCCTGCACATAAACCTTTGCAACAAGCCTGACCTTATACTTGTCAACTGTACCATCAAGTTTACGCTTTAGCTTGTATACCCACTTAGTGCCAATGGCCTTCTTGCAGGAGGCAAGTCACATCAAGACCAAGTACCATTCTTCATTATTGCATCATATTCAGATTGCATAGCAGCCATCCGATTTTTTGAATTTTTGTGCTTCATCAAATGAAACAGGCTCATTCTCATCACAGAGAATAGATGCAGCCATAGCATAGCAATTTGATGCAAAAGAGGCACTATGAGAGCCTGATCGAGTACGATATGACAGAGGTGCATCTAATTTGCGATCACCCAAGGTCTGCACCAACCATTTTGGCATAGTTCTTGCCTGCTCAATATCAGCTCTCTCATCAATAAGTGCATCACGTACATCTGCATCAGAAATGGAATTATCTGCATCATTACATGAAACCTGCAAAGGCTAAGAATTTGCCTCATTAGGACCAGCACTAGACTGTCCACCTGTAAAAAGAGGCAACAAAGTATCATACATGTCTTTGGAGCTAACAAATGTATCCTTAGTACATGAAAGCAATGGCTGAATAACATCTTCCACAAAAACAACATCACGACTAACTAGAATGTGTTTAGTTTGTGGATGATATAGACGATAGCCTTTACTTTCAGAATTGTACCCAACAAAAATACATTTTACTGCTTTATCATCCAATTTTTTGCGATATTGTTCAGGCACTAATGCATATGCCAAACAACCAAAAACACACAGATGAGCAACAGATGGCTTGCGATCATGCCAAGCCTCATATGGAGTGATAGATTGCAGTGCTTTAGTGGGACACCTGTTCAGTACATATGCTGCACACATGACAGCCTCAAGCTAGCACCTATGTCCTAAAGCCTAACTCTTCACCATACACCTCGCCATCTCCATGAGTGACTTGTTCTTTCGTTCAGCAACTCCATTTTGTTGAGGTGTATACGGCACTGTACACTGGTGTTTTATCCCATGTTCATCCCGAAATGCATCAAAATCAGAAGACATATATTCCCCCCCTCGATCAGAATGCAGGGTGCCCATTTTACATGCTGACAGATTTTCAACCAAAACCAAAAACTATTTGAAGCACATGAACACTTCGCACTTTGCCTTCAATGGATATACCCATGCATGCCTGGAAAAATCATTGATGAAAGTCACGAAGTAAAGATAATTCCCAAAAGAAGGTGTTTGCATAGGACCACAACATCACTATGTACAAGGTGTAATTTCTGAGTAGCCCGAACTGAACCATCTTTTGGAAAGGATGAATGCTACATTTTGCCCAAAATACAGCCTTCACAAACATGTTTTCCAGGTGCCTCAAGTTTGGGCAAAGAGGATACCATTTCAAATTTCTGTAGGTGTAGCAAACTAGCAAAATTCAGATGAAAAAAGCATGCATGCCAAAGCTTTGCATCTCACATAGCCTGAGAATCATTTACTGCACATGCCAAATCATTTACTGATCTTTCATAGTCTATGAGATTATACAACCGACGACATAAAAAGCTAGAAGCAATAATCACATCACCATTTGACAGATCATGAATTGTACACCTGTCATCAACAAATTTCACAACCAAACCAATCTTGGCTAATGCACAGACTGATAATAGGTTCTTCTTGATCCCTGGCACAAATAAAGCATCTGACAAAGTGAAAGAACTACCATCAACAGTAGTCAAAATGATCTTACCAACTCCCATAACAGGATAAGAGGAGTTGTTGGCGCATGTAATAGTATTCCCTATAGGGGCAAGCTCGAGTGAAGAGAAGAAACTACGCTAGGAGGTAATATGTTTGGTCGCCCCACTGTTAGAATACCAAACACCTGAGTCTACTGCAGACATGCATTGCTCATGAGAAGATGGGTCAAAAGTGCAGATAATAGTAAACGCCCATTCTTCTTCCTACGCAAGATTAGCAGAATCTGTTTTTGGTGTAGAGGCCTCTACAACAACCATTCCAACCTCTTTTTTCTTTGCCTCTTTAGCAACCAAGTTTGGACAGTTCTTTATGATATGGTCATTCCCTTTATAGTACTTACAAAATAATGTTTGCTTTTTTTATTTCTTCTCATCTTTATCTTCCTTCTTCGAATATGCAGAATTAGCAGATTTCTGCTTACTAGTTGAAGAACTCCATTTTCCTTTGCCCTTCTGACTAGCCAGGAAAGCTTGATCTGCAACTTGCCTCATGGACCTGTTCTGCCTGGACTGATCTTCCTGCAACAAAACAGAGACTAACTCCTCAAATGATAAGGCATTCGGATTGCCTTTCATCATCAACCGAAGAGTAGAAGCAAAACTCTGCTATGAATCAGGAAGACCATTCAGAACGGTCTGCACAAGTGAGCTATCTAGTATAACCTCATCAGCAGAAATCAACTGTTCCTTCAAGTCTTTGATCTTCGTTAGGAAACTGTCCATAGAATCACCTTTATTCATGTGCTCACTCTCCAACTATTTTCTGAGGTAAGCAACACGAGCCTCATTCCTAGCTTGGTACAACGTGGTAAGTGTATCCCAAGCATCCTTAACTGTTCTGCAAGAGCGAAATGTGAGGAATAATGGCACGTTTGACAGACAAAGCTATCAATGCATGTGCCTGGGCATCTCTGCCATCCCAGCAAATCTGCTCTACAGTAGGTGCAGCAGAAACCTCAGCACAAACAGGAATATGCAGAATATCATCATCTTCGACACCTTCTGCATCAGCTTTAGTAACTGCAGTTGTAACAGTTGCAGGTGTGATAGGACGTTTTTCGACAACCTACACAATGTTCCACAGTCCTTTTGCAACCAACACATGTCGCATCATATAAGCCCATAACGGGTAGTTGGTACCATCCAACTTATCCTCAACAGCCAACATATGGAATACATCACAGCTTTCAGCCATGGCCGATGACTAAAATACCTTGATGCAGAAAATTGACTGTATCTCAAAAAGTTGAACAGAACTGCCCAAACAAATTCCGCTAGACCTGTAGTAGACTTTGAGATGCTTATACTGGCGAACAGAAACTAGTATATACCTTTGGCACAAAAAGACGAAATAACTTGCACAAGCACTGCGATAGTGCATTCGGAGGGCCAAAAAGAGCTCAGATCTCTGAAACACGCTAAGTATGCTCACCAAAATTCGTGCGATTCTGAGATTGCAAACAGAGGAGTGTCAACGACACCCTAGATAAAGCAACAACCTGCTCTGATACCAATTGTTGAAGATAGACGTCTGCGGAAGCACGCAAACAACATAAGGAAGGAGCACAAGCTTGGAGCACAACACACAATACTGAATGTATTACTCGAGAATGTACAAAGATAAGTAGCCCATTAGGGCAATAGGCATATATACAAGCCGGGGGAAAAAAACCTCCTAAAGAGGGAAAAAAGTGCCGCGACGGTCCTAGTGTGTTCACACACATCACTACCTAAATATATCAACAAGAATTCGAATCTAGTCTCTTGGGAATAGTATTTTTATATTAAAAACCACTAGTGTTTTTTTCTTCCTCAATACCATACAAGATTAATTTTAATCCCAAAAAATTAGGGATCCTTACAAGGCGCATGCAAGGTTCACTTTTTCCCCTAATGTCTTCTTTATGCACACACAGTTCAAGTGTGTCTTGCTCTCTCTTGCTCCGTATGTAGACTATGCTCTTGCTCCTTCTATCTCCTTAGTCCAAGAATGATAATGCCCTTTGGTTGTGTGTGGATTCCTTTATTATCTTTATTTCTCCAAAATGTGTGCATAAGTTAGGGTTCGCTTGGACCTTCCATAACACTTAGAAAGTTTTGAAAACTCTTCAAAAAACCATTTTGCACATACATGCATTTTTATTGCAAACCCGTTGTGAATAAAATATTTCTGCACTTCCTATGCACCCACGTTCTTTGCCACATGTGCACCATCTATGCACCACTTTGCACTTGTGCACCACCTAAGCATCACTTGGAAAGTAACCACTTTGAGGAGCTCAACAATACACCATCCAGAATCTTTATCTATGGGCCATCAAAATTTATCATAGACTCTTAACATGCATCTTTGATGTACCTCTAAAACAATTTGTTTTAAGTGACTTTCAGGATTGTTTTTAGGATTAATTTTGTTAGGAATAGATCCTAAAAAGTTTTTTTTAATATTTTCTTCATCATCATTGAGGTCATCTTCATTAGATTCATCAAACATTAAGGCTTCATTCATAGCTTGACCTTCATCTGTAGAATCTTGCATCTTAGTATCTAGATTAAGAAAAAACCTTATCCCTTTAATTATGCCGATAAAGTTGTCTTTAAAAATAGGCTTTCCAATAGAGGAAAATTGTTCTAAAGACATGGTCACTTGAATCGTAAGAAAATTTTCATTTTAAATCTCCATAGGATCTTTTTTTCTCTCAACTTCTAGAATCAACATGGCTTTAGGTTTTCTCTTTGATTTCTTTTCTTTTTGCTCAAGATCCTCATTTTGTTTAGGTTATTGTATTTGTTCTTGAACTTGTTTAGATTGTTCTTATTTCTCTAAAGGCTTTGGTTCCATTTGTTTGGGCTTGTTTTCTTATCTTCTTGTTTCTCCTCTTGTTCTTGTTCATTGGGTTGTGTTTCGTTTTTTTAATATTTGGGTTATGATGTTTCCTCTTGCTCTATGATGGTCTCTATTCCCTATAAGGTCTATTTTTTAGTTACTCTTCTTTCAAATAGGATTTTTTTCATCTTGATTTGGTTTGTCTTCTACATTGGCTATGTGGAACTAACTGATTGACCTTCTATTGGTGACTCCCAAGCCATCATTCTTCTAATCTCATGTAGTGCTCTTACTAAAGCTTCTATGGAAAAATCAACTTCTTGTGTGGGTTCACTTGGTTCTTCATCTTTTTCATCGAGAGGTCCTATTTTCACTCCTCTAGTTCCTACATCCATCATGGTTATGTTTTCATAGTGCTTTTTCATTCCTCCCTTACCATAATTTCCTTGGAAAGGTAGAGTAGATCAATAGTCTCATATTCTCATATTTATGTCTGTTATTAGTCATTTCTCCTTAGAGGCCTTTAATGGCTCATAATCCTTCAAAACATGCTCTAACAAACCACACCAAGGAGACCTATGAGGAACACACACAAAGACATTTGGATTTTGAGGATTTTGATTATTTTGTGGCAGGAAATTATGAAATTCAGGATTTATTGGTAAGCTATTGCGTGAATGGGATAATTTCAGTTTTGAAAAGGAAATTAAAGAATTTGAGGAGCTTATGGAGCAACACGTGGCACTTGAGGTGCAAGAGAAGCTTCCATAGAATATAGCTTATGATTTTGAAAATTTTGATTTTGTGGATCATGAGGACTTTGCATATATGAGATTAAATGATTTGAGGATTTTAAAAGTTGGTTAAGAAGTTGGAGGTTACATGTTTTGATACATTTGAGTATTTTTCACGTGAGGATTTTTCATATGAGGATAAGGATTTTGCATTGAAGGATTATGTATTGAGAAAGTATGCATAGGAGGAACTTAATTTGCTTGAATGGGAGCCACTTGTGGATTTCAATTGAGAGATACAACACATTGATCAGGCTCTTGAAAGGGCATTGGATCCATTTGTTTTTGGAAATTTTGGATGTAATTAGACTATAAGGCATCTAGAGTCTTGACTAAATTGGATTGTGTAGAAATAAGACTTTCCATTTGCTTAATGAAAATTTCTACTTGAGATTGTTCAACTACACTTTTATTTGGCTCTACTTTAAAACCTTGAGTAGGCTATCTCATTTGAGGAATAGGAGTGGAGTCAAAAATCATAGCTTGGAGTTGTTCTCTAACTTGCTCCTTAGCTTGTGGAAGACTAGCTTGAGGAAAACTATTTTTCTCATAAAGCATAGATTGTCTTTGGTTTCTATGTGCTACAAACTCAACTAATCTACTCACCTTTTTGCCAATTGTCAGTAAGACCATAGCAATTATGAGGCTCTTCTAGTCGCCATTCAAATTTGCTATGAATTTCAAGATCAAGAAGCTTAAGAAAATGGATCACAAGATCAAGCTCCAAAGCCATCTTATCCTCATTAGGAACGCATTCGTAGGATTTAACATACTCATTTTGGAAGTGAGTGATAGAGATACTAGGCTTTGGGGAATGAACCTTGGGTACAAATCCTTCATGATATGTTGGCTATAGTCCTCAAGATAGAATTCTTTGAGCATCTCCTTCCGAAAATCACTCCAAAAAAGACTATCATATTGAGTGACATGGTTTATGATAGAGCTATCAACAATTCGTTCAAAGAATGTTATCAAAAGATCTTCCAGAAGCCCAAAGATTATAGCTATATCTTCATAAAAATCTAAGTATCTTGTAATGTTGATGCAATGATGCCATTGAATTTTTCCTTCTCTCTCAACATAGAAGAGACTATTGTTTGACCTTGTTTCTCAGCAATGAGGGATTTCAATGCTTCCTCCATTGTGAGTGAATATGCATGTAATGTATGCTATTCTAGATCTCTCACAAATAAGTTTACTTCATGACAAAGATGTGTACAATGTTGTGAGAAATCAAGTGGAAAAAATCAAGAATGATGACCATGATTTGTATCACGACCCTCCTAACAAGATTAGAAGCAAATGCCATGAATCATTTCACATCGAGTTCAAATATGGAGTTGATCGCAATGCGAGTAGATCTGGCCCCATCATGGCACACATAGGGTGTATGATAATTGCTAATGAGTGTTGAAAGGTTGATGCGATATGAATGTGAAAGTGAAGATGAAGGTAAAGAAAAGTGATATATGTATGTAAAACTTGTGTATGGAAAGGAGAGGTGTGATTATTTAAATGTGAGAATGGGATGTATGAATGCAAGTTCAGTACATGCACATGAATGATGATTACAATAAGAAAACATGCATATGAATGAAACTTTAAAAGAAGAATGGTCCAAAGGAAGCTTCTTAGACACTTTCAAGATCAATACATGCATATGGATGATCATAATAATAAAAAACCATACACCTTAATCAATCTTAAAAGGAAGAATGGTCCATAAGGAAATTCTTAGACACTTTCAAGATCAATATATACACATGGGTGCATGTGTATGGTATGTATGCATGTAGGACATGAATTATAGAAAATCGTGATTGGTTTGATATGAAGTTACAGAGACTTCTCACACATAGTGGGAATGTATCAATACAAAATCAATACATGCAAATGAATGATGATAATAATACAAAACCATACGGTTATCAAAATGTAAAGGAAGAATGGTTCAAAGAGAACTGCTTAGACAAATTTAAGATCAATACATGTAGATGGATGATGGTAACAAAGAAACTATACAAATGAATCAATCTTAAAAGGAAAGAAGGTCCATAAGTAGTTTCTTAGAGAATTTCAAGATTAATATATAAACATGGGTGCATGTGGATGGTATGTATGCATCTGGGACATGAATTATGAATTTAAGGAGACTTTCCTTACAACTCAATAGAAAATCCTCACTCATTCGATGCAAAGTTGCAGAGCCTTCTCATACATAGAAAGATTTGAGAAGCTACATGTAAAGAAAATAACTTGGGATACGAGAGACGTGGAGACAAGGTGACTTGAATTAAAAAGAGATAACAATGCAATACATGCACATGAGCTTCATGCTATCTCAGGCTAGGCAATCTAAAGCTCAAAGGTAGTTTCCATGACCCTCCACCATGACAGTTCAATTAAAGTCCACATCTAAGACATAAGGAACCACTTCATTGATTGTATATCAAACCTAGTAATTCATCTATGTAAGGCAATGGGTACTTATTTTTACTTTTTGTTTTATTCAACCCCCTATAGTCAATGCATAATCTATAATAATCTTCTTTCTTATTTTGAAATAAAATAGG
Source organism: Ceratopteris richardii (assembly GCA_020310875.1). Classification (NCBI taxonomy): domain Eukaryota; kingdom Viridiplantae; phylum Streptophyta; class Polypodiopsida; order Polypodiales; family Pteridaceae; genus Ceratopteris; species Ceratopteris richardii. Next base: position 112,465,216 of record CM035424.1, read on the forward strand.
TGCTTCCCAAGGTGAAACACTCAGTCTTATTAATACTTTATTCAAAACATAATCTAATAGAATCTTAAGCACCTGTAATTCAACAAAGAACTTTGTTAAATCTATAGGGTGCTCTAGAATATGGTTTGCTCCTCGAATACAAGTTGATGGCATGAAGAATGTGTTTAGGTGGAGGTATACTAGACAAGTCTTCTAGAAATACATCTGCATATTCATTCAAAATACTTTCTACATAATTTGGAAGCTTTTCATAATTATCTTCCTCATCCAAACTATTCACTTACACTTCAAATGTTTTATAGCCATCATGCATACCTCTAATTATCTACATAGTAGAAAGAGAATAGGATTAGGATTATGTGCATCAGCTAGAATGTCGATAGATTCTCCATGTAGCCTTAAAGTGACTCTTCTTTGTTCACAATCAATTGGTGTAGAATTTTGAACTAACTAGTCCATGACTATAATTGAATCTCCCTATTTCATCTCAATCACATGCAAGCCCTTAGAAAAATACCTATAAACAAACATAAATGCAAGGTTTTCAATGTATATTTTCGTATAGTGTAGTCCTCCATTGGCCATCTCCATAGGTCTTTTTGTCTGCATATTTAGGGGTATCTCTAAATTCTATACCACCTTGAAAGATATAAAACAATGCATTCTACTCAAGTCCATAAAAAATCTATCTTTATGCATAGAAATCATACCACAAATTGTAATTATAGAAGTAGTTGGGAAAGAACTAGACATCATGCAATGTAAAGTGGAGCTAGGGCACTTACCTCCATCATCTACTTTGTCAATTGTTGCACTTTGCTCAATAATCTCTATAGACTTTGTCTGTGTATGCCGAAAGATTACCTTGTTTAGGCATTCATATGTTCACAATCCTTGCCCGTTGCAACGAAAACACAAACTTACTCTTTTTGCCTACTCAATAAAACAAGGGTCTTGCTACCAATGGACTGGTTGAAGCCTCCTTTGGGTTCCCACCTGATCAAGATTGTTATGTTGATTATTTAGAGATTAAGTCTTCTTTGATTTATATGTGTTTCTTGCGTGAGATATGTGTGGCTTATGTCCCATCCCAATGAATCTCATTCTATTCCCGTTATTCATATTTAAATTCTCCATCTTCTCAAAATTATCCGCCATAAATGCAGCATCCAAGAAACCCACACATCTAGATCCCTTCACTTGATAACAGAGTTCATCAGGAATCCCTTCAATAAACTTGCTCTTCAGAGCATCCCCACTAACCTTGAATGCATATTTGTAAAGATATAGAAACAAATCTTTATACTCATCAACATGCAAGCTATGCTTGTCACTCTCATGCTATCAAAAATTATAGAACTCCATCTTCTTCTCTATATGGTAGTGTGGAGAACACTAAACTTTTTGTGTTTGCTGTCTAAATTCCTTCCATAAAATCGGAACAAACGGCATCTGAGTCTACATACAAGACTTTGATCATAGCTTTGCAATGTCAAACATGTGTAGGATCCCAACCTTCACATTAGAATCTTCTGTGAATTGCCAATGATCAAACAAATCCTCTAGCTCTTCGATCTAAGCCTCCATATCCTCGTCGCTTTTATTCTCACCATTGAAATCATTGAGTTTGGCCTTCTTGAAGGCTTGGTTGAGGGAAACTTCACCAACATTTATATCTTCATGATTGGATTTTCGTCTTGCTCTAGGCACACTAGCATTTCCTACAACTTCATTGTTCAGGTCCATGAACAAAATTATGCTACCTTCTTGTTGCTTTTCGCCTTGTTGTTTGCATAATTCTTCAAGAAGCTTTTGAATAAGCTCTTCCCCTTCAAGAACCTTTTTTTCGAAAACCTTCCATAGTTATTGAGGATGCATTGTGCTTTGATACCACTTTTAGCACTCCCACAATTACAAGCTTCCAATCACTCAAGATGAGTAGAAGAGAGAAAAGAAAAAACTTGCTGAAGTGAAGAGAAAATATGATGTGACAGACTAGAAAATATGTGATGTAGAGAAGGAGAAGATCTGGTACTATAGAAAATAATCATATACAATGGCTCTTGCAAAATAGCTCCTGATGAAGCCTTGAGTTCTTGACCACCGCCAAGCTATCACAGTCTCTTTCATACACACTCTCAATCCCACTCACTCATAATCTCACTCTCAATCACAATTGCAAGGTAATTCTGTGATTTTTAGCAAACAGATTGTTTCCCTTCCTCAAGGAAGTGTGTGATCCTACAAATCTAGAAAAAGTCACAATTGTACACGTTGCATGCAAAACATTCTTAAAAAGCATGTGTTCTAGGGATCAATCGCTCTCTTTTGCAAAATCTATCAAAAGTACAAGAAAAAGTAGGAAAAGACATATGCTTGACATACATAATATGCATGAGAACATGTAAGAATGAAACTATTCGATTTGAATAATAATAGAGAAACTTACTTTTTCTTTTTTATTGATCTTTTCAAGTGTTGGAAAAATCAGCACTCTTTTGTGCCCTATAACTCAAAAATAGTGGAGCATTCGAAGATGCTTGTGAGAGGCCAACTTGTTCAGCTCTTTGATCTATGCAACACTTTTAGAGATACCCTCAGTACACATCTGCCTCTAAGTATCGGCTTTGAGATGTGCAAGTTTAGAAATTTTAGAGAGAGAATAAAACCAAGCCATTATCTTATAATGAATTAACTCTAGAGATCAAAACAAAGTACTTAAAGAATGATTAACAAGTTTTTTACGGAGATACTTTTATTCTCCTATGCATGCTCTAACATCTCTCATACGACATTGTTCTTGATTCTTGCATCTTTATGTTCAATTTTCAACTAGAAAACGTGACGCACATGAGGTTTAGAGAGAGAATATAAAATTTATCATCCGATTTTTTCTATATGGATAAAAGGACCTAATTATTCATTCAAAACATTATCCACAAAATGTATAACACAAAGTTCAAAATGAATTATTCCACCATCCAAGGCTTATTACAATTCTTCCCCCATTCAAGTGTAGAGGCAATTCCAACAAATAATCAAGAGATCCAATCTTTTTAAGATCTTTAAAAGGACCTACATATCATGGACAAAGTATGTGATCCTTCCCTAGAAACATGTTAGATCAATGAGGATTCACCATAAGAAATACCATGTCATCTCTTTGAAATTCAAGTGTTCTTCTCTTCAAATCATAGAATTTCTTGTCTTTTTTGAGCGTCTTTTATGTGTTGCCAAGTTCCTCATCCATTTTCTCAATCATTCCGATAGATACTTCTACATTATTTGAAAAACCAGAATGAAGGTGGAGTCAAACAAATATAACTATACATAGCCTCAAATGGATTTAGTTTTATAAATACATGCCATGTGCTATTATATGCAATCCCAATGAATGACAAGTATTCGCTCCAATTATCTTGATTTTCATTCATATACATATGAAACATATTCTCAAGTACCCGATTAGTCTTCTTACCTTTCCCATTAGTCTATGGATGGAAAGTTGTACTCATACAAATTTGAGTAGAAATTGATTCAAATGCTATTTGAAGAACACAAAGATTACACAAGGTAAGAGAAAATCTGATGCGGAAGAGGGAAACAAATATGACGCACAGAAGGAAGAATTCTCGTATTATAGATGTGAATCAATGGTTACAATAACTTTGGATAATAGCTTCTTGATGAAGCCTCTACCTCCCGACCACTCCGGAGCAATCACAATCGCATTCACACTTGCACTCTCAATCACACTCTCACTCTCACTCTCAATCTCACTCTCAATCACAAGGTAATTCTCATATTTTTGTGTGTCCCATGTGTTGATGCGCAGGTCTCCCTATATCAGAGTTTGATGGCTACCCTCCCAAAGAAGTGTGTGATCCACAAAATTTAGAAAAAGTTGAGTTTCTCCAAAACTTTCGCAAAAAGCCATGCGATCGTACTGTGCTTTCTTTCTTTAGTGTACCTGTCAAAAATAGGAGAAAAACACCAAAAAAACATATCCAAAAATATCCATAATTAGACATGGTGACGTGTAAGCATCAGAATCACAGATTTGAATAGAATTAGATAGCCCTCTTTTTTCTTAAGTTTTGCAAAACGGCACTTTTCAAAGCCCTATAACTCAAAAACGATGAGGAATTAGCTTAAGCTTTTGAGAGACACTTTTATTCAATCTTGGGATTTGCACGATAGTGTTAGAGATGTCTGAGGTCCAAATCCACCTCCAAATGCCACTTTTGAGCCCTGCAAGTTTCAAAATTCTAGAGAGAGAGTAAAATCAAGGCATTTTCTTACAATGACTGAAGGAGGTACTTAAAACATGATCATAAAAATTTCACACAGACACTTCTATTCTCTTATACTTGCTCTACCTTTTTCTCATACAGAGTTTTCCTTAATTCTTTCATCTCACCTTCAGAATTCCACTAGAAAACATGATGCGAATAAGGTCTAGAGAGAGAATATGAAACTTCTCAACCCAAAATTTTTCCTACATGCATAAAATGACATAAGTATTCATTCTAAGCATTATCCCCACAATGAAATTCAGAAAGTTCAAAATGAATTATTTCACTAGAAAAGAGGCCTATTACAATAACCAACAAATATACATTTCTTTGCCTTGTCATCACGTTTGTGACATTGTTGTGATGGCACAAGAGCATATGCCAAACAACCAAACATACGAAAATGACTAACCATAGGCTTATACCATTCCAAGCCTCGCAAGGAGTGATGACTCAATGCTTTTGTAGGGCATCGATTCAACACATAATTTGCACACATGACCGCTTCCATCCAAAACTTATCAAGAAGATGCTTTCCTTTAACCATACATCGTGCCATTTCAAGTAGAGATTTCCTATTGAAGACTTGAAGGGATGAAGACAACTTGTGGAAGCACAAGGAGAACTCATCAAAGCAAGAAGACATCGAAAGGGGGCTACATTGATCGAGATCTCAACTAGCTAAAGGTTAGCAAGGGAAAAGCTATCAAAAGCTAATATCCAAGCCTTCTAAAGCATACAAACACTTGAGGAGAAGCTAGAGGAGCATCTTAGAGCTCATTATGGCTGAGTATAATGCACAAATAGAGAAGTTAGAGAAAGGCAATTATCAACATGGAAATTTAGAGTTAGCAACTACCTTATGGGCAAAGGATTGTGGGGATTAGTGAGCGGCACGAGCCAATGTCTCATGTACATGATCCACCACTTCAAGGGTAGGTCAAGGCACTTAATGAATGGATAGAAAGGGATAGGAGAGTCATATTCATTCTATCCCAACACATAAGCAATAGCATGATAGGGCATATACAAGACTTGGACACATCTAAGAAGGTTTGGGAGACCTTGGAGATATTGTAATCTTCATCAACCAAGGCAAGGAAGATTAAGCTCAAGAATGAGCTGAATAATCTTAGGAAATCACCAAGTACTAACATAAATGAGTAAATTTTGAAGGTTAAGGAGCTTGCAGATGCTTTAGGCTCAATTGGGAGCCCAATCAAAGATGATGATCTTGTTGCGCACACTCTCAATGGCTTGAGAGAGGATGAAAGGTGGAAAGCATTCACCACATCAATTTATGTGAGGGATTCCCTACCAGAATTTGATCAATTAGTCACATTGATGGTGACTGAGGAGATGAACCAAGGAGGTTCACAATCAAAGGGCATCCAAGCCCAAGTTTTCTATGCAGGTAGAGGCAAAGGCAAAAGAGGTGGAGAAAACTCCCAAGGCAGAGGGAAAGGAAGGTCAAGCTCAAGTTCAAGCAACCAAGAAGGCTCCAACCAAAGCTATGGATCAAGAGGAAGAGGAAGGAGTAGAGGAAGAGGAGGAAGATCACATGGAAGAGAAGCATCTGATGGAGAATGTTACAATTGTGGAAAAACCGGCCATTATGGAAGAGATTTTTGGTCCAAAGGAGAAGGCAATCAAGGATACAAAAGGAACCAAGGTAATTATGCTAGTACTTTAGCAAATTCAGAAAATGAGAACTTGCTTATGATGCATGGTTCAAGTGAAAGGATCAATTCAGATTTTACATGGTACATTGATAGTGGTTGTAGCAACCATATGAGTTGTGATAAAGATGTTTTCTTTAATTTACATTCACCCATCACTCAAGGACATGTAGAGACGGGGGATGACATTGAGCACAAGATTACACATGTGGGAGATGTTCCATTGAATGGCTCTCAAAGCTCCAAGGCGTTGAAGGATGTGTTGCATGTGCCAACCATCACAATAAACTTGGTGTCGATAGGTCAAACGTTTGGAAGAGGTTCTGAGGTGAGGTTCAATCAGCAAGGATGTTTTGTTGAGGACCCCATGCAAGACTACAAGATCATAGCAAAAGGAAAGAAGCAAGGAAGACTCTTCACCATGGAGGTAAAGCCATCAACCCTTCACACTATCTACTTGTCAATTGGAAATAAACAGATGGCAGAAATCGACTTATGCCATAAAAGAATTGGGCACATAAACTTACTAAGGATGAAGGACATCCAAAGGAAGGGCTTGGTGAGTGGTCCACTTGATCTTACATCTCAGAATATGCAACATTTGTGCCACGCTTGTCGATTAGGAAAACAAAGCAGATTGCCATTCAAGAAGGGAGCACATGTGAGCAATCAAGTGTTGAATCTCATACACACAGATGTATGGGGACGCACAAGGGAGCCATCCATTGCAGTGTTGGGGCATGACAATCACCAATTAATGTTTTGGATGAAGGATTGAAGTCAAAGATTGAAGAAAAGATTAGTCTATGAAGCTTGAAGATAGTGTACATTCAGAACATAAAGACTTGTATACATATGTACATTAAACTTATAGTTAGCTCACTTATACCTTTGTTATGGTCATGAGCTTGTACATATATGCCTATATAGACAAGTACAAAGTCAGGGCAAGTAGGCAGAGCATGAGATCAGAAGAATTAGAAGTCATTTGACACTTTAGAAGTGAGGAAGATCTCTCTCTCATTCAAATGTTAAATTTTTCAGAGAAGAAGAAATATTGCACGCGATATTTTACTAAGTACTCCTTCTCTGTTTAATCTTTTGTGAAATGCTTTTATAAAAGTCTAAGTCTATAGTTGATTGACCTCTGTACAAGCTTTCAGATCCTAATTGTGATCAGGCTGAGGGAATTGAGAGTAGGAACATTTACATGTGTAAATGTGAAGAAGTGAAATTGGAATAGGTGCAGAATTCAATGCTAATGTTTTGATGAGTTCTCCTTCCACAATGTAACATTTTGAGCAATAAAGCACTCATTCTTTAAGTTGGAAGGTAAGCTACCTATGGCTAAGAGAGTTTGAATAAATGGCTTGTACTTTGAGAGAACCATGCTTTAAAAGTTATAGGTGTCAAAGTCGACTATAGAAAAGTACAGTTTTAGACATAGGTGAATTGTGAGGATTATTTCTCAAGATCTGTTGGAAATTTAGTAGGCCCATTACTAATACCACACGTCCAAGGTTCCATATGTCCATCATCTACAACATAGATCCCATCAATCTTCCAATATTGACAAAACATGAACATACCACATTTAGTAAAAAATTCTTAATTTTTTGAAGTTTTCTGAAAATACTAAATATGAGGTAACCTTTCCAAACACAAAACCTCAACCGAAGTCTTCAACCTCTACTAAAAAAAACTCTTTTACCTCAAGAGTTAGATAAAGTGTACCTAGATCAGATTCTATACCTGGATATCCAACCAACTTACAAGACAAAATTGGCTGAAAACAAAACTAATTTGCTCTCCAAATTTGTGTTCTTAGATGAGTTTTCTTGCCATGAAAGAGATCTCTCAAAAATCTCTAGAGAAACCTCTAGATATCTGTTTTGATGTAGCCTTTAACTTTCAAATAATGAAAGTGTATAAAAGCACTCCTTGAATCCTTCAAATCTCTTCATAATTGCTCTTCTAAGATATGACCTGCAAACGATAATATGATAGTAGAAAGTGATAGCTGTGATTTGATGTTGATCTGATTCCTTCATCTTCTCCAAACCATTGTTCTTCCTTGAATTTGAAGTAGCCTTCTCTTCATCAAGTCTTGGTCTTCAAACAATAATTTTGTACATACTTTACAGAAGTATTCGGCTGCTAACAGATCATCAACTTCATACTCCACACTGATGAATAAACATGTAACAGAATTGTCTAATTCTCAAATCTCTACTCATCTAGATTAAGTGTGTATGTCAAATGTCAAATGTTAGAAGAATCTCTTAAATCATATGTTGTAAAGCTGGAAGTCTAGGAGCCTGGGAATCTAAGAGCCTGAATGAACTCTGATATCAAAACCCTAAAGCTCTGATACCAAATCTTGGAAATTTTGTAGGCCCATTACTAATACCACAGGTCCAAGGTTCCATAGGTCCAACATCTACAACATAGATTCTAGCAATCTTCCAATATTGACAAAACATGAATCATACAAATGATGAGACAAAGATAGAGAAAGACTAGACAACATGTGTAAAGTCTTATGTAAGCCAGTGCTTACTCACACTATTATATATACCAATGTTCAATGTACAATGTGGGAGTAAAACTCTCAACCACTCTATGTGAACAAAAATAGATGGATGAGTGAATGTATTTGCGCCGTCCCATATGTGTGTTAATCTTCAACCCTTTGATTGGTAGAAAAATCCGACGGTTTAAAGAGCATTGTGCATTTTTTTATGTCCCTTCAAATGGAGCCACACGATTTTCGTATGATCCAATGGCCTACATTACATGGAGCCTTGACTTTTGCACCAAAACACCATCCGTTGGATTCTTTAGAGAAAACAATGGCCAGGATTCAAAGTTTTGAAATCCCAAACCACTCTTCTCACAAAACCCACAAATTTGTGGTGGTTTTAAAAACTTTGACTAGCAAAAACCAAGGAAAACCTACCCCTAGTCTACTAGATCAAAAATCTAGACTGTGTCCACCACCCTTCTCTCATTGGTCCATCCCTAATCACTCCTTAATCTAAAAGGCCCATGCAGGGTTCATTTTTTCCCCTAATGTACACAAGCAGCAGCAGTTCAAACATGGTCCGTTAAGAACTTACACCCAAATGCTGAGATTTTTGAACCAGGAATTCGAGAACAGTAGTAGATATTTACTAAAGCAACCACATGGGCAAGTCAAGAACCAACTATCTTTCCAGATCTGGTACCAGTGATCCAACAGATAGTACATAATACCCCAACGAAAGAGATGGACCCGGTCCAAATACGGTCGGAGGACATACCCAACTTGATATCTGATACGTAAGATTTTGATTCTATGTGGAATATTTTATTAAAAGCTTCTATTACTATCTCGTTGGGGCAACTTCTATCATTGGTCCGTGGTATTCGACAACAATTTCATCAACAAATTAGTCTAGGATGTTCGTGCACACCTTCTCCAGCAACCATCATCACGAAAATGGACTCTACAATGGATCATGTTGTTCCTTTAATTATGGTATGGTATAAAAACCACAAAATTTCACAAGTATTAATTGATGGAGGCTCAGGGGTAAATATTGCTACAACCACACTTTGTAAGAAACTGGAATGGACTCAGATCAAACCTGTCCAGTTCTTTGTAAGAATGGCTAATCAATCTCGTGTACATCTAGTGGGCTTGGTGTGTGATATACCCATTATCTTACAGGGAGTGGTGTTCAAAATGACTTTTGTTGTTTTAAAATTACCCTAATCTAGCTTAAATTCCAACTTATTATTCAAAAGGCCCTGGTTCAAATAGGCAAAAGTGTTACAGGATTGGTCTACACTTGAACTTATTTTTAAATTAATCACCAGAATTATGTTGTACCCTTGGATGATATGAGGCTTTGTGACCTTCATGCACGACCTTAGGTGGCATAACTTGTGCATATGTTGGATGGTCTTTCCGATGACAAAGAAGAAGCTTTTCTAAATGCTAATCAGGATTTGTTAGCACTGGGTACAATTGATTTACAAGCCATAATGGATAATTGGTCTCTGATCGACTTGTACAGTAGTCCCTCTCACCGAAGAAGTGGAATCAGTTACAGATCAGGTTTTGGATGCCACTGATCTTCAACACTTACTCCCCCCACCTATCTCCATGCATTGATAGTTTTATGTACCAGAAGATCAATGTATCACTTGCAATTTGGGTGACGAGGTTAGCCCGTGCTCGATCAAGATTAAGGCCAGATTACCTGAATATTTTCAACACGATTTACTATCGTTTCCGAGGGAATTTGTTGATGTATTTGCTTGGGACTATTGTGATATGAAGGGATTGGATCCTCGCATCTATCAACATCATGTGATCCTGAAATCAGATGCTTGGCCAATTAAACGACAGAGTTACTGAATGAATCCTAATTATGTTGCACAAGTGAAAGCTGAAATCGATCGGTTGTTGAAAGTGGGTTTCATTGTTCCCATTGAGCATGTGCAATGGATCTCTCCTATTGTCATCATCCCCAAGAAAAACAAACAATTGTAAACCTGTATTGATTATTGGAAGTCGAATGCGGCAACGATACCCAATCCATTTCCACTTCCTTTCTTGGATACTATGCTAGATGATGTTGCAGGACGTGAAATGTACTCTTTTTTTTTTATGGTTATAGTGGCTATAATCAGGTGCAAATGGCTGAAATCAATATTCCCAAGACCGTGTTTATTACAAATTGGGGAGTATATGCTTGTACAGTGATGTGATTTGTTTTACGCAATGCTCCAAGCACTTTTCGATGATGTACACAAGAAATCTTTTCTCCCTACTTAACTACATTTATGAGGGTGTATCTGGATGATTTTTCATTATCTGATGATACATCAGCTCACCTTTACCACCTCAAATGTTGCTTTTCCAAGTGCCACGAGTTCCATCTTTGTTTAAATCCCAAAAAATCCATCTTTTCAGTTTCTTGTGGCAAGCTACTTGGTCATGTTATTTCACAACAGGGAATTCAAGTCAACCCTGATAAAGTTTTTGCGGTGTTGAATGCACCCCCTCCTTCTACACCAAAAGCAGTTATGTGATTCCTTCGCCAAATCCGATGGCATGGTTGCCATCTCCAGTGGCTCACTCATGTAGCTATACCACTTAATCATTTGATTACTAGTAACCCTTGACAGTTTGTGTGAACGTAGGAATGTCAATTAACTTTTGATCAATTGAAAAATATCCTCATACAGGCTCCTATTTTACAAGCTCGTAATTGGCAACTTCCTTTCCATGTCTTCATGGATGCTTTTGATATTGCAATGGGTAGTGTGCTAATGCAATAACATGATAAGTGGTTTTTTCCTGTTTATTATGCAAGTCGACGACTAGCAGCCACCGAACATAATTATTCTGTTACTGAACGAGAATGTCTTAGGATAGTCTATTCAATTAAAAACTTTTAGCACTATGTGCTGGGATGCAAATTTACATTCCATGTGGATCATGCGGCCTTGGTTTATCTTGTATGGCAACAACATTTAGTTGCAAGATTAGCTCGGTGGGTGTTACTACTTCAAGAATTTGACTATGATGTTGTGCATCACCTAGGATCCGCACATGCCCTTGCAGATTTCCTTTCTCGACTGCATTTTGATGAGCCTCCCCGTGACATTGATGACACCACTCGGCCATCTATGTGATGAACTCGGTTCAGGATAACTTACACGCATTACTTGTCTCCCCTTCATATTATGACACCCTCATGATTTTTTTAACCAACGAATGTCATTCAAATACTACTTCGATGTGAGCTCACCATAAATTGGCTATGTATAGTCGCTGATTTTGTATCATGGTGGGTTAATTGTAGTATATGGATCCATTTGGCACACTCTTATGATGTATCCCGTCACATGAAGTTTCTTCGATAATTGTAATGGCTCATTTTGCTCCTTCTAGTGGGCATTTTTCGATCGATCTTACCTACCGAAAAATTCTACATAGTGGGTTATGGTGGCCCACAATGCATCGTGATATTGCTGCTTATATTCAATAGTGTGATGTGTGCCAACGTACTAGACAACCTTTACACTGGAACCATTTTTCGCTTCAGCCTATCCTTCCCCTTGAGCCCTTCCAAAAGTGGGGACTAGATTTTATTGGGCCTATTATGCCTCCTGCTATTGTTACAAATCATCGTTATATCCTTACATGTATCGATTATGCTATTTGTTGGGCCTAAGCTTGGGCATTATGGTCGGAAATTGCTCCGATGGTTGCTAAATGTTTACTTCCTGATGTTTTTCCTCATTATGGGCTCCCTTTAGAGATTGTTTCTCATTAAGGCACTCATTTTGCTAATACATTAATGCAAGTTTTAACCCAAAGTTTTAGTATTATCCATAAATTTAGTTCCCCTTATTATCCTTGGGCGAATGGATTGGCCAAAAGTACTAACAAAACTCTTATTAATATGCTGAAGAAACTTGTTTTGGAGTGCCTAGAAAGATGGGATCAATTTACTCCTTCGCCCTTATGGGCTTATCAAATTACCTACAAATTTGCTACCTGAAGTACCCCTTTTAAACCTGTATATGGTCTTGAAGCAATTGCACCTATGGAATTGGTTGTACCCAGCTTATGGGTGGCATTGGAGCACAAGTTATTACCCAAAGATTCTTTGCCTTTTAGGCTGGATGTTTAATAGTCTTTGGATGAGCACCGTCTCAAAAGCTTTTTGGTTCTTTAGGAAGTCTAACTACGGCAAGCTAAAACACATGATTGGTTCATCAGGACCCCTGTCTTTATAGTAGGGCAATTGGTCCTTTTTTATAATGCCAATTCTAATCGCTCAGTAGGAAAGTTCAAGCTTTGTTGGTTGAGTCCCTACTGCATTGCAGAACATATTGGTCCAGCTACTTTTCAGTTATCTATATTGACTAGCACTCTACTCCCTAAACCCATTAATGGATCTAAAATCCGTCCATATTGCATGCCACCCACTTCTCCTTAACTTTGTGTATGTTTCCCTTTACCTTCATTAGGATCACATTTGTTTTGGTATCTTTGACCCACTGTCTACGCTATGAATTTTTCGGTTGATCACACCACTGTAATCCTCTCGTTTTTTATTGATTAACCCTGTTCCTCTGTCATACTCCATGATTATGAAATCCTTAATGCGCTTTTGTAGTAATGATCCATGCATGTTTCCCTCCACTTGTGATGACTATGTCTTACACCCATGATTTCACCCTATGTTTTCTACTTAATCGGTGTCCTCATACTCTTTTTCTTCATTGTTTTGCTTGCGCTCAGTATCATTGTGCAATTCGTATTCTTGTGCATTCTGATTACCTATTGCACCATGGAAGCTCTTGCAAGTATCACCACCTTATGTGCCAGTCTTTTCCCGTTGTGGAGTTTTTTGTTCCTCGCAGTTTGGTGGCGTTGATTGAGTTGCCCTGGCATTCCACAAAATGTCATCCTTATTTGGTAGCAGTGATTGCGGCAATTGTCGATGTCACCCCGACAAAATCTTGTTGGCCTCTCACTTGCCTTAATCCGTCTATGGTGGCTTCCATTAAAACTATGGCCAAGATGTCTCATCTTCCACAAGCAGGTCATAGTGAAGTACTCCCTCTCCCACTGGCTACGATGAAACAACTTTTTGCCCAAGATTCCTCCAATGAATTTTCCATAATGTGCTAACCCGATCTAGAGTGTTAAACATTGTAGTTTTTGGTGATTGCCCTTAACCTTGAGAAATGCACTTACGGTATCTCCTGACCCTTTTATTCTCTGATTGACACTACTACCCATGAACATATAAATTGGGCATCGTTCTTTTTTCAATGCATCCATCATGAATGCTAGACCATCATGCAACAGTTATCCAAAGGTGAATGTCCTTAGACCCATCTGGCTCACCTTCTTTCATTCCTCCTCCCGGTTGTGAACGCTGTCTCTAGCCTTCTAATGGGTAATATGCTTTTGTGTGAAGAGTCTAATCATGTGATGGGATATGATGATGATGATGATATTTTCAAATTTTCTAAGAGAAATGCAGGAAAGTTAGCCCTTCTCAGAGCTGAGATCATGTGTCAACGAGTAAGGTAATCTTGAATGACACAGCATCATCCATGCATGATTCTTTCACCCCAGCCTCACCAAAAGATAAAACTATGGAAGATACTATTATGAGAGATGTTCAACACACCACGACAATGGACAAGCAATAGGAACTCTTCAATGAGACATCACAAAATGATAATGATCCTGAGACTACCCATCAAACTACACAGGAAGCAATGGATGAATCCCCCGTAAACCATGAATCACAGACGGACAAGGATGATTCAACTGCCCCTCCATCTCCACCTAAGTCCATGCCTAATGGTAACACTATGGAGAATCTAGTAACCCCTCCTCCTTCACCTTCTCGGGCACCCTTATCCCCCAGTCCACTGATATGCCCTTCTTCCCCTACTCACTCGGTTTCAATATTACACTCACCCAATACCTTCTTCATGAAATTATCCCCCCCCACCCCTTCCTCTTCTACTATGGTATCTGTGAAACCTTCTATCTCATTGTCTAGATTTTTAGAACCGGATTTTTTTCTACGATTAGCCCACATAGGTGATTTTCTTATTCATTTATCCAAACAACTCCCCACTCAGTTGAATGCTGCTCATCAATCATTGGGAAATGAGTTTCAATCGAAGGTTGATGTATTAGAGGCAGACATCGCTCCGTTGCAAGAAGAAATTTTGGCAGTTAAAGCAAATGAATGCTTATTATAGGAATACATTAAGGATAAGGATGATGTCATTGAAGCTGAAGATGTGGACATCACTTTTCTACAGCAAGCACTAATTGACAAAAGCGACACTATGATTGCTGTTGGCTATGAGTTGGCCAACACTTGCACCAAATTGGAAGATATCGAGCAGGCCTTTAAGGTAGTCTCTGACAAAGCTCTTCAAGGTGAAACAAAACTTTTGCAAGTTAAAGAACAACTATTTCAAAAAGGACAAGTGCTTAGTGAAGAAAATGGTTGCAATATTGATTTGAAGAAAGATATTGAAGCTATTCGGAAGGAGCGCCAATATTTCTTTAAAACAATGCAGTTTCGAGAGCATGAATTGGACCGCCGAGAAAAGAAGTTAGGTATTCAGCATGAACGTCTTTTGTGTATTGATGTAGAGATTTCTTATGCTAAGTTACATCCTGAAACAGCTATAGCAAATGACTTTTATCTCCAAGAATATTTCTTACAAAGCCAAAGTGAACTTCTCTTATCTCAAGTTATTGCTTCTAGTTTGGTGTGCATGGATGCTCATTTGGTAGAACCGCACGTTCTCCAGGAAATGTTAGAGTCTTTGAAGTAGAAGATTTGGTGAACTTTAAAATTAGCTCGTGCTATGTATATTCAATGCATTGTTGATGATTCCTAGTTATCTTTTTGTAATCAACACATTCTAGGTTCGAGTCCACCGTGCGTGGCAGTGTTAGGCCGTCGGAATGTAAGGGTAATTACCAAAAAATGTAATTAGAAAAGGTGCACATCGAAAGGAAGTAGTGTAACGCTTGTACCTTTTTGGATAATGGAAAAAGTGCGGAAGCAGATGTGAGTGAAGCGAGACGCCAAACTGTGGTTCTGTGTGGTGCACCTATGGAATGATTCAAAGCAAGTTTGATTAAAATTGGTGTATTGAATTCATACTATTCTGTGTGTTTAGCCATTCCAGGGATCTTGTTTGTATGATACTTTTTTTATGAAGATATGAATAAGGTGGTTCATCTACTTGAAGGAAGGAGGTGCTATCTTTTCTTCATCTTGGTGACTCTTGACACACATTTGGATCTCTATGCAGATGCAACATTATGATATTTGATGAATTAGTAAATTTTATCTTTTTCATTATTTTCAAAAGGGTTGTATGAACTCATATTTTCTATTAATCAAATTCTTTTATTTCCAATGTTCTCCTATCCTTTCTATTCTGATCCTCTCCACACTTATCTCTTCTAATTGATTTATGATGAATCCATTATGTGCATCACTCTTATCTCACCTATTTCTATATTTAACATAATGATGAATTTCTCTCTAATTTTCACACATCTCTTTTATTTTCAATCTCGCATATGATGAATTTCACCTATCTCACTTAGGTTTTCCATTTTTCTTATGGTGATGAATTGTGTGAGGTTTTCCATTTTTCTTATGGTGATGAATTGTGTGAGTGATCTGATTAATTTCTATGAGCTTATTTGTCTATTTGTAAGTGTCTACATTTGAACTCTACATGCTAAGTTGCCAAAAGCACCCTGCATGTACCATCTATTTGCAACTCTAGCAGTTGAACTAATCCATCCAATTGAGTCTTTCACCAAAATGTTACCATTATCCACACCACCATATGGACAAAAAGATGCATTTCTATAAATTTAGAAAAATCTAGAGTGAGAAGCATAGATTGTTTGTTGATGAACATAAAGAGTAGTTTCTACCTCTTCACAAAAAAGCATTGGCGGTTATCGGGGATGCTCTGAAGAGAAAGTTTATTAGCAGGCCTCATGAAAACATTTGTTATCAATTGAAGGCATCTGGATGTGTTGATTTCTTGGATGCAATAGGGATGGCCGAGAATTTCGAGACAATGGAGAAGTTAAATATGCAAAAGGAAAATAAAGCTAGATTCATTCTAATGGGACAAAAGCCAAAAGGATGTGACATAGAAAAGAAGAAAAATTCAAAGAAGTTTTGATCTTTTAATAATCAAGGTAAGAATCTTGCGAAGTGGAATCCAAAGGAATTGTCAACCATCCATTGGTAATAGGACCTTGATTTTATTGAGTGGGCAAAAAGACTCAGTTTGTGTTTTGATTGTGGTGAGCAAGGACATCAAACACATAAATGCCCCAACAAGGGAATCTTTTAGCGTGCACAAGCAAAGGTGATAAGCATCATTCAAGAATGTGTAATGATTGACAAAGTATATGATGGAGCTAAGTTCCCTAGCTCTACTTCACATGTCATGGTGACTAGTTCTTTCCCAAGTGCTTTTGTAATTATAATTTTGGGTATAATTTTTATGTAAAAAGTCAATTTTTTTGTTGATTTAGGTAGTACAAATTGTTTCCTATCTTTCAAACTGGTACAAACTTCAGCCATACCTCTAAATATGTAGATAAAAAGGTTTTTGGAGATGGCCAATTGATGATTGAAATGAAATAGAGTGAGGCAATTATAGGCATGGATTGCTTAGCTCAAAATTGTACACTTTTTGATTGAAAACAAAGAAGATTCCCTTTAAGGCTAGATGGTGAATCTATCGATATTCTGGGTGATGTGCATATTTCTAATCTTATTCTCATTTTTGTTATGCCAATAATTAACGGTATATATGGTGGCCACAAAAAAAATCTAGTGTATATGAATAATCTTCATGAGGAAGACAATGATGAAAAGATTCAAAATTCTGTCAAAATTCTTTTGAAAGAATATGTAGATGTATTTCTAGAAGACCTATATGGTATACCTCCACCTAGGCAAATTGACCATGCCAATTGTATCCAAGGAGTGACGCATATTCTATAGCACGCCATAGATTTAACGTAGATGAATCAAATGAGCTTAAGTTTTATTTAGATGTTTCTTTGAAAAGAAGCTTAATTAGACAGAGTATTTCAGCTTGGGGAGCACCTCTTTTATTTCAGAACAAGAAAAACTACTCTTATATAATTATGCATTGACTATAAGGGGCTGAATGAAAGAATGATTGACAATAAGTACCCACTCCCTTACGTAGATGAGTTATTAGGTCAATTAAGTGGAGTTACTATATCCAGTAAGATTGACTTAAGATATGGATATCACCAAATTAGGATCAAATTAGATGACATACCCAAAATATCTTTTCAAACATGTTATGGACACTAAAAGTTTACAATTCTAACTTTTTGATTAGCAAATGATCTTGGAACATTCATGTGGTTAATGAACAATAATTTTCTTGATTATGTAGAAGACTTAATCTTAATTTTTTTGATGATGTCTTTGTATATTCTAAAGATGATTGTGAGCATGATATACATCTCACAAAACTTTGCAAAGTTGTAGAGAAAATAAATTTTATGGAAAGAAAAAATTAAGTGTTTCTTTGCTAAGGACAAACTTGTGTATCTATAGAGAGTCATATCAAAAGAGGGAATTCGTCTAGACCTTGATAAAATGAAAACAATAGTTGACTGGCCAGTTCTTAAAATTGTAAGGGATGTTATAAATTTTTTAGAATTTGTGCAAAATGAAAGAGCGCATATAAAGGATTTCTTTAAGATAGCTAACCCCTCATAGAGTCAAAGAAAGGAATGCATGATTTTTGTGACGTGATGCTTGTAAAAAATCATTTGAATCATTGAAACAAAAATTTATTGAGAATTGTGTTTTCAAATACTAGAAATGGGAAAATCTTTTGTGGTTGTATGTGATGCAAGTGGCAGTCAAATATGATGTGTTCTTTGATAGGATGGTAGCATGGTTGCATATGAGTCCAAAAAATTAAGAAACATGAACTTAAGTATCCTACTCATGATATCAAAATGCTTGCTATTATACATGCATTTAAGCACGATAGAGACCTACTATTAGTGGTTAAGTTTAAATAAAAAATAGATCACCATAGTGTAAAAGTGAAATTCTCACACAACCATTGCTTAATAATAGGCAAAATTGTTGGATTGGATTATTAAGTGAGTATGATTTTGACATTATGTATTTGGCTCGTAAGGAAAATAAGGCGTTTGTTGCATTGAGTCAAAGACCTTTATGTAATCTCCTTTCTATGATCAATTATGAACTCAATCAAGTTCCTGAAGAACTAAAACATGATTCTTTTTATGCACTTATCTTTAGTTTGTTGCATGTAAACTATAGATTAATGTTTTAAGAAAACTTTTATTTGTAGAAAGGGTCTTTATATTCTAAAAAAAATAATGCATACTTCTAAGTCTCCATTGAAAATTCAAATATTACATGATTTTCATGATGCACCTTTTTTGCATGTCTAGGTTACTCAACAACTTGTGTGAAAAACAAAATATTCTTACTTTTGGCCATGCATGAAGTGTGATATTAGAAAATATGTTAGTGAATGTTTAAAGTACCAATATGTGAAGTCTGAGTTTGAAAGAATGATTGGAATGCTACAAACTTTTGATGCTCCAAATAAGACATGAGAGTCTATCTCCATCGACTTCATCACTAAATTGCTTATGATAAGAAGTAAACATGACACTATATTTGGGGTATTTCATCGACTTAATAAGATGGAAGATTTCTATCCTATGAAAAATATTTAATTTTTGATAGAGAATCTAGGTTCACATCGAACTTCTAAGTGATTGAAATATTGTGATTGGGGATAGATTGTGGTTAAGGAAATGCTACAAGTGGTATCAGAGCAGAATCAATCCTCGAGAACGATGGAAGGTCTAACACAAAAGATTCGTGAACAAGTGGAGCTTATTTAGAAGCTTCTTGGAGAATTGCGCAAAGAACGAGGTGGAAAGCAACTAGAAGGAGCAACAAATTTGTTTGTGGACTGAACGATGAAGTAGATAAAGGTGCATGAACATCTAGTCTACCTCACGGAAAAGAAAAACGTAATTATGAAGATATGGAACTAGCTGAGTTTTCCCTTAACCAAGTCTTCAGGAAGGCAAAGTTGAATGATTTTGAAGGTGAGAAGAAGAGTGGAGAAGATCTTGAGGCATGGATTGAAGAACTAGAGGATTTCTTTGATCTTCGGCAATTTAGTGAAGATTCCATGGCAAGAGTTGGGATCCTACACCTGTGTGGGATCCCAAAGCTATGGTGGAAGTCATATATGCAAACTCAAACGCGTTTTGGTCCATTTCTATGGAAGGAATTTAGAGAACAAGCTGAAAATGCTATTGTTCTCCACACTACTATATGGAGAAGAAGATGGAGTTCTACAATTTTTGACAACACGAAAGTGATAAGCATAGCTTATCTATTGATGAGTACAAAGAGAAGTTCCTATGTGTTCATAAATATGCATTAGAGGTTAGTGGTAACGCCCTAAAGAGTAAAGTTATTGAAGGGCTTCGTGAGGAACTTCACTATCGAGTCAAGGGATTTGGATGCATTGATTTTCTTGATGTTATTGCGATGGCCGAGAACTCTGAGAAGATGGAGAAGTTCAATTTGCAAAAGACAAATAGAAGTAGATTCATTGCAATGGGACATAGGCCACAAAGACATGTTGCAATGAACATGAACAATTCAAAGAAGACTCCATCTTCAAATAACCAAGGCAAGAATCCTACTCAAGTGGAAAATCAAAGGAGGTGTCAACCAATTGAGTGGCAACAAGACCCTAATTTTATTGAGAGGGCAAAATGACTTGGTTTGTGTTTTTGTTGCAAGGAGCAGGGGCATCAAACATATGAGTGCCTGAATATGGCAATCTTTCGATTCGCACAATCAAAAGCGATAAACATCATCGAGGAGGGTACAATTATTGAGGAAGCAGATGATGGAGGTAAGTGCCCTGACTCTACTTTACGTTGCATGGTGGTTAGTTCTTTCCCAAAGGCTTCTATAATCACGATTCGTGGTATGATTTTTGTGCATAAAATCAGATTTTTGATCGATTCAGGTAGTACCCATTGTTTTCTATCTTTCAAATTGGTACAGCATCTAGGGATAGCCTAAATATGCAGATAACCAAACCTCTAGAGATGGCCAATGGACGATTACACTACATAAAGGATATATTGAAAAACTTGAATTTACTATTTCTAATAGGTGCTTTTCTGGAAGTTTCCATGTAATTGAGATGAAACAGAGTGATGCAATCATAGGCATGCATCAGTTAGTTAAAAATTATGCGATGATTAATTGTGAACAAAAAATGATCACTTTAAAGCTAGATGATGAATCTATTCATATTTGAGGTGATGCCTATAGCCCTAAGCCTATCCTTGTTTCTGCTATGCAGATAATTAAAGGTATACATGATGGTTGTAGAACATTTATAGTGCATGTAAACAACGTGCATGAAGAAGATAATGAGGAAAGTGTTCCGAATTATGTAGAAAATCTTTTGAAAGAATAGGGAGTGAACCATATTCTAGAGCACCCTATAGATTTAACATCGATGAATTAAAGGAGCTTAAGATTCAATTAGATGATCTTCTGAAGAAGGGCTTGATAAGGCCGAGTGTCTCACCTTGGGGTGCACCTGTTTTATTTGAGAAGAAGAAAGATGACTCTTATAGATTATGCATTGACTATAAGGGGTTGAATAAAAGAATAGTTAAGAATAAGTATTCACTCCCTCACATAGATGACTTATTAAGTCAATTAAGTGGAGCGACTGTATTCACTAAGACTGACTTAAGATCTGGATATCACCAGATTAGGATCAAAATAGAGGATATTCCTAAGATAGCTTTTCAAACACCATATGGTCACTATGAGTTGATGGTTCTATCTTTTGGATTAACAAATGATCCTGCCACATTTATGTGCTCGATGAATAATTTTTTTCAAAGATTACCTAGATGAATTCATGTTAGTATTTCTTGATGATATATTTGTATACTCTAAAGATGATTCTGAGCATGCAGTACATCTCAAGAAAACTTTGCAAACTCTTAGAGAACACAAATTGTATGGAAAAAAGAGTAAGTGTTTCTTTTCTAAGGATCAACTTGTGTATCTAGGAAGAGTAATATCAAAAGAAGGAATCCTTATAGATGAAGATAAAGTAAAAACAATAGTTGATTGGCCGACTCCTAAGACTATAAGGGATGTTAGAAGTTTTCTTGGATTGGCACAATATGAAAGAGCACATTTTAAGCATTTCTCTAAGATAGCTATTGCCCTCACAAAATTGACTAAAAAGAATATAGGATTTTCATGGACTGATGCCTGTCAAAAATCATTTGAAACATTGACACAAAAAGTCGTTGAGAATTGTGTTCTGAAAATACCAAAGATGGGAAAGTCTTTTGTGGTTGCATGTGATGCAAGTGGTAGTCAGATAGGATGTGTTCTTTCACAGGATGGCAGGGTGGTCGCATATGAGTCCAGAAAACTAAGAGAACCTGAACTTCACTATCCTACTCATGATTTAGAAATGCTTGTTGTTGTGCATGCACTTAACCATTGGAGACATCTATTGTTAGGGGTTAATTTTGAATCGAAATCAGATCATCAGAGTCTAAAATACATCTTCACACAACCATTGCTTAACAATAGGTAGAAGGGTTGGATTGAATTATTAAGTGAGTATGATTTTGACATTAAGTATCTGGCTAGTAAGGAAAACCAGGTTGATGATGCATTGAGTCAGAGACCTTTGTGTAATCTTGTTTCTGTAATAAATTTTGATTTTCTCAAACAAATTCAATAAGAGATAAAACAAGATCCTTTTTATGCACCTATTTTGAATTCTTTGAATGTGAACATGGGATCGATGTATGAGGAAAAATTTCATTCGCAGACAGGAACATTGTATTGTAACAATCCTCTATGCATATCTTCTGAATCTCCATTAAAAGTTAAAATATTGCATGATTGTCATGATGCACCTTTTCCTGCACATCAAGGTTATTCAAGGACCTATGTTAAAACAAAGTATTATTACTTTTGGCCATGTATGAAGCAGGATATTAGAGAATTTGTAAGTGAATGTTTGAAGTGCCAAAAGGTGAAATATGATTTTCAGAGGATGCCTGGAATGCTTCAACCTTTGGATGTTCCAAATGAGAAGTGGGAGTCTATTTCTATGGACTTTATCACTAAGCTACCTATGACCAAAATTAAGCATGATACCATATTTGTTGTAGTTGATCAGCTTACCAAGATGGCACATTTCTTTCCTATGAAAAAGACTGATATTGCATTGAATGTTGCAAGAATCTTTGTAAAAGAAATTTTTTGATTGCATGGAATGCCTAAAAGCATAATTTCTGATAGAGATTATAGATTTACGTCAAACTTTTGGAGAGCAACATTTGAATCGATTGGAACTCAACTTCGTATGAGTACAACTTTCCATCCACAAACGGATGGGCAAACCGAGAGGGTTAACAGGGTAGTTGAAGATATGTTGTGTATGTATGTGAATGAAAAGCAGGATAATTGGAGTGAATATTTACCCTTGGTTGAGTTTGCATACAATACTGCATGGCATGCATCTATAAAAATGACTCCATTTGAAGCTATGTACGGTTATAATTGTTTGACTCCACCTTTGTTTTAGGTTTTCCAAATAAAATAGAAGTGTCCAAAGAAATGATTGATAAAATGGATGAAGAACTTGGGAAAATTAAGAAACACATAAAAGAAGCTCAGAAAATTCAAAAGAAATTCTATGATTTAAAGAGAAGACCACTTGAATTTCAAGTTGATGATATGGTATTTCTTAAAGTTAATCCTTACCGATCTAACTTGTTGCTAGGGAAGGATAATAGACTTTATCATCGATATGCAGGTCCTTTGAAAGTTTTGAAAAAGATTGGATCTCTTGCTTATTTGCTAGAATTACCTAAACATTTAAATGTGCATCCTGTATTTGATGTTAGCTTACTTAAAAGATATGTATCTAATGTTTCTCATGTTTTGTAGGACAATTATAAGCTGAAAGATGATGGTTCTTTTGAGCTTCAACCTGAAATAATATTAGACAAAAAGGAAAGATTTCTTAGAAATAAATCTATAGTAGAAATTTTAGTGAAATGGCACTCATACCTGGTAGAACATTTGAGTTGGGTGAAATTGGATGATTTTCTAAAACATTCTCCTTCTTTCCAACTCTGAGGAAAGAGTTCTTAAAGGGGGGAAGAATTGTAATAGGCCTCTTTTCTAGTGAAATAATTCACTTTGAACTTTTTGAATTTCATTGTGGGGATAATGCTTAGAATGAATAATTAGGTCATGTTATGCATGTAGGAAAAATTCTGGGATGAGAAGTTTCATATCTCTCTCTAGACCTTATTCGCATCATTTTTTCTAGTGTAATTCTGAAGGTGAAGATGAAAGAATTAAGGAAAACTATGTATGAGAAAAAGGTAGAGCAAGTATAAGAGAATAAAAGTGCCTGTGTGAAATTTTTGTGAATCATGTTTTAAATACCTCCATCAGGATCCTACATTTACTTCATTGTAAGAAAATGCCTTTATTTTACTCTCTCTAGAATTTTGAAACTTGCAGGGCTCAAAAGTGGCATTTGAAGGTGGATTTGGACCTCGGACGTCTCTAACACTATTGTGCAGATTGCAAGATCGAATAAAAGTGTCTCTCATATGCTTAAGCTAATTCCTATCCATTTTTGAGTTACAGGGCTTTGAAAAGTGCCATTTTCCAGCACTTCAAAAAAAGAGGGCTTATCTAATTCTATTCGAATCCATGATTTTGATGCTCACATGTCACCATGTCTAATTATGGATATTTTTGGATATTTTTTTTGGTGTTTTTCTCCTATTTTTGACACGTATGTTAAAGAAAGAAAGCACACTACGATCGCATGGCTTTTTGCGAAAGTTTTGGAGAAACTCAACTTTTTCTAAATTTGGTGGATTGCACACTTCTTTGGGAGGGCAGCGATCAAACTCTAATATAGGGAGACCTGTGCATCAACATAGGCGAGGCACAGAAATCTGAGAATTTCCTTGTGATTGAGAGTGAGAGTGAGAGTGAGAGTGAGAGTGTGATTGAGAGTGTGAGTGTGAATGCAATTGTGATAGCTCGGGGGTGGTCGGGAGATAGAGGCTTCGTCAAAAAGCTATGGTCCAAAGTTATTGTAACCCTTGATTCACATCTATAATATCAGAATTCTTCCTTATCTGCATCATATTTGATTGGGAATAGATTGTGATTGAGGAAACACTACACTTATAGTGCTGAAAGTTAGGGATATCATTTGTACCACCCATTGCTGAAGACAATTATTGTCAGTCAAGATATGGTATTTACTGAAACTTCAGTTTTCCCTCTACTTGAATGCAAAAAACAGCCAATAGTTAGCTCACAAGATGTGTTCGATAGACTCATGCCTTTTTTCCAAAGTGGTGCACTTGACTATTGCCATGTAGACCAAGCAATTGAAGCTCAAAGGGCTGAAAATTCTAGCAAATAGTGTTGAACATGCAGAGATTTCTATCCAAACATGGCTGAAATTTTTAAGTGAGAAATTATCAAAACTGCTGGAAATTTCCAGCCACATATGGGTGAACATTTGCGTCAAAATATGGCTGAAAATGAGCATAAAATTCAGCCCACACATGATGTACATATTGAAGATGTATAACATAATGAACGCATGTCTATCAAGAGTGCACAAACTATGCCGAAGTGGCTGAAACAAACTTTGCTGGACAGCAAATTGAGTGCACCTTTACTTGGTAGAACAAGATCAAGCTCTCACCATGCATCAAGTAATGTTGTGGATTATTCTATTTTTGCTATCGCATGTAATGAAGAGCCACTTAGTTTTGAAGATGCATGTGACGATTCACAATGGATGAGTGCTATGAAATCAAAAATGGATTCCATACATAGGAATGGTACTTGGGAGTTAGGTGAATTGCCAAAAGGAAAGAATGACATTGGTACAAAGTGGGTTTACAAGATTAAGAGAAAGTCTGATGGTAGCATTGATCGCCACAAAGCTAGATTGGTTGCCAAAGGATATGCGCAACAATATGGCATTGACTATGAGGAGAATTTTGCACCTACTTCATGCATGACTACCACTCATACTGCAGTTGCATTAGCTGCCCATCGAGGTTGGAAAGTGCATCAATTGGACATAAAAACATCCTTCTTGAATGGTGATTTGCAAGAAGAGGTTTATGTGAAGCAACCTCCTAGATTTTCTATGAAAGAGAAAGAGCATATGGTTTGTCGCTTGCATAAAGCCTTGTATGGTCTCAAGCAAGCTCCACCTGCATGGTATGACAAAATACATAAGCACTTGGTTGCTCTTGGCTTCACATGTAGTCCGATTGAAAGCACACTCTATGTGCACAAAAATGGGGCTGATCTTATAGCTTGTTCTTTATGTCAATGACATACCCTTGACTGGTTCATGTGATGCAAAAGTTGACATCTTTATGGCTGATTTGTAGCATAATTTTGATGTCACTTATCTTGGTCTTTTGAGCTACTATCTTGGCATCGAGTTTGTATCCGTTGAGGGTGAATTTTTATGCATCAAGAAAATTATGTTGAAAAACTACTTCAGAGTTTTGACTTTGAGGATTGCAAGCCAATTTCCACACCAGTTGAGATAGGATTCAGGTTCTTAGTTGAGGATTCCAGTGATGCCTTTGACACTTCTCTTTATGAGCAAGCTATGGGATATCTTAAATATGCATGCAACACAAGGCCAGATATACAGTATGCAGTTTCCCAGGTGAGTTGATTCATGCATAGCCCTCACACTAAGCATTGGCAAGCAGTGAAATGTGTGTTTATATATCTTAAAGGCACTTTGAGCTTAGATCTCTTTTATGGAAGAGATATTCAGCCATGCTTGCATGCTTTTACAAATAGTGATTGGGCTGGCTGTTTTGATACTCGCATGTCCACTAGTGGTAATTGCTTTTTCCTTGGAGACTCATGCATATCTTGGTTGATTAAGAAGCAACCTACAATGGTGACATCGAGTTGTGAAGCTAAATATAGGGAAGTTTTCACAGCCACAGTGGAGTGTATATGGCTGAGACTCCTATTGATGGAGCTTTGCATGGAGATTGATGATGCTATGCGTATTCTCACTAATAGTCAAAGTGCTTTGGCTGTTGCAAAAAACCCAATGGTTCATGCACGAACCAAACATATTGAGGTGCATTATTACTATGTGAGAGAGCGCCTTCATGCAAGAGATATTGATTTGGTATATGTGCCTACATAAGATAATGTGGCAGACATATTCACCAAATCTCTTCCATGGGAAAATTTTGAAGCTTTAGGCTTATTACCTTATGGGGGCTGATCTGTCACTCCCTATATGCATTCACATTATTCGCTCTAGGGGGGTTTGTAATACTTATGTGTATTAGCTTTGATGTGAACTTTTTCCCTATACATGGGCACTATTTACTCTAGTGCTGGCTAAAGGTTTTCTCCCCATGTTACCACATACTTGATACTCTCATATGTCGTGGTACTTTGTACTTAGGGAGATTATTTAGTTCTTACTTTAGTTCAGTTCATCGTCAATAGAGAGAGCTATTCTAGCCATCGTCTTCTCCACGTGTCTTGCTGCATTTGTGCTCCTTGTGCGTGCTTCTTGTGTGTCTCTGGCACTTCTACACATACCCAACATTACTTTGGGTGAGTATGGATGTTGAAAGTTTATTAAGGCTCACGTTCTTCACTATCAAAAGATTTTTTAGTGATCTATGTAAGCGCACTTAACTTTGTCATTTGAGAAATCAACTTTTGGAGTAAATGAGGTGCTCATTGTTGGAGGTTAGTGTGACTTTTATTGTCGTAAACCTTATCCTCCAAAGGGTGAAGCAATTGATAAAATGGCAAACATATGTAACTATGTGAGTGAAGGAGACGTTCTTTGGGAGCATGTGTCTTCTACACTAGATGGATTCCTCACTTTGTAGGAGTTGCAGATGATCTTTACAACTTACTAAGAAAACATTGAAAATTTGTTTGGCATGATAAACATACATTAGCTATCAAAAAATGGAAGAGACTTTTGATGAAGGCTTCAATTCTTAAAAGGGTGGACTATTTAAATGGGAAAACAATTTTCTTAACAATAGATACTAGTCCGATTGGAATTGAATGGGTGGTTGGGCAACAGGATTAAAAAGGCAATAGGTATGCTATACGATTTGAGGCAAAATAGTTACAAGAGCATCAACATAAATTCCCAAAAATAAAAAGCAAAGTCTATGGAGTAGTTTCTACTCTCATGTGATTGAAATTATTTCATTGGGGCAAATATTATTGTAGAAACTAATTGTTTGCCTTTGTTCGCAATGATAATTAATTGGTTGACCCTTGATATAGCTATGATATAATGGATTATGTATATTAAATTTATCAATGTAGCATTTATTCATATTGCAGGTTAAAAATATGTTGTTGCAGATATGCTATCTAGAGCACGATACAATGAAGTTGAATTTCAAAGAACTGGGGAAATTGAAAATCTTTCTTTTGAAACCAAGTCCTTTGGAAATTTGTTGTGAAACTACTTATGATGAAAATTTGTTGGATATTGACTATTATCTAATTAAGATGGCTTTATGAACTTCTTGGACTTCAAGATATTTTAGAAGTATATGAAAGCATGAATTTAGATGGACTTATATGGAGACATGCCCAAGGGAAAATAAAGTCTCCACAACATGTAGCTGGAACAAAGGAGCTACAAAGAAGTGTAATGAAATACCTAGATGACTCATTGTGGGTAGGCCATAGGGATTTTGTGGGTACATATGATAAAACAAAGGAAAGATATTGGTAGCCAAGAATGTATTTAAATAATTTATCTTATGTTCCATCATGTAAAAAAATGCCAAATTCACTCCCCTATGAGACACCGTGATGGATTAGAACGTACCTATTCACTTAGTATACATTATAAATGGGTTGTTGATTTAGTTACTATGCCGTTAGGAGTTAACAACATGCATTATATCAAGCTTTCTAGGGAGGATACCACTAATCATGTTGAAGGTAGAGCTTTATGTACCAAATCTATGGGAAATGTATGCAAAAGCATGCAATCTAATTAGCATTGATCACAACATATAATCCCAAAGAAAATGGGAAAATAGAGAGAGGTCATTCACCAATAGTGAAA
The DNA here is from genome assembly GCA_020310875.1 of Ceratopteris richardii. Lineage (NCBI taxonomy): Eukaryota > Viridiplantae > Streptophyta > Polypodiopsida > Polypodiales > Pteridaceae > Ceratopteris > Ceratopteris richardii. The sequence goes on from CM035424.1 coordinate 112,494,053, forward strand.
GCTTTAGCTAAAGCTTGTGAGAGGAAACTTAATCAATGGAAAAAATATTTACAATTTGCTTTGTGGCCAAAATATTTACCATTTTCTTTATGGGCCAATTGAAAACTCATCTGAAACCATTCCAAAAGTTTCTCAATGTATTTCTGTTGTGTCATATAGATACACTCATGTCGAAACAGAAACTGAATCCCAAGATAATAATGCAAAATGCCTAAATCATTCACGTCAAATGTTTGCTTCAATTGTTCTTTGAACATTTGCAAATCTTCATCTCTGGGACCTGTGAGTATAATATCATCCACATAAATGATTGCTATAATCATCATACCTGGTTCAGCTTTGACGTAAAGAGTTGGAGTTGCATCTGAGTCATGGAAATCAATGGACAAAAGATATGTAAGTATCATTTCATACCATGCTCTAGGTGCTTGTTTCAATCCATATAAAACTTTTATAAGCT
>CM035424.1:112499512-112512012 GCA_020310875.1 Ceratopteris richardii
GGGGCATTTGCATCATTATTTGGGAATTCAATTTATGCAAGTTGATGGAGGAAAAGCTTTGTGTGAAACAAAATATATTGACACAATATTCCAACACTTTGGCCGTGAAGACTCCAAACCTATTGCCACTCCTCTGGAAAAAGTTTAGGATTGGGTATTAATGATGCTAGAGATGCATTTGAAGTTTTCATCTATCAGTAGGCTATTGGATGCTTGATTTGATTATGCATTACTTGGCCCGATATTTAGTTTTCTCTCTCACAATTGAGTAGGTTTATGCATTGTTGAAGGGTCAAACATTGGGTTAAGTGCATCTTTTGCAACTTGAGTGGTGCCCAACTACTTGGATTGTTTTATCCCAAGGGGGATCACTAATGCTTGATTTACATGCATTTTTTGACTCTGATTTGGTTGGTTGCTATGACACTCGTGTGTCCACAAGTGGTTTTCGCTTCATGCTTGGTAGCTCATGCACATCCTAGTTGAGTAAGAAGTAGCCTACTATGGCCACTTCTAGTTATGACGATGACTTTTTTTTTTTGAAATGGGAGCATGCCATGAAGCATGAACTTTAGTCTATCCATAAGAAGGGGATTTGATAATTGATACAATTTCCAAAGGACAAGATGCTTTAACATGAATATGTGTTTATAAGATGAAATTGACTTCAAATGGTGCTCCTCAAAAGTATAAAACACATGTTTGTAAAGGGATTCAAGCAAGAACAAGGAGTTCATCTTTTAGGAAATCAAATCTTAATTGTTCAAGATGATTGCGTTTGCTTATGTTCATTTGATAAGTTGCAATAAGTGACTAAAATCATTTTCAAATCGACGTCAAGAATACTTTTTTTCATGTATGTCTTCTATATGCGATCTAATTGTTATAGCAAGTGCGCTTTGTAGTCTCTATTGGACGGATTCAGATTATGAGGAAACAACAGTGAACTTCACAAAGGTAGCAGAAACTCATTGCATTGGTGTATTACCAAGGTGTGTTTGAAAGAAATAAGGATCACTTTATTAAAACTAATACGCATTTAGATGCAAACTTCAAATCATTTATAACTTCTGTGTGTGATATGTCTATTATCAAATATACATGTCTTTGTTGAAGAAAGATTTGAGGTGACAAATCTTTTTACAAAATACTTTCGTGATGCACAATGTAACACTAAAGGTTTAATTTTCAAAGGATTAGAAGATTCACACACTATTTTGAGAGTGAGAAATATTCAAAGTACTCCTCGCATGAGAAGACCATTTTGTTAAAAATGTAAAGTTGAGGAAGAAGGATTCTGGCAAAATGGATGAGGAGAATAAATTCTTGACCATTATATATATTGCGGGTAGTTTTGTGAATGTGTAGTTTTATGAATGTTTACTCGAGAAGATGTTGCATTTTACTAGAGAACACGCTGCATTTACAAATATTTAACCATGTGAGAAAGCGTTGGGAAGTTGTGAAGATGATAAGGAGATTTCTGAATGTAAGTAAACATAAGTTTCTATCATCGAGAAGACTTATTGAATCCATTATTGTATACATAGAGTCCCATTATGATAATTGAATAGAGAAGAAAAAAATTCTATTAAAAGTAAAGAGTGAATATTTCTTTCAACCACAAACGAAGAGAAGGTTGCAATGGATGAGTCGTGTACTGAGGTGCAGTATCATTGGCCAAAACCTAGCATGCAAAAACCAAGTGTATTGAGGTGCAATATAAACCTATTTATCATTTCTTAAAAACTTAGTGCATCTCCTTTAGAAGGCTTACACTTAAAGTAACTTAGAAAGTTTTTTTAACAGCTCTCTATGTGTGGCACTATCCATTAGGCAAAACAATTAATTATATCCTCATATTAAGTTATTTTTATTTTTATTTTTACTTTTATTGCTGAATAATAGAGAAATTCTCTATTAAACGGTGATCATTCATGTAAGTATCTATGTAAGAGAATTAATTACCATCAACACTCTTCTATTTTATTCTCTAAGAAAATCATATAATAGTTTATTTAGACAAACTAAGTATGGAGATAAACTATTTTGAAATGTGTATACCCCAAAATTTTGGCCTTGGTATCTTTTTTCTACATTTCCCTTCTAGTTAAGAATGCTTAGCTATTAAGATACTTTTAATCATCATACAAATTAACACTCACTTTCATGATGTTACCATGTAGATGTAATCCTTTTCATCATCATCATCCAAATTAACATTCACAATTCCAACAACACTAAATCTCCCTATCAAGATTGTGAGGAAATGGTGATATTGATTACAAAGATGAGCTAGTGGTGCAAAATCTTGATCTACACCTATGAATCTAGCTTCAAGGATTCTTAATAGACATTGTAAGCTTCACAGTGATGCATTTTGAACCACAAAGTCCTTTGGAGAATCACTCTCAACTGTTTGCATAGAAACAAATAACATGTATGTGCAAGAAATGTGAAGAATCTTCTATTTTGGAAATTGAGGGTGTCTAAATTATGCTGAGAGCTCACAACCTGGTATGAATTGACCAAAGATCTTTTGGAGAAATCTAATTGAAATGTGTAGCTAACTCAATAAATTTATTTCATGATTTTAGCTATAGCATACAAGGAGAAATGAATCTAGCAAATCAAGGGGGTCATCCCAACGTTTTAGGATCTAGAAGGTATGCAGACACATTGATCTTCTTTGCTTCATATCTCAAGATATACTTAATCAAAATCGATGCATGAATTGAACAAGGAGCTTTTGCACACATCTAATTGAAGTGACTCTGATTGGGTTGGTTGCTATGACACTCGTGTGTCCACTAGTGGTTTTTGCTTCATGCTTGGTAGCTCATGCACATCTTAGTTGAGTAAGAAGTAGCCTATTATGGCCACTTCTGGTTATGAAGATGAGTAAAGGGTAGCTTTCAGAGCGACTGTTGAGTGTGTGTGGCTTAGATGCCTTATGGCTTATTTGGGTGTTGGTCACTCTTCTATGACCACCATCTTCAGGGATAGTCAGAGTGCACTAGGAGTTGCAAGGAACCTTGTGTTCCATGCTTGCACTAAGCATATTGAGGTGCACTATCATTATGTTAGGGAGAGGTTCTCTACTAGAGAGATCAGTTTGGCATATGTGCCCACACAAAAGAACATTGCAGACCTTTTCACAAATGCTTTGCTGAGGGAGAAATTTGAAGCTTTTCGCAAAGCTTTGGGCTTACTTCCTTTTGTGGATTGATTCCACATAGCTTGGCACCTCCTTATACATGAGTGTCAACTCCTCATTCACCGCATTACTCGCAAGCGAGATTGGTTGATATATTAAGGTAGTGATATATGTGAACACACTAGCACCACCTAGACACTTTTTTCCCTCTCTAGGAAGTTTCCCCCCGCTTGTATATATGCCTATAACCCTAAGGGGTTACTTATCTTCATACATTATTGTGGTAATACATTCAGTATTGTGTGTTATTCTCCAAGCTTTAAATTCTTCGTTGTGCAGTTTGCGTGCTTCTACAGACCTCAAACTCCAAAAATTTCTTTAAGCATATCTTTCTCTTTATATTTCCTTCTCTTCACCTCCCAAATGACGTGTCTTATGGTCTTTCTAGTTCTTTTCCTTAATTCTTCTCTAACTTCTTTTCAAAAACAACTTAAAAAGGAGTCACAAAACCACATCATAAACTTTTATAGCTTTGGATTTAGCTATACTAAAAAGTGTTTGGAAAACATCTTGTCACTAGAACGTTTTTAAACAAACAATTCTTTTGAAATGGGAGCATGCCATGAAGCATGAACTTTAGTCTATCCATAAGAAGGGGATCTGATAATTAATACAATTTCGAAAGGACAAGATGATTTAACATGAATATGTGTTCATAAGATGAAACTTACTTCAAATAGTGCTCCTCCAAAGTATAAACACATGTTTATAACGGGATTCAAGCAAGAAAAAGGAGTCCATCTTTTAGGAATTCAAATCTTAATTGTTCAAGATGACTGAGTTTGCTTATGTCCATTTGATAAGTTGCAAGATGTGACTAAAATCATTTTCAAACGGACGTGAAGGATACTTTTTTTCATGTGTGTCTTATATATGCGATCTAATTGTGATAGCAAGTGCGCTTTGTAGTTCCTACTGGAGAGATTCAGATTATGAGGAAACAATAGTGAACTCTACAAAGGTAGCAGAAACTCATTGCAATCGTGTATTACCAAGGTGTGTTTGAAAGAAATAAGATGATATGTTCATTATCAAATATACATGTCTTTGTTGAAGAAACATTTGAGGTGACAAATCTTTCTACAAAATATTTTGGTGACGCACAATGTAACACTACAACAAGGTTTAATTTTCAAAGGTTAGAAGATTCACACACTATTTTGAGAGTGAGAAATATCCAAAGTACTCAAATTGCATTGAGTAGACCATTTTGTTAAAAATGTAAAGTTGAGGAAGAAGGATTCTGGCAAAATGGATGAGGAGAATAAATTCTTCACCATTATACATATTGTGGGTAGTTTTTTGAATGTGTAGTTTTATGAATGTTTACTAGAGAAAACGTTGCATTTTACTAGACAACACGTTGCATTCACAAATGTTTAACCATGTGAGAAAGCGTTGGGAAGTTGTGAAGATGATAAGGAGATTTTTGAATGTAAGTAAAGATAAGTTTCTATAACCGAGAAGACTTATTGAATGCATTGTTATATACATAGAGTACCACTATGATAATTGAATAGCGAAGAAAAAAACTCTATTAAAAGTCAAGAGTGAGTATTTCTTTCAACCGCAAACGAAGAGAAGGCTGCAATGGATGAGTCGTGTAATGAGGTGTAGTATTATTGGCCAAAACCTAGCATGCAAGTACTAAGTGTGTTGAGGTGCAATATAAACCTATTTATCATTTCTTAAAAACTTAGTGCATCTTTCTTTAGAAGGCTTACACTTAAAGTAACTTAGAAAGTTTTTTTAACAGCTCTCTATGTGTGGCACTACCCATTAGGCAAAAACGATTAATCATATCCTCTTATTAAGTTTTTTTTATTTTTATTTTTACTTTTATTGCTTAATAATAGAGAAATCGTCTATTAAAGGGTGATGATTCATGTAAGTATTTATGTAAGAGAATTAATTACCATCAACACTCTTCTAATTTATTCTCTAAGAAAATCATATAATAGTTTATTTAGACAAACTAAGTATGGAGATAAACTATTTTGAAATGTGTGTACCCCGAAATTTGGTCCTTGTTATCTTTTTTGTACATTTCCCTTCTAGTTAAGAATGCTTAGCTATTAAGATCCTTCTAATCATCATATAAATTAACACTCACTTTCATGATGTTAGCATGTAGATGTAACCCTTTTCTTCATCATCCAAATTAACATTCACAACTCCAACAGCAGTGAATCTCCGTATCAAGATTGTGAGAGAATGGTGATATGGATTACAGAGATGAGCTGGTGCTACAAAATCTTGATCTACACCTATGAATCTAGCTTCAAGGATTCTTAATAGACATTGTTAGCTTCACAATGTTGCATTTTGAGCCACCAAGTCCTTTGGAGAATCACTCTCAAATGTTTGCATAGAAACAAATAACATGTATGTGCAAGAAATGTGAAGAACCTTCTATTTTGGAAATTGAAGGTGCCAAAATTATGCTCAGAGCTCACAACCTAGTATGAACTAGCCAGAGATCTTTTGGAGACATCTAATTGAAATGCATAGCTAACTAAGGAAATTTATTTCATGAATTTAGCTACAACATACAAGGAGATATTAATCTAGCAAATCAGGTGGGGTCTTGAGAGATCATGAGCTCTACATCTGTCATCAACAAGTTTCATAACCAAGCCAATCTTGGCTAAAGCTGAAACTAATAACAAATTCTTCTTGATCCCTCACACAAGTGAAGGATAAGACAAAGTAAAAGAACTACCATCTGCAGTAGTGAGAATGATCTTACAAACTCCCATGAGAGGATAAGAGGAGTTGTTGGTGCATGTGATAGTATTCCCTATAGGACTAGGCTCAAATGAAGTGAAGAAATTACAGTACGAGGTAATATGTTTGGTTATCCCACTCTCCAATTGTTTTCGGAGGTAAGCAACACGGGCCTCATTCCTAGCCTTGTGGTAAGTGTATCCCAAGCATCCTTAGCTGTTTTGCAAGAGCGAATGTGAGGAATAATGGCATGTTTGATAGACAAGGATATCAATGCATGTGCATGAGCATCTTTGCCATCCCAATGAATTTTCTCTACAGTAGGTGCAACAGAAATCATAGCACGAACAAGAATTTGCAAAATATCATCATCTTTGACCCCATCTGCATCACCTTTAGTACATATATTTGTAGGTGAAATAAGATGCTTTTCAACACCCTCCACAGTGCTCGACGGTCCTTTTGTGACGAGTACATGATGCATTATATAAGCCCATTCTAGGTAATTCCTACCAGCCAACTTATCCTCAACAACCAACATATGAAATACATCACTAATTTCAGCCATGGCCACTGACTAAAATACCCTGATGCAGAAAAATGACTATATCTGAAAAAGTTGAACAGAACTACCCTAAGGAGTTTTGCTAAATTGATAGTAGACTGTGAGACGCTTATATAGGTGAACCAAAACTTCTATATATCTTTGGCACAAAAAGACAAGATAGCCTACACCAACACTAGGATAGTGCATTGAGAGGCCAAAACGAGCTTAGATCACGATTTCGACACCATAGAGTGAAGTTCTTTTGATCTCCTAATCACCCTGAGTATGCAGACCAAATTTCATGGGATTCTCACACTCTGGCCATAGGGGTGTCGACGAGGTCCTAGATGAAGCAGCTACTTGTTCTCATACCAATTGTTGGAGTTCAAGGTGTGTAGAAGCACGCGAACATCACAAAGAAGAAGAAGAAGAAGCTTAGAGCACAACACACAATACTGAATGTATTACCACTAGAATGTACAAAGATAAGTAACCCATTAGGGCTATAGGCGTATATACAAGCCGAGGAAAAAAACCTCTTAAAAAGGGAAAAATGTGCCTTGGTGGTCCTAATGTGTTCACACACATCATTACCTAAATGTACCAACAATCTTCTTTTTGAAATAATAATAATGAACTTCTTTATGTTTAGTCTTGGCATGATAGATAGGGTTAGAAATAAGATGTAATGAACTAATATTATCTCCAAATATATATGGAGTGGAAGTGTTCAACCCTAAATCAGAATATAGGGTTCTAATCCAAATCGCAAGTCCTCTGTATTCAGCTTTTGTTGATGAAAGAGGAACTGTGGGTTGCTTCTTTGAGGACAACTAGATTAACTTTGTACTTGAAAAATTAAGACATCGAGATGTGCTTCTCCTATCTTCCTTAGAGCATGCCCAATCTTCATCATAGAAGAGCTTAACATCTATATCAGATGTAATATTATAAACCTTCATTGATTGTGCCCTTCAAATACTTTAGGATTCTCTTTGTTGCTTTCATGTGAGGCTTCCTTTGAGTGTACATGAACTAAATCAACATACTAACTGCATAGAAAATATTTACACTAGTTAGAGTAACATAGTTTAAGCTTCCAACCAAACTTTGGTAGCTAGTTACATCCTCAATGAGCTCACCTTCATGAGAAAACTTCAAATTGACCTCCATGGGAGTACTTGCAACCTTTGTATTTTCCATTTTGAATTTAGAGATCATATCCCCAATATATTTCCTTTGTGTGAGGAACATACCTTTATCTGTATATACCACTTCTAAACCTAGGAAGTATGTGAGTAAGCCAAGATCAGTGATCTTCAATTCCTCCTTCATTTCAGCTTTGATTTTTCTGATTCCATATGCCTCATTACCTATAATGATTATCTCATTTGCATATACACATAGGTATATGACCTCTAAATCATTCCTTTTAATGAAGAGGGAAGGATTTGCCTTGCTTACATTAAACCCTTTATCCTACAAGTAAGTGACAAGTCTATGATTTCAAGCTCTAGGAGCTTGCTTCAAGCCATACAAGGCTTTCTTCAACCTGCACACATGTTCAGGGTATGATTGATCTTCAAAACTAGGAGGCTGGGCCATATATACCTCCTTTGATATCCAACCATTTGGGAAGGCATTTTTAGCATCCATTTGATATATCTTCCAATTCTTGGGAGATGCAACACTCATGAGTACTTTGATAGTAGGCATTTTCGCAATAGGTCAAAATGTTTCTTCATTGTCAATACCTTGAGTTTGTGCAAACCCTTTGGATACAAGCCTCACTTTGTACCTATTAATTGAGCCATCAAAAGTCTTCTTTACGTTGTATATCCATCTTGAGCCAATGACCTTCACAGCTAGTTGTATGGTGTCATCTCACATAATGCTTTTGATGGGAGACTATTGATCATATATGTGGCTATGGAAATAGCCTTTCCCCACAGGTAGTTGGGTACTTTCTTCTCATTTAACATTGACCTTGCGCCCTCAACTTTAGTTCTATTTCTCCTTTCTGCCACTCCATTTTGTTCTAGTTTATATCTAGTTGTGATTTCTCTGTTGATTCCTCTCTCTTGGAGATAAGAATAAATATCATGGGAGAAATATTCTACCCCTCCATCTGACCTTAGTCTCTTGAAAATATTACATTTTTTATTTTCGAAAAGTGCTAGGTATTTCTTGAAACATGAGAATACTTCATCTTTATGCTTCATAAAGTATAATATTGTCCATTTTCTACAATCATCGATGAATGATACATAATACCTCCATCCAGAGATTGAAAGCTCATTGTTTGGTCCCCATACATCTACATGAACTAGCTCCAATAGGTCTCCATGAATGTATCCTTTCTTTGTGAAAGGTTGCCTATGAGACTTACCAAATTGACAAGCACTACATTTGTAGATCCTGTGTTGTTTGAAGATATTTGGTAGACCAAGTACGCTCTGATCCCTATTAATTTGTGTCAAAGATCTTCCACCTATGTGAGCTAACCTCGCATGCTAGATTTCCAACTTTGATAGGGTTTGGCTACCATAGTTGAATAATGCACTATTTATGGTATCTTGGAGTCCAAATGTAAATAATCTACCTTATTTTTCTCCTCCTTCTATCCTTTTGAATCCGTGATGTGGATCCTCAACAAATGCTCCATTCTTTGTGAACTTGACTTGCAATCCTTTCTCAACAATTTGATCTACATTTATGAGGTTCTTGGTGATAGTTGGCACATATAATACCTTGCTTAATAAGTTCATATTTCCATCTGAAGTCTTTACATTACCTATCTTCTTTATTGGATGCCTTGTGTCATCTCATGTTGGACTTCATGTCTATTCCTTGGATCTTTCAAGTGTCAAAGTAGAGCTACATTCTCTACTACATGATTTGAGTAACGTGAGTCTATATAGAATACATGTTCATTTTCTTTAGCTTGCTTCATGGTCATGCTCAATAGAAAAGTAATGGATCCTCTTGAGTTTGATCATGAACATAGTTTTTCTAATCTCTCCTTCATTTGTATCCTCCTGGGAAGTTTTTGTTGTTGCATCCATTATTGTTGTTGAATCTACCTTTTGAGCTTCAATAGCCTCCTTTGTTATAACCTCTTCCTCTTTGATCTCTAGGATTCCTAAAACAATGCTCAGTAATGTGATTAGTTGGGCCACATACAGCATATGGAGAGGAGCTTTGAGTTCTCCCCCTACGTTGTCTTCCTCCTTTGCCTCTTCCGCTTGAGCCTCTATGTCTACTTGCAAAGTTTGCTTGAGAGGTGCTACCTTGATCATCAGATTGCTTACCTTTGCATTTGCTCTCTTTTTTCTTATTCTTGTATAAAGATCAGAAGATTGATTACCTTTTGAGTTTTCTCCATTCTTCATAAGCTTTGCTTGATGTGTGACCAATTGTCCCATGCGAGTGTTGAAACTGGGAACTTGCATGTCCATGTAGATGTCTATGGCTATGGTGAAAGATTCCTTTGAGCTTAGAATTTATGACCTTGCAAGAACATCCTTTAAACACAATGTGTTTAACCTCTATCGTTCTTGTCATGTTGGATGATCCTTGCTTCTGAGGATTAGCATCATCCCATCTCTAGATATGTCACCATAGAGATTTCTCCCTTGAAGATAAGCTTCCCTTCTAAGTGAACAAGGTGAGTAGTTACCTAAATCCAATGTGTCTATGGATGAAGGAAACACATCTTCCATGTTGATTAGTTGCTCTAATGGAACTATAAGGAGATGGTGAGATTGGTTCTAGAGATGAGCTGGTGCTGCAAAATCTTGCTTTATGCTTGCTAATCTAACTTCAAGGATGCTTAGAATTCTTTAGCTTCAAAAGGATGCATTTAGAATTACCAAGTCCTTTGGAGAAACTCTCTCAAATGCTTGCATAAAAATCAATAGCTTTTATGTGCAAGAAATGTGAAGAACCTTCTATTTTGGGAATAGAAGGTCTCAAAATTATGCTTAGAGCTCCCAAGCTAGCATGAATTTACAAGAGAGCTTTTTCACACATCTAATTGAAGTGCATAGATAACTAAAGCAATTTATTTCATGAATTTAGCCGCATCATACAAGGAGAAATGAATCTACAAAATCATGGGGGTCATCCCAATGTTTGAGGATCTAGAAGGTATGCAAACACAATCATATTCTTTGCGGAAGCACGCGAACAACACAAGGAAGAAGAAGAAGCTTGGAGCACAACACGCAATATTGAATGTATTACTACTAGAATTTACAAAGATAAGTAACCCATTAGGGCTATAGGCATATATTCAAGCTAGGGGGGAAAACCACCTAAAGAGGGAAAAAAAGTGCCCTGGAAATCCTAGTGTGTTCACACACATCACTACCTAACTATATCAACAAATCCCCCTTGGGAGTGATGCGGTGAACAAGGAGCTGGCATTCATGTATAAAGAAGTGCGAAACTATGTGGAATCAATCCACAAAAGGAAGTAAGCCCAAAGCTTTGCGGAAAGCTTCAAACTTCTCCCTAGGCTGAGCCTTCGTGAAAAGGTCTCCAATGTTTTGCTGCGTGGGCGCATATGCCAAGCTTATCTCTCCAATAGAGAACCTCTCCCTCACATAATGATTATGCACCTCAATGTGTTTAGTGAGAGCATGGAACATAGGGTTCCTTGCAACTGCCAACACCCTCTGACTGTCAATAAAGATGGTGGTGGTAGAAGACTGAACAACACCCAAATTAGTCATAAGGCATCTGAGCCACACACAATCAACAGTCACTGTGAAAGCTTCCCTATATTCAACCTCACAATTGGAAGTGGCCACAGTAGGCTGCTTCTTTCTCAACAAAGATATACATGAGCTACCAAGCATGAAGCAAAAGACACTAGTGGACAAATGAGTGTCATAGTTACCAGCCTAATGACTATGAGGAAAAGCATGCAAATTTGGGGGTAGTGATTCCCCCTTGGGATAAAACAATCCAAGTAGTCGGGTACCACACAAGTAGCGAAAGATGTGTTTAACCACCTGCCAATGCTTGACACCTAGGCAATGCATAAACCTGCTCATTTGTGAGAGAACAAACTAAATATATGGCCGAGTAATGCATAAGTAATCAAGCATCCAATAGCGTGCTGATAGAGAACAACATCAAAGGCCTCTCCATCATCATGAAGCCTCAATCACAAACCTGTGTGCAAAGGTGTGGCAATAGGTTCGCACTCTTTGAGGCAAAAATGCAGCAATAATGTGTCAATATATTTCATTTGACACAAAGCCATTCCACCATCAACTTGCATAAACTGAATGCCCAAATAATGATGCAAATGCTCCAAATCAGACATCTCAAATGAGGCATGCAAATCAGCCTTAAAGTTAGCAATATGCGTGTGATGAGGACCAGTGAGCAACATGTCATCAACGTACACAACAATGATCAAAAGTACATCATTAGCATGCTTAACATATAAGGTGCTTTCAATTGGACTATTCTCAAAACCATATGCAATTAGATAGGCGTGTATTTCTTCATATCAACCACGTGGTGCTTGTTTCAAACCATATGAAGCCTTTTTCAACCTGCACACCGGGTTTTCATGCCCTATCTCCACAAAGGCAGAGGGCTGAAAAAAATACACTTCTTCATTCAAGTCACCATTTAGAAATGTTGTTTTAGTGTCCAAGTGATGTACATTCCAATCATGATGAGTTGTAAGTGCACGGATGCTATGAACAGTATTCATTCGACAAGTAGATGCAAAGGTCTCATCAAAATCAATACCTCTTTCTTGTGCATAACTCTTTGCAACAAGCCTAGCCTTATACATGTAAACTATTCCATCAGATTTACGCTTCAACTTGTATACCCACTTCGTGCCAATGACCTTCTTGCCAAGAGGAAAGTCACATAAAGACCAGGTAACATTTTTTTATGATAACATCATATTCAGATTGCATCGAAGCCATCCAATGTTTAGAATTTTGTGCATCATCAAATGAAATAGGCTCACTCCCATCA
>CM035424.1:112517012-112524512 GCA_020310875.1 Ceratopteris richardii
GATTTAGGTATCAATATCTGAAGTGTAAGGAAAATACAAACCATGATGTTGTGTACCCTTGAGGTATTTCAAGATTCTCTTGACAGCTTCTAAGTGAGGTATCCTTGGCTTGTGCATAAACTGACTTAGCACACTAACTCCATATGCAATGTCTATCCTTGTTAAGGTAGCATAGTTTAAGCTACCCACCATACTTTGATAACCTGTAATGTCATTAACTTTATCATCTTCATGGGAACTTAGTTTAAGGTTTACCTCCATTGGAGTACTTGCAAATTTGGCATCCTGCAAATGATTTTTCTTCAACATATCCTGTATGTACTTTTTCTGAGTAATGTATATCCTTGAGTTAGTATAGACTAAATCAAGCCCAAGAAAATACTTTAGTAGACCAAGATCATTGATCTTGAACTCCTTCATCATCTGGCTTTTGATTTGTCTGATTCCATTAACATCATTACTTGTAAGTATGATGTCATCAACATAAACACATAGGTATATTACCTATGAATTACTTCTCTTGATGAATGGAGAAGTATCTACCTTGCTCATGACAAAACCTTGATCTTGAAGGTATGTAGTTAACCTGTAATTCCATGCCCTAGGTGTCTGCTTTAATCCATATAAAGCCTTTTTTAATTTGCAAACATGTGTTACCTTCTTAGGGTCCTCATAGCCAGGAGGTTGTGACATATATACCTCCTTTGAAATCCATCTATTCAAGAAAGCATTCTTGACATCCAATTGGTACATGTTCCAATTTTTTGATGCAGCCACACTTACCAACACTCTGATTGTTGGCATTTTGGCCACAGGAGAGAATGTCTCTTCATAGTCAATGCCTTGGGTTTGAGGAAAACCATTGGCTACCAATCTAATCGACCCATTAGAATTTCTTTTGAGTTTATAGATCTATCTGGATCCTATTACCTTCATGGAGTCCTTCTTTGGTACTAGCTCCCATGTGTCACTTTCCTCATGAACATCTGATGATCACAAATTTCGAGGCATAAGATATCACACATACTTTTCATGATTATCACACAAGTTTCTCTTTCTTCAAAATTTGCACAAGATACGTTTTAAATGCGCTTACACAGAATTTTTTAAAATGATTTGACAAATTTAATCCAGATTAAGCACAACTAATTGAAATCCTTAAACGGCCCTTTTTTGGCCATTTTTTGCCCTAATGTTGCTTTTAAGATGCAATTGGAATTGCAAATTGGGAAAAATCTATGGATGAGGAGTTGGCTGCACTTTATGGAAATGATACATGGAAGCTGGTTCCATTGCCGCAAGGAAAGAAACCCATAGGTTGAAAAGGGGTTTACAAAGTAAAGCATAATGCTGATGGTAGCATAAGTAGGTATAAAGCACCATTGGTAGCTAAAGGATATGCAGAGACATATGGCATTGATTATGAGGACACATTCAACCCTGTAGCTAAAATGTCTACTCTCAAAACACTTCTTGCATTAGCTATAGCAAAAGGATGGACTTTGCATCAGATGGATGTGAAGAATGCTTTCCTACATGGTGGGTTATAGGAAGAAGTATATATGGACCAGCCACAAGGATATGAAGATTCAAAGCATGCACAATATGTTTGTAGGTTGCAAAAGGCTTTGTATGGGCTGAAGCAAGCCCCTCGTGCATGGCATGCAAGGATTGCTCATTACTTAACCAGCATTGGGTTTTCTATGTGTGATGCAGATCACTCACTATATGCAAGGAAGGCTGATGATGGCATCACTATTGTGGCTATTTATGTTGATGACCTGATTGTTGGTGGTGATAATGAAGGAAGCATCAAAGAGGTAAAGCAACTTCTTATGCAGGAATTTGTCATGAAAGATCTTGGTGTGCTGCATTATTTCTTGGGCATTGAATATGTTGAAAAAGTATGGTATGGCTGATTGTAAGCTAATTTCTATGACGTTAGATCAGAATTTGAAGTTGGATACTACATCAAGTGAAGCATTGGAAAATGCTACTATGTACAGGAAAATTGTGGGAAGTCTTATGTATCTCACGATTACAAGGCCTGATCTAAGTTATACTGCTCGACTTGAAAGTCAGTTTATGCAGGTTCCCAGGAAGCCACATTTTGGATGCTTTGAGACACAATCTACGTTATGTGAGTGCTACTTTGGATTATGCATTGTTTTATGAGGCTGGTGTAGATTTTTAGGTTTATGGATACACCGATGCAGATTGGGCTGGTAGCATTCCAGATAGAAGATCTACTAGTGGTTTTCTATTCTCATTTGGGAGTGCAGCTATTACATGGAGCAGCAAGAAGAAACCCATTGTTTCTTTGCCGAGCACAGAGGTAGAGTATAGAGGTACTGCAATGGCAGCATGTGAGGCATCATGGCTAGAGATGTTACTTGCGGATTTAGGTGTGGAAGTGCAAAAGCCTATCACTATTTATTGTGATAATCTTCGCAGCATATAGCTATCACAAAATCCTGTTTTCCATGCTAGAGCAAAGCATATCAAGGTACATTATCACTTCATCTGAGAGAAGGTATTAGCAGGGGATATTGATCTTATTTATGTGACAATAGATGAGCAGGTTACTGATATTTTCACCAAAGCACTTGGAGCTGAGAAGTTGAAGAAGTTTCGGGAGATGCTTGGATTACAGGATATGGTGTTGAGCTTGAGGGGGAGTGTTGAGATATCATGCTCAACATGTGATGATCCAGGATGACATGTACAAGTTTTTCGTTTCTTTGAGATGTATAGTGGTCACTCCCGTATATGTCAGGGATACTTCATTGAGCTTTATTAGATTTATCTACCAAGAGTGATGGCACATTTGTTCCTTGCCAGCTCACTCATTCATGGACATTTGGTTTCTCCTTATGTACTGATCTTTATATATTGCACTTGTTGTATTCTTGTTTTTAGGTCATTCTTGTATATTCCTTTTTATCTAATAGAAGAAGAAGAAGAAGAAGATCATTCCTCCTTGCCTCAATCTGTGTGTGTGCTTCTCCTTGAGAGTGAGAGTTGTTGGTGTAAATTACAAGCCTACACATTTGGCTCAAAGGATGCATTGAAGTCTATACAAACATGAAGAAGCATAGGAACATATGCTAGTGGTTAATTACCACTTTATCTCATTGTAAAAGTCAAATTGACTTGGAATCTCTTGTAATCACCTACCCAAAGGATTCGTGGAAAACTTAGTTGTTTGATTGAAAGAATATCTCCAAGCATTTAGGAGCTTGATCATAGGGAGCCAAAAGTTTGAATTTGAATTCAAATTTTTAGTCATCTCTTATAAAAATGGATATGAAAAGTCGCGGGTAAGAGAGAGCACCCCCGAGCCTAACATTACTGATTTTTGAGTGTGTGAGGTCTATACTCAAGCCCACACCCCTCTATACCATTTGGCAATGAGATTCATGCCAATGGAGTTGTATACAAATGTTCATTAATACATATATTCATATTGTCCATCTCTGAGTTCTCTGTTAGTCTACTCAAAAACCTGGAAACTTGTCAAGAGCATATCTCCGTAAATGCTTCACCAAATTCATTGATTTAAAGCTTGTTGGATTCAGCTTGAAGCAATATACATGCTGTCAAAGTTTGAAGACATTCTATTCAGCCATTTTGGAGAAATCTGTGTCGAGGTGAACTCTGGTCATTTTCTGCTACAGTCCTAAAAAGTCGGGGGTATAACTTAACTTGCTAAATTGATTTCTCTTAGCATAATTTATCATTTTACATCATTCCACTTATAATAGGTAGTTTACTAAGCTAATTAGATACCCCTAAAAGGAAGTTTTCCAATTCCTAGTGTGCTGGTCATACTGAGCAAAATATTCAGCAAGTGTCAAGCCATAAATAGAAGGTTTTCTTGAGTCTGTGACTTCCAAAGTTATCTGTTTTGATTCAATCATTGCACACATCATTTACAAAGGACATAGGACATTTTATGGTGTCATTAGAAAGCTAATGAGGTCTAGTTATCGACTCTGAAGCAAAAGAGGACTGGTACAAAGCAGGTTTAGCAGTACCTACTCAGTCTCTTGGAGTATCCATCCATCATTCCCAACAGTGGTATCAGAGCAAACTAAGGTAAAATGGGAGATGGTTTTCCTTCATTTATTGACAAATTGGACAGGAACAACTATCAAGCATGGTCTCTAAGGATGAAGACCTACTTACAAGGAAGGACTCTCAATGGCTACATCTCAGGAGATGAGGAATTGCCCTCATTCAAAGCAAGAGGATTACCAACCAAGGAAGAACATGAAAAGCTCAACACATGGTGTGCTAAGGATGCATTGGCAAGGTCTTACTTACTCAACTCTATATCTGATTTTCTTTTGCCACATATTAGAAATTGTAAGACATCCCAAGAGACTTGGGAAACCTTGTCATCATAGTTTTCCTCCAACACAAGGGCTAGGAAAAATCAGTTGTGGATTGAATTCACAACACTAAGGAAGCAACCTAAACAAGCTGTTTCTGAATTTGTGACCAAGATTAAAGATGTAGCAGATCAGTTAGCAAGCATAGGAGAAGAGATTAAAGAAGAAAAGATTGTAAGGCAAGTGTTCAATGGGATCAAGGCTGATGACAAATGGGAAAGCTTCACCACTTCCATGGATCTCTACATGGACACGCACACTCCAGATCTTACAACTCTCATGGGACAATTGTTTACGCATGAAGCAAAGCTCAAGAAAAATGGAGACACATCCAAAGGTAATATCTCTTTTGCCCTATACACTGATAAGAAGTCTAAAGATAAAGGCAAGAGCAAGAAGGTGGACGATGAAGGATCAACCTCTGAAGCCAACTATGCAGGGAGAGGTAGATCTTCAAGAGGAAGGGGCAGAGGAGGTAAGCTAGGTATGGGGAGATCTTATAACTCCTCACCATGCAACATTTGTGGATTATCAAATCATACTACTGATGAGTGTTTCAGGAATTACAAGAATCAGAGAGGAAGAGGATACCAAAGAGGTGGCTACTCACAGTCAAGAGGTAGATTCAACCATCACCAAGGTTACAACAATAATTACAACAACAACTACAACAATAATTACAATGGCAACTACCAAGGAGGATTCAAATCTAGGAAGGATTACAAAAACTATACAGAGGAGCAAGATGACTCTCTTTTGATCATGAACATGACTTCAAAGTCAGGTACAAATGATGACCACCTATTCTACATTGACTCAGGATGTTCAAATCATGTGGCTGGCAATGTAGCATTACTCTCTGACCTTGAGGAACCAAAAGGTAAGCATCAAGTCCAAACAGGTGATGACACAAAGCATTCTGTAGTTGAAGTTGGAAATGTTAAGACTTGTGATGGAAATCAGAATTTGTTGAGCAGGGTACTCTATGTACCAACCATTACCAAAAATTTGATGACTGTTGGTCAGATTGTGGAGAAAGGTTTGCAGGTTAGATTCAACCAATATGGAGCATATGTGGAGGACCCAAGTCATGGGTTCAAGAGGATTGCTAAAGGAGAAAAATCAGGTAGACTTTTCACTTTTGAGTTGGAAGATACAAAGAATATTGCACTATACAGTTATAAAGATCAAACACTTTCAGAGCTTGAGATTTGGCAAAAAAGGTTAGGGCACATAGGAGAAAGAACCTTGAAACAAATGTGCAGAGAACAATGTGTGCTTGGGATACCTAATGTATCCAAGCAACATATGATTTATAAGTGTGGTGCTTGTCAATTTGGTAAGTCTCACAGGTTACCCTTCTCCAAGAAAGGATACATGCATGAAGACTACCTAGAGCTTGTACACACAGATGTATGGGGACCAAGCAAAGACCCCTCAATCTCAGGATCAAGGTACTATGTGTCTTTCATTGATGATTATAGCAGATGGACTGTATTATACTTCATGAAGCACAAGGATGAGGTATTTAATTGCTTTAAAAAATATCTTGCATTAGTTGAAAATCAGACAGGAAGGAATTTGAAGAGGCTAAGGTCAGATGGAGGAGGTGAGTACTTCTCCAATGAATTTGAAGACTTCTTGCAGGACAGAGGCATCAAAAGAGAGATAACCACAAGGTATTCTCCTGAACAGAATGGGGTAGCTAAGAGAAGAAATAGATTAATTGTTGAGACAGCTAGATCTATGCTTAATGTGAAAAAGTTACCTAACTATCTATGGGTAGAGAGTGTTTCTACTGCCACTTACCTCATAAACAGGTTACCATCTAAGTCTCTTGATGGCATGACACCCTATGAAGCATGGCATGGTAAGAGACCTTCACTTGACAATTGCAAAATATTTGGATGTGTAGCATATGTACACATTCCTTCTCAGATAAGAGGTAAGCTAGACCCAAAGGCTGAAAAATGCATCTTTATTGGATATGATTTAAATAAAAAAGGTTACAGGTTTTATAATCCTATCAATAAGGGATTTATGGTAAGCAGAGATGTTGTCTTTGATGAAAATGATTCTTGGTATGAGAATGAATGCAGGAAGGTCAAATTACCCTATGATTTGGAAGAGGAATTTCCAAGTCTCACAAAGGAGGAACCTACTGAGAATGAAGCCTCAAGTTCAGATGATGAAGACACTATCAATCTTGAAGAATTCAAAGCATGGAAATCCAAAGGCAAAATGAAGATGAAGAAGCTTGAAGACATACCCGAATCCTCAACTCAACCATTTAGAAGATCACAAAGAGAAAGCAAGAAACCTATTAGATATGGGTATGATACATCTCTTGTTACTAAACATTCAGTTTATCTTGCCAAAGATTTGTCAAATGAAGAACCAGGATCATATGAAGAAGCAATAACCAAATCAGAATGGAAAGAAGCTATGGATGGGGAGATTGATGCACTTAAAGAAAGTGACACATGGGAGTTAGTACCTAAGAAGGACTCAATGAAGGTAATAGGATCTAGATGGATCTACAAGCTTAAAAGGAATTCTGATGGCAGAATCAATAGGTAGAAAGCCAGATTGGTAGCCAAGGGTTTTGCACAAACCCAAGGCATTGACTATGAGGAGACATTCTCACCTGTGGCCAAGATGCCAACCATCAGAGTGTTGGTAAGTGTGGCTGCATCAAAAAATTGGAATATGTACCAATTGGATGTCAAGAATGCTTTCTTGAATGGATGGATTTCAGAGGAGGTATATATGTCACAACCTCCTAGCTATGATGACCCTAAGAAGGTAACATATGTTTGCAAATTAAGAAAGCCTTTATATGGATTGAAGCAGGCACCTAGGGCATGGAATTACAGGTTAACTACATACCTCCAAAACCAAGGATTTGTCATGAGCAAGGCAGATACTTCTATGTTAATTAAGAGAAGTAATTCAGAGGTAATATACCTTTGTGTTTATGTTGATGACATCATCATTACAGGTAATGATGTCAATGGAATCAGATATATCAAAAATCAAATGATGAAGGAGTTCAAGATCAATGATCTTGGTCTATTGAAATATTTTTTGGGACTTGAATTAGTCT
>CM035424.1:112532012-112542012 GCA_020310875.1 Ceratopteris richardii
GCATAACTAAAAGAACTCTCCAAGGGATATTCTTTCGATGTAGTCCCAGCAGTAGCTTTTGACATAGATCAAATCCACCTCAAGCATAGTTTAGGTTGATGTTCCAACAAATATTGTGTAGAATATTGAAAAATGTCCTACTACACTTGTGAATATAGTTTCTCAAGATGATGCAAATGTTGTTGAAGATGATCATCTTGAGATTCCTATCTGTGTTGTCGTTCGTATTGCACCTAATTTAGAGCAACTATGATGGCATGGCAAAAAATGCTCAGGCACATGTGTTGATAGCTTCATCTATTAAATGTGACATTATCACTCAAATTCATTCTTGCAAGAAAACGAAGGATGCTTGGGATACACTACAACCTGATACATGACAAGAAATGACGCTCATGTTTCTTTCCTTCGAAAATAGTTGGAGAGTGAGCACATGAATGAAGGATTCCATGGATAGTTTTTTGACAAAGTTCAAAGATTCAAAGGATGAGTTGATTTCTCTTAATGAAGTCGATCCATAGCAAATTTTTGCTTCTACTCTTTGATTGATGATGAAAGGGATTCTAAATGCCTTAACATTTGAGAAGTTATTTTCTATTTTTTTGCAAGAATATCACTCCACATAGAACAAGTCCATTATGCATGTTGCAGATCAAGCTTGCCTAGCTAGTCACAAGGTCAAAGGTGAATGGAGGTCATCTACTAGTAAGTAGAAATCTACTAATGTTGCACAACATAGAAGGAAGAAAAAGATGAGAAGAAAGAAGAAAAGCAGAAACAATTTTGCAAATAATATAAGGGAGATAATCTTGTCATAAAGAGTTTTCCAAAACTAGCTGCAAATGAGGCAAAGAAGAAAAAGGTTGGAATGGTTGTTGCAGAGACCTCTACACCTAAAACAAAGTCTACTAATCTTGTGCAGAATCAAGAATGGGCATTTAATGCAATTTACAACTATGGCCCATTTTCTCGTAAGCACTACATGTCTTTACTAAACGTAGATGTTTGGTACTTTGGCAGTTCGGAACCAAACATATTACCTTGCAGTGCAATTTCTTTTGTTCACTTGAGCCTATCCCTATAAGGAATGTTATCATATATTCTAACAACTTGTCTTACCCTGTAACGGGAGTTGGTAAGATCATTCTCAGTACTATTGATGGTAGTTCTTACACATTTTTAGATTCTTTTTATGTTCCAATCAAGAAAAATCTTTTGTGAATTTTACCATTAGCCAATATTGGTGTGGTGGTTAAATTTGTTGATGATCGGTGTAGAATTCATGATTTCTAAAATGGTAATGTTATTATTGCTTTTGGAATTATGTCGTGGGATGTATAAGCTCATAGATTAGATAAAATCTGTGAATGATTCAACATGTGTAGTTCGAGATTCTCAAGTTATCTTAGATGCAGAATTTTGGCATGCATGCTTTGGTCATCTGAGTTATGCTAGTCTACTATGCTCGCAAAAATTTGAAATAGTGTCCTCCATGCCCAAACTTGAGGGACCTTGTAAAAATTTATATGAAGGCTGTATTTTGGGAAAAATGCATTGTTCTTCCTTCCCTAAAGATAGTTCAGTTCAAGCTACTCATAAATTATAGCTTCTTCATAGTAATGTTTATGGTCCTATGCACACACCCTCTTTTGGGAATTACCCTTACTTTGTGACTCTTATTGATGTTTTCTAGGAATGCATGGGTGTATCCATTGAAAGAAAAGTCCAAATGTTGTATGAGCTTCAAACAATTTCTAGTTCTGGATAAAAATCTCTCAACATGTAAAATACACACCCTCCATTTTGATCGAGGGGGGTACATGTCTTTTGATTTTAATGCATTTTTGGTCGATTGTGGGATAAAACATCCATGTAAAATGTCGTACACACCTCAACAAATGGAATTTCTAAAAAGAAAGAACATGTCTTTGATGGAGATGGTGAAGTCTATGGTTAGACATCAGGCTTTACCACATAGCTTCGAGCTTGAGGTTTTTATATCTATGAGAGATGTACTTAATAGGTGTCGGATCAAAGTGTTGCGATGCATCACTCCATATGAGGTTTGCCATGGTCGCAAGCCATCTATTTCTCATTTGCATGTCTTTGGCTTTCAGGCATATGCATTAATGCTTGAACAACAATGCAAGAAATTGGATGATAAAGTAGTGAAATGTATTTGTGTTGGGTATAGTTTTGAAATGAAAGGCTATTGTATGTATCATCCACAAACCAAACCCATTTTGGTTAGCTCTGACGTTCTTTTTGTGAAAGATGCAATTTAGCCATTACTTTCATGTACTAAGGAGACATCTATTAGCTCCAAAGTTGTGTATGACACTTTGCTCCCTCTTTTTATGGTCTAAATGAGACAATTCTATAGCCTTTAAAGGTTTCATATGGTGATGCAGATCATTCCATTTCTGAAGTAGATTTTCATGATGCACTTGTTGATAAGAGGACTACTATAGACGAGGCAAAAACTATGCCTCAATGAAAATGCAAACTTTGAGAGATACCAAATTAGATGCATCTATGGCATATGGTACTCATTCAGACTCTCATAGTTCTTCCTTTGCATCAGATTTCCATGCAATGGATACCTCTAGTCTTTGTGATGAGAATGATCTTGTTTCATTTGATGAAGCATAAAATTCAAAAAATTGGATAGGTGCTATGCAATCATAATATGACACTACTATGAAGAATGGTACATGGTCTTTATGTGATTTTCCTCCAGAAATAAAGGCTATTGGCACTAAATGGGTATACAAGCAAAAACATAAAACCTAATCAAATAGTTGATACGTATAAGATGATCTTGTTGCAAAAGCTTATGCTCAAGAGAGAGGCATTGATTTTGATGAGATCTTTGCTCCCATATGCAAAATGATAATTGATCTTAGCATTTTTGCACCAGAAGCTCATCACCATTGGAATATATATTAGTTGCACATTGAAATTGCATTTTTGAGTTGTGACTTACATGAAGAAGTTTTTGTGTTTCAATCCTATGGTTTTGTGTAGAAAGGGTATGAAAACGGATGCATTTGATGTTGTTCTCTATAAGCAGCCTATTGGATGCGTTATCTTGGTAGCTCATGCATATTTTGGTTGAGCAAGTAGGAGCCTATTGTGGCATTTCCTAGTTGTGAAGTTGAGTATAGGGCAGCTTTCACAATGAATCTTGAGTGTGTGGTTTAAAAGCCTTTTGGTACATTTGGGTGTTGGTCGATCTTTTGCCACCAGCATCATCATTAAGAGTGAGAGCACATTGGCACGTGTGAGGTATCCTATGTTCCATGCTCATGCACAAAGCACATTCAGGTGCACTATCATTATGTAAGATAGAGGTTCCTTGTTGGAGAGATCAGTTTCGCATATGTGCATTGGAGGCATTTTCATAGAGGCTCTAGATTTACCATGCCATCGACTTGTATTTTGGGAGTGAACCAGGTAGAATATGATGTGTTTCGTAGTGGAGTAGTACATAATTTGGAGCTGGTTGATTAAGTGTGCAATTAGTTTCCACACAGTTGGGATTGGTGCATTTAGTATAGTGTATCTGCTTCAAAGGGTCATGACTTCAAATTTTACGAGATTTCAACCATTCCAAGTCTTCAGTAAAATCTCCTACTTTATGTCTGAGTTGTAATCCAATTGCAATAACTGCATCTAACATCATGCCACTGATGCAACGAATGATCATGACCTAACTTAATTATGGATTAAGGCTACTAATGAACCACTGAATGATGACATCATTCGGTAAATTGGCATTTTCTTGGGATAACTATCGTAGATGTGTGTGGAAGAGGGTAGCATAGTCCTACGAGCTTTGATTCATTTTTTTCCTATTAGTCTGCAAGGAATTGAATATTTTGGCGGCATTCTTCTTTAATCTAAAATGTTACAGAACTGCATTCTTAACATCTGCGTATCATAAAAAATGATTAAGGTTGAATTTAGTGAGCCATCTGTCCGCTTCATTGACTAATGTAGAGGGGAACACTGTGGCCTTATCTTCTGGGTATTTTGGATTATTTGACACTCCATAGTTGATTTCAAAGTTGCACACATGTGCATCAAGATCGTTGCCTAGAGATCCACCAAAGTTGCTGTAAGTTACTCCCACAATTGGTTGTCTCTGGTAGCCTCATGGTTGTTTGTGATTGGGAAACAAATTTTTCGGAAGTCAAAGGTTTAATCTCTAGGTTGGGTTCCACTTTTCAAATAGGAAATCGGAGAAGAAAGCTTTTTTTTTCACTCCTAAACCTTCAAAATTATGCTTTACTACGATGTTCAATAGGGGTACTCCATCCTAAACTATGATCTGCTATCTTCAAAATAGGTTTCGCAAGCTTGTTAATATCTATAACAACAACATCTATAGTTTCGACTGGCAGTGGACTAGCACCAAATTTGGTATTGGCATGGATGTTGAACCAGTACCGGAGGGCATTGGACTTCCATCAAGTTTGGTGTTATCACCGTACATTGATCTAGCACTGGACTGTAGATTGAATCACAGTATACTATGCAGATCAAAAACAAAAAAGTATTGTGTTGTCAAACCACTACTACTAGCTACACCCTTTCCTTCAGACGTAACACCTTCATTATTACTCCATGCTCACGTTTCTAGTGCACTATGCACTTTCAAAGGTTCTTTATCACTTCCGAACTTTGTATAAGTTTCTCTAAAGCATGTTACTGGCATGTAGGAAATAATATCCACCCATAAAGTGTACGCTAAGCCTCTCTTAGAACTATAAGACTAGGTTATCAATTTTTTTTTTTGGTATCCTCCACACAATGCTATTTTGAATACTTCTAGTATACACAATCATTGCTCAACAAGAATAGATTAATGTACGATAGACTACTCAACACAGATTCAACTTAATATAAGAACATAATAAAGATAAGAGATCAACGATACACAGATAAACCAAAATTGCATCTCTGCTCTATGTGCCAAAGAACAAACACACACTCACTGAACTCTGGCTTCATTCAAGTTCGTATTTAGTTCCAAGGTTTTTCAAGATTAAAGGATACGCCTTTCTTTGCATCATATCCCAAATCGTTCTAGGAACTTCTTGAATTTGTTTGAATTATTTGTACAAATCATCCAAAGATTTTCGAGAATAATATTTTGTAGATCATTTGACTATTCAAGGCTTTATACTTTGATGGCCTTGAAATTTGACAAGATTCTCACTTTTTGCATTGAAATCATGAAACTCCCTAGAATTCATATCCTATTATCTATCCAAATCTACTACACAATCTAAATTTGAATATGCCTTGCATTGAAAAGAATACATCTTCTTTAAGAGGATAAAGAATAGTCTTGTCTAAGGTAAATGACACCTTATTCAATTTACCCTTTTGAAAATACAACCAAGTATATTTAATTGCTTCAATAGATCCATCTATTGACCTCTTTATGAAAATAAAACCTTATTCGCAATGCTATTATCTATAAGGTGTATAGCTATTCATTCAATCTGATTTTGACCTGCCTTCCTCTTTGGCCACTTGAGAAAAATCTTAAAGGGAGTAAGTTCACATTGTCCCATAACAATAAATTCTTTCTTCAATCTCCTCAACTACACCCTTTACCTTTCTACCTTCTTTGTGCTCTCAGTGCTCTTTGATCATTCTCTATGATCTTAAATTTTTTCTTTGAATTCCTTGGTGCCATATACATGAGTGCAAGACTAAGGTGTCTAGTTCTCATGCCAATTAGTCTTATATTCAGAGAATTGTTTAGTCAACTATTAATATTTTATTAGCTTGATTTATCAAATACTAAAAGGTTTGATTCTTTTGACTAGTCTTCATCATTTGGCTTTCCAAAATGCCCAAGGTTATGTTAGTTTTAGATAAAACCAAGTTTTTCTTCTTTACATCCCTTTTATAGAGAGTACACATGCAGAAGTGAAATGAAAAAGAGAATTTACTCACAAAATGAAAGAGTGTGAGAAACTCAAAGTAAGTAGAATAAGAAATGGATAAACTCATATGGATAGAAATGAGCTTGTCAAGAGCATGAAGTAGGATCTTCCAACTTTAAAACAAGTACAAAGTGGGGAAGAGGACCTCCTTATATAGAAGGATGCTCTCCACAGTACATCATATGTGGGATTATTCTCCTCAAAGGTGAATGAATTCAAAGTGGAAGATAATGGAAAGATATAAAATAAAATTATGTGCAATGGAGTGTCTCCTAGATAGAAAATAGAGATGCATTCATATGGTGAAATTAAATGGATGAAATGATGTCACCAACACCCACTATGTAGCTTCATTTAGCAGCTCAATGTTGCAGAGGTCCACCAAGTTGGACCAAAAGTAGAGGTACAACCTTCATGGAGATGTCTACCTGATTTTCTTTAAAAGTACACTACTCTAGAGCAATCTCCTATGATACGAGCTTTGTGGAATAAAGTTCTACTAGATTTTGATGTGCTTTTTGGAGCATGGAACACTAGATTCTTGGCTATGGAAAAGGTTGAGCAGTTATCAATGTAGATGCATGTAGTTCTATCTTGCAAACCTTTGTGGATCAGTTCTTACTTGAACAAGAGATATATGGTGAGCCAAGTAAGAATATCTGCCCAAAAGTAGACTATTCTGAATCATGATCACCACCCCAATTTGAATCACATTATATTGTGAGTCTATGCCCCGTCTATACCAAAACCCATGATGTACGATGAGGGACATGTGCAAAATTTTTTATTATACTTAGTGCATAGGTAATATCTAGTCTACTGTGGGCAAGGTAAAGTAAATAGGAATTTACATGTGAATAATCATGCACATCCATGAGTGATGATTAGAGTTATTTAGTTTGAGCTTGGTGTTGGGATCAAGTGGTGTAGATATTGATGAGCATTGTTCCACATTATTCTTGGAAAGGAGATAAGATGAGTACTTCTTCTAAGAGAAAAATATAATGTATTTCATCTACCAAACTTCCATGCCTAAAAAGTAGTGAATTAAGTCAAGATCTATGATTGATTACTTGATTTCAAGTTGATTGATGATAAACTAGATGCGCTCATGATTTGAGTGTGTCAAAATCAGTTCATTTACATAAAGAATAATCATTAAAACTAGGGAATATTTCTCATAGATGTAGAGGTTGGTATGGACATTACGTCTTTGAAATAATTTATCTTTGAAGAACTTGTGTATCTTTTCATACTAGGCTTTATGAGCTCGTTTGAGTCCATAAAGTGCTTTGTGAAGTTTCTTTCCTTTTTTTTATTTAGAAAACTTGAAGTTGTTTTATATATACTTCTTCTTGAAGAGTGCCATTTAGGAAAGAAATATTTATACCTAGTTGGTAAATGAACCATTTGAAGTGTGCATTTAAGGAAAGAGTGACTCTAATAGTTGTTTTGAAGTAGGGGCAAAGGTTTCTTGATAGTAAATATTGTAACTTTATTTATATCCCTTTGCCACAAGTCTTGTTTTGTAGTTGAGTAGAGTTCCATCCAATTTGTACTTGACTTTATATAGCCACTTAACTTCAATAACTTGATGAATAGAAGACTTTGGTAGAAGTGATCAAGTATTGTTCTTAAGAATTGCATCCATATCTATCTCCATAACTTCTTCCCACTCTAGTTGCCCTTGAGATTCTTTAAAGTTGGAAGGCTTTTGAATATTTTGAGTTTGATGCATGCGAGCATAAGTTACATCCTGAATCTCTTCTTGTAGAAAAAAGAATCTTTGATGAACCTCATAATATCATAAATCTATATTTTTTGTTGAAAAAAATCCAGTCAAGTATTTGAGCATAGCCGTCAAGTACAATGTTTTACATTTGTTGTTTGGTCCACCACTTTTGTAAGGCTTTCTATGGCCTTAAAAAAGCTCCATGTGCATGGTATGAAAAGGTACATAAGCACTTGATTGCCTTTGATTTTACATGTTTTCCAATTTAAAGCACACTTTATGTACTTAGAGATGGGGCTGATCTTATAGTACTTGTTCTTTACGTTGATGGCATTATATTGGCCAGGTCATATGATGAGAAAATTGGCACATGTATGGCTGATTTGAAGCACACTTTTGATGTCACATATCTTGCGCTTTTGTGAGTATTATCTTGGCATCTATTTTATATCTATTGCATGGATGTCATTGTGGATCAAGCAAAGTATATTTAGAAACTACTTCAACATTTTTGTTTTGATGATTGCAAGCCTATCTCAACACCAATGGAAAAAAAATTAAGGTTTTGAAAATTTACTATGCAGGTGATGCCTTTGGTAATTATCTTTATCATCCAACTGTGGGATGTTTGATGTATTCATGTAGCACAAGTCCAAAATTACAACATTGAGTTTCCCAATGGAGTCGATTTATGCATAACCCTAACAGTAAGCATTGGAAGTAGTAAAATGTGTGTTTAGATAACTAAAAGGAACTTTAATTTTGGGTTTGTCTAGTCTTGTGTAAGTAGCATATATCAAGCTACCAACTAAGCCTTGATACTCCTTAGGATCATCAATCTACTCACCTTCATAAACACTTATTTTATGGTTCAATTCCAAAGGTCTACCTGCAAGATTTGTGTTCTCCATTTTGAACTTGAGAAATAGGTCTTCAATGTATCTTTTCTAAGTTAGATACATCCCTTCATCTGTATAAAACGCTTGCACAACTAGGAAATATGTGAGATCACCTAAGTCATTGATTTTGGAGCTCCTCTTGCATGTGCCTCTTGATCCTTTGAATGTCATTCAGATCATCACCTATCACAATAGTATCATCTACATATACACATAGATAAATAATCTCACTGTGATCCCTTTTGATGAGTAGAGAAGGATCTAAGTTGCTAGGTTTGAACCCTTGATTTTTAAGGTATATAACATTTAGCATTGATCTTGCAACCTCCACTATGGTTCCATTTCTTCTCTCTGCCACTTCATTTTGCTCTAGAGTGTACCTGGTTGTAATCTCTCTTTTGGTTCTTCTCTATTGGAGATAAGAATCAAAGTCATGGTTCCCACTCCATCCGACCTTAACCTCTTCCAAGTCTTACCTATTTGATTTTCTACAAGTGTTAGATATTTATTGAAACAAGAGAACACTTCATCTTTATGCTTCAGAAAATAAAGTATTGTCCATCTGCTACAATCATTAGTGAATGACACAGAATACCTGGATCTAGAGATTAATGGCTCCTTGCTTGGTCCCCATACATCTGTATGGACTAGCTTCGATAGGTCTCCATGAATGTATACCTTCTTTGTGAATGGTTTCCTGTGAGACTTTCCAAATTGACAAGCACTACATTTGTAAATCATGTTTTTTTTGGAGATGTTTGGTAGACCATGCACACTTTGATCCCTACTAACTTGCTTCAGAGCCCTTTCACCTATATGAGCTAACCTCTTGTGCCAGATTTCCAATTCTGATAAGGTTTGACTACCATAATTGAACAATGTAAGGCTCCTAGTACCTTCAAGATCAAAAGTTAATAGTACACGTGACTTTTGTCTTCTTGCTATCCTTGGATCCTCAAAAAATGCTCCATTCTTTAGGAATTTGACCTCCAATCCTTTCTCAACAATCTCACCTACACTTATGAGGTTTTTGGTGATGGTTAGCACATACAATATCTTACTCAATAGGTTCATATTGCCATGTGAAGTGTTCACATTCATATCTTCTCCACTAGATGCCTTGTGGCATCTCTTGTTTGGAGTTCATGTCTATTCCTTGGGTCTTCCAAGTGTGAGAGTAGAGCTACATTTGTTGCTACATGATTTGAGCAACCTGAGTCTATATAGAATACATGTTCACCTGCTTTATGTTGCTTCATAATCAAATTCACCAAAAGTAGTGAATCGTCTAGAGTTTGATCATCTACATAGTTGTTGTAGTATCTCCTTCCTCTATATCCTCCTTGATAATTATTATTGTTGTATGAGTTGTTGTTACCATTGTTGTTGTTGAATCTACCTCTTGA
>CM035424.1:112562012-112567012 GCA_020310875.1 Ceratopteris richardii
TAAGGAACCGATGCATGGCATCGATTTCGTGTGGGGGTAGATGCCAGGCATCGACTTTCTACTGAAAGTCGATGTCTGGCATCGACTTATGCCACGAGGTCGATGCCAGGCATCGACTTATGCTGCAGGTCGATGCCAGGCATCGACTTATGCCCCCAAGTCCATGCCAGGCATCGACTTTTGGCTGCAGGTCGATGCCAGGCATCGAATCTAGCAGTAAGTCGATGCCAGGCATCGAATTCGTACTAAAAGCCTGGCATCAAATTGGTTAGGTGAATCAAGGCATCTAACCCAATGGCAAACCAGGCACAACCTCTGAAAGAGAACCTACCCAATCAGGAAACAAGATAAAATATTCTGATAAAGCTTTGTAGGATGATGTGGTTGGATAGTCTGCTTGGACCTCTCTCCAAGAAAAGCAACCCAGCCTCTTCATCATCACCTCCTGAATCTTCATGTATACTTAATGACTATAGTCATAGAAATAAAAAAGAGACTAGGTTAGACCAGAAACATGGGAGGAGGGAAAAAGGATCTGAGAATAACATACATACTTATTGAGCTCAGTCATCATCTCCTCCAGACTTAACTCCTTGGAGATTACCCTTGACAAAGTTGATATAATCAATGTATCATCCTTGATTCCTTGAAGGGCCCTCCATGGTGTCAGCTTCATGTCCTCAGGAGCCTCTTCAATTGAGAGGTCAACTTTCCTTCCCTTTCCCTTCAGATCAACCTGTGGGTCTGGCCTCGACTTTCGTTGCTTCTAGCCCTTGACCTCTTTGTTCTCCCACATTGTGAAAATTTTATCCTGTAGATCCCAGCTCTCACCTGATCTGAATGCCAGTTGAAACCATGGATCATATTTCCTCAAAGCATCAGACTTCTATTCTCATCCAGTGCAATTCCAACCTCAATAAGGCATTGCTTCCGTAGATTGGGATGTATTCTTCCAGCTTCCTTCACAAGACAATCTTCATATTCATGGTGGAAGAACCGAATTCTCTCTATGGAGGACATTTTTTGCCTGTAGTCATTGTCATTGTTGTGATCCCAAGCAAGAAGCTTGGCTTCCTCAGTTGTAAGACCAGCATATATCTTACATTCTGCATACCTAAAGAAAAATGTGGTAGGGTGCTCCTTCACTAGCTGTCTACGGGCCTCTGCAGAGTGTGAACCTCCAATCACATAATAAGTATAATCCTCAACCAAACCCTCATTGAACTCGTCCACAGAGCTGCACTCATTCGGATCCACCATGACAAGGAATGGCACAACAATAGCATGAGGATTTATTTTCATTTTCTTCTTAAGATTCTGCACGTGCAAATTGTGTGGCTCCCTGATCTCAAGGGGCCTCCTCCCTGTGACTGGATCTATTGGTGGCCTGTGGATGATATTGATTGGCAGGTGGAACAACTGCCCCTTCTTCACAACTTTTCTTCTAGCTATGTCCTCCCTCATCTTGTTCTGCTCAGTACCAAGAACACCCGAGGCAAGCTCTCCACTAGGTGCAACAATTATATCCTCAGAGCTAGAGCTTGAGTCAAAAGACTCCTCTTCTGAAATTCTCTTCTTTTTCTTTTGGAACTTTCTCTGCACGCTCTGCTTACCCCTTGCCTTTACAGGGGTTGTCATCTTCTGTTGTGTTGGCATGATGTTGCCCTGGATCCATGGCATCAAGTCCTTGATAAGATTCACTGAGTCCCTACATATCTCAGCTAGCCCATCTGGAACACAACACTCTGGGCACAAGAAATCCATCTTGCATATAACATTTCTAAAACCTTTCGATGTCTCTACCAAGAAAAGGAGGTTGTCAGAATCCTCATCTTCATAATCCAGTTTGTACACAAGGCCATACTGAAAACCTTGTGTTGTCGTGATCTTTCCTCTCCCATATGCCCGTGCGAACACAAGAAGGACTGCATTCTTTTCTTCAACATACTGAAGGCACCACTCCAGATTTGTCATGTCCCGTAGTGGACGATCTGTCCTTAAGACCTCTGCGTCCCTCGGCCTTTGACCAATGCCTTTGTCACGTTGCTGATCACCAGAGCCCATGGTGACTCTCAGCTTCTTGAAGGGCCTCTCACTCTTGGACTCCGCATCCCTGAAGGCGCTTGGAAAGATCAGCTCATACGTAAATGTGGTTTTCAAAAGCCCAAGTCGATGCTAGGCATCCAATTTTAGGTTCAAGTCGATGCTAGGCATCGACTTTTAAGTGCAAGTCGATGCCTGGCATCGACTTGCACTTAAAAGTCGATGCCTAGCATCGACTTGCACTTAAAAGTTGATGCCCGGCATCGACTTGAACCTAAAAGTCGACGTCTAGCATCGACTTGAACCCAAAAGTCGATGCCAGGCATCGACTTTGCACCCTAAAGTCGAATGCCAGGCATCGACTTGCACCCTCAAGTCGATGCCGGGCATCGACTTGCACACAAAGTCGATGCCTGGCATCGACTTGCACTTAAAAGTCGATGCCTGGCATCGACTTGAACCTAAAAGTCGATGCCTAGCATCGACTTGAACCCAAAAGTCGATGCCAGGCATCGACTTTGCACCCTAAATTCGATGCCTGGCATCGACTTTCAGGCCAACTTCGATGCCAAGCAAGTCGATGCCAGGCAATTCGATGCCTGGCATCGACTTTTAGGTGTAAGTCGATGCCAAGCATGGACTTGCATCGACTTGCAGCCTCAAGTCGATGCCTGGCATCGACTTGCACACAAAGTCGATGACTTGCATCGACTCTTACGTGTAAGTCAATGCCAGGCATCAACTTGCACCGAAAAGTGGATGCCTGGCTCAAGTCGATGCCTAGCATCGACTTACACCTAAAAGTCGATGCCAGGCATCGAGCTGTACCCTCATTGCATCTATATTTTCAGAGCTAAGAAAAATAAAAACCTAGAAAGCAGACTCTTTACACAAACATACAAAGGGAATCTTTTAGGAATCTTTTTTTATGGTATGATTTTGTCTACCTCTTGGTACTCTTGCCAACATTCTTCTTCTCCATCAAAGTTGCCTTGTTGGTATGCTGAGCTCTGTGCTCCATGGCTGTTTGTGCTCTGTTGCTCTCTCTTGCTCGTGGATTTTGAAAATGAGAATGATCTCCTCCTCTACTATTTATAGGCAATTGGGTAACTTGAACCAGAGACTAACTGGATCTAACTGAATGAGTCCAGTTGCTAACTATATCTGTCAACTTATCTAACCAGGGAATACCACTCACACAAATAGGCTATTTCAGAGCCACTTTAATGAAATGTTCATAGAACCTTGCAACTATTTATATAAATTTGCATGGAAATTACACTTCAATGGCAAGAGTATGGTATGTACATGAGGATGTCTAATCTCATGTAAAAATTTTTTCTTAGAATCTCTTGCTTGGGAGAAAATCAAGTCTAAGTTGTTGAATATGGGAGATTAATGACATCTTTATAGTGTTATCCTCCTCACTTTAGTTCATATTCACATTTATCTTGTAACACATTGTTGAAATGGAAAATCAATGTATGAATAAACGTTCAAGTAAAGAGCTCTGGGGTAATTTTGACAAAATATGTTGGTAATTTCAACAAAATAGCTTGGTAATTTCAAACGTCACTCATTGTCTTTGCATCCAACGTTCAGAAAAGTCGTAGATTCAGAATTCGTTTGAAAATTGTCTGTAACAAGCATATACTTAATTCTTACAAATAATTCTTACATATACTTTTCCATATACTTCTTACATATACATTTCCGTGTACCTCTTTTACACATAATTCTTTTTTAATATACTTTCATCTACCTCTTTGAGATCTTGCCAAGACCACAATAAAACCTAATCCTTGAAATCTTAACCAAAGGTAAAATTTCTTCTTGTATAGTCTTCAATGGCACTACTCCAAACAATTTTAATATATAATCCAATTGGAACTCAACTTGGATTTATTTTGATTCACTCACAATGCTAAGACTCAATGACTCATATCTAGTTAGAAATCAACTGTGTTTCTCATTTCAAAAGTGAATCAAATCTTTGGTTCCCTTATTAGTGTATATTTGAGTAATTAAGTGATTTGATGTAATTTGATGTTTAATGTTATTTAATGTACTTTAATAAACTTTTGATTTCATATCTTCTTGATGTGACATTTGATGTGACATCTTCACTTGATCTCGGATTTCTACTTATTTAAAAAGGTCATTCATCTTCAGTCTTCTGTGAACTCACTGAAGATGAGCTCAATCTTTTCAATGGATGCTTGGGCATCAGCTTCCTTTGCTCATATTGATACAGTTTCGGATTCATTGTTCTCAGTTGACCCTTTCCACAGAAGTGATGATCCCTATGATTTAGAACGTGCTGATGATTCCATGTTTTCTGTTGAGTCATTTAAGTTATCCAATTCACAGTGCAATGTTGCTCAACCAAATGCACCTCTTGATCTCCCATCTGATCCAACCATTGATCTCCCTTCTGACTCAAGTGCATGTGGAGCAACGGAAAAGCAAAGCAAGCTCAATCTACGATTTAAAAGAAGGCCTCGTGAAGTAAGTCAAAAAAGATTTAAATTTCTTACTTCAGATAGACAGATTGCATTGGATATTGTGAAGCATTGTTGTGGTTTGAAATGTTTGTACAATTTAGGAATGAAGAAACTAAAGCACCTAAGAGAAAAATTCCTCCATTTAGATAGTGAAAGGCAGGATATATACCTTGTTTCTCGCATGCAAATGATTGAGGATAACATGTCAGTAACACGTGTTGGTTTTGAATATTTCTTTAGTCAAGGGATGCGATGCTGTAGGGCTGCATTTAAAATTGCAATGGGTGTGGGAAATTTTAGAATACATAGGGTTCAACAAGGGCTTTTGAATGGGGATCTCATTTTGGATACGTTCCATGTTGGGACCAAAGGATCTGTTGGACGTCATGCAATGAATTGGATGATGAACTATTTTAGCTTGCATTGTGAGGTTATGCCTACAACTGGAAGGTG
>CM035424.1:112579512-112582012 GCA_020310875.1 Ceratopteris richardii
GATAACACAAAACATAATGTAAGGTCAATTGGAATAGTAAAGTGTAAGAATGGAGCTGATCTACTAACAAATGTTTTGTATGTTCCAACAATCCCGAAGAATCTGATTAGTGTGGGACAGATTTCAAG
Source organism: Ceratopteris richardii (assembly GCA_020310875.1). Lineage (NCBI taxonomy): Eukaryota > Viridiplantae > Streptophyta > Polypodiopsida > Polypodiales > Pteridaceae > Ceratopteris > Ceratopteris richardii. The sequence continues at coordinate 112,579,641 of CM035424.1, forward strand.
TCAAGTTTACAAATGAAAGAGTATTTGTTGAAGATGCAGAGAATGGATACAATCAGATTGTCCGTGGTAAAAAGGAAGGTCGACTTTTTACTCTTAAAGTACAAGGGAATGTTGGTCAAGCCTTGATCACACATGGTGATGAGGTATTCACAGAGTTAGACCTCTGGCATAAGAGGTTAGGACATTTTAATGAAACAAGAATCAAAACTATGATGGAGAAACAATCCGTGAGAGGATTACCAAATATGAAGAATCAACATATGATTCACAAGTGCGAAGCCTGTCAGATGGGAAAAGCCCACAAGTTACCATTTCAGAAGAAAGGGTACAAACACGAGGATGTGTTAGAACTCATACATACAGATGTATGGGGACCAACAAAAGAAGGATCTATCAGCGGCTCAAGGTATTACATTCTTTTTTTAGATGGATAACTCTTTATGTTTTGAAAGAGAAGTCAGAAGTATTTGAAGCTTTCAGGCATTTTCATGCATATGCTGAAAGACTTATAGGACAAAAACTCAAAAGACTAAGGTCTGATGGAGGAGGAGAATATTTTTCTCGCGAGTTTAATGATTATCTGTGGAATACAGGTATCAAAAGAGAAATAAATTGCAGGTATACACCGCAACAAAATGGAGTAGCAGAAAGAAGAAACCAAACTCTAGTTGAGTTTGCAAGAGCAATGGTAAAGGAGAAGAATTGTCCAAATTATCTTTGGGCTGAGGCTGTAAATATAGCTACATATCTGGTAAATTGATTACCATGTACAGCTTTAAATGGAATGACCCCTTATGAAGCTTGGTGGAGCAAGAAACCAACACTTGATCATTGTAAAGTGTTTGGATCAATTGCTTATGCTTATGTACCATCACAACTGAGACATAAGCTTGAACCAAAAGCTGAAAAATATGTGTTCATCGGATATGATGAAAAACAGATGGGTTATAGGTTATGGAGTCCTCTAACCAAATAGTTTATTGTTTCCAGAGATGTGACATTTGATGAAGGAAAGAGCTGGTATACAAATAAAGAGCTGGTGGTCAAAGGCTATGCTCAGACACATGGCATAGATTATGATGAGATGTTTAGTCCGGTGGTAAAGATGTCAACCATAAGGACATTGATTGATGTAGTAGCATCAAAATGATGGAACCTAAGTCAACTCGATATAAAGAATGCATTTCTGAATGGATATATATCAGATGAAGTCTACATGGAACAACCTGAAGGGTTTGTAAGTTCCAGATACCCAGATCATGTTTGCAGCTTAAGAAGAGCTCTCTATGGATTGAAGCAAGCTCCAAGAGCTTGGAATTACAGACTTGTGAAGTATCTCAATGACCTTGGATACCAAAGCTCAAAGGCTGATGCAAGTCTACTCATTAAGAGAACAGATGAAGATATGATCTACATTTGTATTTATGTAGATGACATAATAATCACAGGAACCTCAGATGAAGGAATCAAGGAGGTAAAAAGATTACTTGAAAAAGAGTTCAAGATCAATGATCTAGGAAAGTTATCATACTTTCTTGGAATGGAAGTTACATATACAAATCATGGTGTACATGTTTCGCAAGAAAGGTATCTCCTAAACTTACTGAAGAAGTTTAACATGGAGAATTGCAGAGAAGCTTCAACACGACTTGAAGTAAATCATAAACTCAGCAAATATGGTGGTGCAGAGTTTAAAGATATGAGGAAGTATCAGACATTAGTGGGAAGCTTAATTTATGCTACGCTAACAAGACCGGATCTCAGTTATGCAGTGGGAGTTCTCTCACAGTTCATGCATTGTCCGAAGGATCAACATTGGGTTGTAGGACAAAGAGTTCTTAGATATATCAAAAGAACTATAAAAGAAGGATTATATTATCCTTTTACGTCCCATATACATTTGAGAGCATACAATGACTCAAACTGGGTAGGAAATCAAGATGACAGGATCGACACATGGGTATATGATATACCTAGGAGATAAGCTTGTAAGCTGGTGTTCAAAGAACCAACACACAGTGGCTTTATCGACAACAGAAGAAGAATATAAAGGACTTGTGGAAGCAGCTAAAAAAGTGATATGGATGCAGACCTTGTTCAAAAGTATGGGTATTGATCAAGGTGTACCTATCATACATGGAGATAATATGAGCTCATTTTATCTTGCAGCAAATCCAGTATTTCATGCAAGAACAAAACACATAGAGATTCAATATCATTTCCTGAGGGAAAAGGTAATGGAAAAAGAGATTGAAATAGTATACACATCTACAAAAGATCAGATAGTAGGTATTGTGACAAAGAGCTTAGATGGAGTAAAGACAAGCAGATTCAAAAAAATAATAGGTATATAAGAAAAGAAGAATATATGA
>CM035424.1:112589512-112612012 GCA_020310875.1 Ceratopteris richardii
TATTTTGGATCATATACCTGCTTGTAATGCTCACTACCACGAGTACAGTAGGAATTGGAAAAATTCCTTTTAGAGGTATCTAATTAGCTTAGTAAGATAATGATTCCAAGTGGAATCACTTAAAATGATCCACTATACACAGAGAAATCAATTTAGCAAATTAATCATTACCCCCGATTTTTTAGGACCTCTATAGAGTTTGACCAGTTGGTGATTGGATGCACTTTCTCCACATTATCTGAATGGATTTGCTTCACACTTTGTCAGCATGTAGATAACTTTGAGCGGATTCCAACAAGTTATAGATCATGGAATTTGGTGGAGAAATGACTGCGATATGAGCAGCACAAGTTGACAGTGAGAAATGACTATAACACAGATATCATAGATGAACAATGTAGGTATAATGTATTAATGAACAATATTGTACAAGATCATAGGCTTGGTATTCATAGCCTTATGATAGAGATTAGTGTAGGCTAGAATGTAGGCCTTACACACATACACAATGGCAATGGAGAGCTCGGGAAATGACTGCTTTTTTCTGGGACTTTTTCAAGTGAGTTTATATAAGTGTTGAGTTCAAATTTGAATTTGAATTCAAATTTTGGCTCTATCCAAAAGTGAACCTTCATTCTAGGAGAAATTCTCTCAATCTAGTTGTTACTTTTTAACTAATCAAGTCCGTGACTTTTTGGTAGGTGATTACAAATATTCTCAAATAAAAAAGAAATAACTTTTACAAAGGTAAAGAGGTAAATCTCCACTAGCAATGGTTTTCATGGAACTTCACATCTTTATGAACCTCAAGCCAAATGTGTGGGCTTGGACTTTGCACCAACATAATATACATGCAAAAACACAATGCACATATTGACCTTCTTTCAGTGTACGCATATGAAGTAAACGTAGAGGAAAAACATAAACATGAAGAGGAAAAAGAGGAGAAAGATACGAGAATGACTAGTTTTAGGAAGCAAGCTCAAGAATAAATGCTAAATGAAAAAAAATCAAGAACCTAAAGAGAGCCCTAGGAAAGGACAAGGAACACCGACTAAAAGTAAGAATCAAAAAGAAGAAGTTCAAACAAAAGAAGTAAAAGAAAGAGAGAGAAAATTGTAGAGAAGGGAGAAAAATCAACAAATAAACCTCGAACATATAGATTGATTTCTTAATCAAAGAAAGTTATTGACATTAAAAGAGTCATCTATGAGAAGATTCTTTAAGCCAAAGTAACTCTTTGCATAGAGGAAGTTTTCACAATATTACTATCTGATGTAAAAGAAGAAGTGATTAATATTATACAAAGAAGAAGAGAGCCAATAACAATTAATGATGAAGACATAGAGATGGATGAGCCAAAAGTAACCACTGTAAAACTAAATGAGCATGAAATGGATGATAAATTGGGGCATAGAAACTATTTAGGGCCTATGGTTGGGAATTCATATAAGTCCAATGGTAACCCTAAAAGCCATTTTACTCATAAACATTGGGCAAGAGGAACCACGGAGACAATGGTCAAAATAAAAAACAATCCCAATCATATCTTAACTTGATAGGTTCTAGCTCAAAAAACAATGTAGTGTCGAGAGATGTTTATGAAGAAGGTAGGTGGCCTATAGATAGAGACCATGGGTGGCAAATTAAATCAACAAATAATGCTCCAGATCATCTTCTAGGCACTTGTGCTAATGTACCCCTTTGCACGGGTGATGTGAAATTAAGATAATCATTTCTTTATGCATACAAATTATTCTTATCTAATTATTCTAGGACATCCTTTGATTTGTATACAGTTCACAGAAATCAAAGTCTTAGATGATGCTAGTGCCTTTGCATGAATTCATTCAATCGATGGATTGAACTAAGTTCAGACCATAACTATCTATATTAATCATCTTAGAAAGGATGATTCTAACACCCCAATGCAACAATGGAAGATGGCTACCCTCCACTAGGTCCACAAGTAGTGATATATGCTTACTGTTCTCAACTCTTCTCTGCACCAATACAGAGACTTAAACTATAGTTTTTTAGAATTGTAGTATACTATAAGAGCTACCTAACAAGCTTTAAATCATCCTAGATAGACATTCACCCTGGGAGAACCAGCCTTTACAAAAGAGGCTACCTATTTGCAACACTCTCTGCCTATGTGCAGAGATATACCTTCACAAAGGTGGAAATTTCTCACAACCCTCTTAGTCAAATAACTTGAAACTTTGGCAACATTTAGGGCACTATATGAGAGACCAAATGAAGCTTGAAATCAATGAAAATGAGTACAATGAGAGAGCAAACAATGCTCTGCAATCTAGTACAATGTGATTTGGAAAAGCCTAACTACACCTTTAGATAGAGAGAAGCCAAATGATGAGAAAATGGGGTAAGCAAGCAAGGGGGCTACTTTCTAGAGGTTATGACTTCACTAAACTAGGTTGGAAACTCATGGAATACATAAAACACAAGAAAAAAAGGTGGGATGATGCTTATATAGAGTTTTACTTTTCCTACAATCTAGGTAACCACCCACCAATCAATTTAGGTGCACTTTTTGGTGGTTGATTTGATGAGATTGGAATTTGATTGAGTTTGGTGGAGCTTATAACTTTATTCCACAACTTTGGGTCCTCCTTTTAGATTGTTCCACTTGAAAAGCTCGTGGTTGAGCCTTTTTGCATGATTGAGACTTGATTTTCAACACTCCCCCTAAAGTCTCAATGCCTAGCTCCTTCATTCCAATGCATGCCTTGAAGTCTTGTATCTTTAATCCATCCAATTCTTTGGTAAACATATCTGCATATTGGTCCTTTGTATTGACATGTTCCACCTTGCCATGCTTTGACATGATCTTCTATCTAATAAAGTGGTAATACACTTCTATATGCTTCGACCTTGCATGGAACACTCAATTTTGAGCCAAGCATATGCTACCTATGTTATCACAGAAAATAGGTACTTTCTTAGCCTCCAAATCAAGATCAACAAACAACTTCTTGAGCCACATAAGTGTGAAGAGATGGATAGGTGTGTGCTTGAAGATGAAGAGGTGTTGCAAAATCCTTAATCTACACCAGCCAAATGAACTCCAAGAGTATATGGTGGGCCCTTTTAGCTTGCCAACGGATGTATTAGACACCCTATGTACCTTGGAAGATAACTCTCAAAAAGATAGATCTAAACAGATAAGTTGGAGTTAGCTCAGAGGTGAAGAACTTGCTATTTTGGTTCATACACCTGTCCAGTGTTTTGCATAATTCTCTGAGCACAGCAGCAATTAGCTTAATTCCTCTTGAGGAAGTCTAGTAAACTTAAAGAGATAACGTTCATGAGTAATCTCGTTAAAAATAATGAGCCACACACTGAGAATGATGTTTAGCAAGTGATGACATCATCCCGATTTTCCTGGGCTGTTATAATAATGAGACTAGTGAGCAAGAAAATAAACATAACTCAAGGTTTAAGAATCCAATGACCCTAAAAATTTGTATGCTTATAGTTAACATTATGCTGAATCAAACAAGCTTGAAATCATGGAATTTATGTAAGTACATATTGAGAAACAGCTCTGCCAAGATGAGTAAAAAAGTCGGGTACCTGACAGAGAAGTGAAAATGAACAGATAGGGTTGCCTTCAACTGAACATAACTGAAGTTTGCAAAATCCAAATGAAATGAAACATGGTGAGCGTATAGTAGACTTATCGATCTAACTTCACCAAGTTAAATCACTGAAAAGGATGCACCAAGCTCAGAGAAACCATCTCTGCAATTTGACTGAGAAAACTGAGAGATATGGGAGTGAGTAGTACACTTCACAAGAACATGGAAATTTGAACTCAAATGATCATGAAAATGAAAGTATATTGCTTTATAATACAATGGACTTACGGATACATATATGTGCCTTGGAATCACACCTTGATATGGCATAAAGATCAGCTCTTCGAGGTCTTCACATAGGTCTCTCTAACCACGACTAAAACTGCCATCTATTTATAGTTGAGTTTGAGAGGCTAACTTCCCTCAATCACTCTCCAATCAATTAGTGATTGATTTGATTCTCTATCTACCACAAATCACGAGTTCGTGGCTCCTCTTTCTCTTTTTGATCAAGTGGACACTCAACACTTAAGATTCTTTCACTTTTACATTAAGTAAAGTCTTCAAACGTTACAAGAGGTAGTTCACAAGTGAACTTTACATAGTCTTCATTTTAAAGCTTCTTCTATGACTTTGTGGGACTCAAGCCAATACTTAGGCTTGTCATAGACTTGCTCCGATAGCTCCCCCTCAAGCCAAGTATGCTTGAGGTCTTGAATCTTCCAAGATTACCTGTAAACCAATCATAGCCTTGAATTTGCAAAGCTTTGTACCATCCAATGCTTTGGTTAGAATATCTGCACATTGTTGATGAGTGGACACATATGATATTTGAATCTCTTTTCTTAGAACTGTTAAGGGCACATTTCTTCTGTTAACAGAACCTTCTCTCGTACATAGTGATAATGAACTTCAATATGTTTAGTCCTTGCATGAAAAATAGGATTAGCAGCCAAATGAATAGAACTCATATTGTCACCAAAAATAATTGGAGTTCCAAACTCCAATCCAAGATCTTTGAATAATGTCTTCATCCACATAGCTTCTTGTGTAGCTATGGCAAGACCTCTATATTCAGCTTCAGTAGAAGAGAGAGCAACTGTGGGTTGCTTCTTGGATGACCATGAAATAAGCTTTGAACTTGCAAAGGTAAGATAACCTGAAGTGCTCCTTCTATCTTCCTTGGAGCCAGCCCGATCTGCATAAGAAAATAGCTTCAACCCTAAATCAGATACATAAGGATAATAAAGTCCTTCATTTATGGTTCCTTTGAGATACTTGAGAATCCTTTTGGCAGCATCCATATGTGGTTTCCTTGGTGTGTGCATAAATTGACTTAGCACACTCACACTATAACATATATCTACTCTTGTCAATGTGGCATAGTTGAGACTACCCACTAGACTTTGATATGATGTGATGTCCTCTATGAGTTCACCTTCATGTGAGCTCAATTTTTGATTGACCTCCATTGGAGTACCTGCAATCTTACAATCTTGCATCTTGAATTTTTCCAACATGTCCTTAATGTACTTTCTTTGAGTGAGAAACAAACCATGATCTTTGTAGACAACTTCCAAACCTAGGAAGTAGGTAAGTGAACCCAAATCACTTATCTTGAACTCTTCTCTCATCTGATCTTTGATCTTCTTCATACCATCTGCATCATTTCCTATCAATATAATATCATCTACATATACACATAGGTAGATGATCTCAGAATTACTCTTTTTAATAAAGAGTGAAGGATCTGCTTTGCTTGGTTGAAAGCCTTTGTGCTCCAAGAATGAAACAAGCCTGAAATTCCAAGCTCTTGGAGCTTGCTTGAGACCATACAATGCCTTGTTAAGTTTACACACATAATCAAGATAAAATTGATTCTCAAAACCAGGTGGTTGTGCCATATATACCTCTTCTGTTATCCAACCATTCAAGAATGCATTCTTTACATCTAGTTGAAGTATCTTCCAATTCTTGGAAGAGGCAATACTAAGCAAAACCCTAATAGTAGGCATCTTTGCCATATGAGAGAAGGTCTCCTCATAATCAATTCCTTGAGTTTGTGCAAAGCCTTTTGCTACAAGCCTTGCCTTATACCTGCTAATGGAACCATCAGAATTCTTCTTGAGTTTATAGACCCATCTTGAGCCTATTACCTTCATGGATGAAGTCTTGGGCACCAAATCCCAAGTGTTGTTTTCCTCAAGTGCTTCAATCTCTTCCTTCATTGCATGCTTCCATTCTGATTTTGTTTTGGCCTCTTCAAAGGATGATGGATCCTCTTGTTTTATGTCTTGTGCTATGTAGATAGAATGTTTAGTTACTAATGAGGTGTCAAACCCATACCTTTCTGGTTTTTTATTTTCCCTCATAGATCTTCTTAGGCCATGATGTGATGATTCTACCTCATGTCCAAGTTCCTGCAATTTTTTTTTTATATTTAGACTTCCATGATTTGATCTTTTCCATCTGTGATTCGTCATCATCCTCTGAGGTGTCTTGTTCTTCAATCTTCCGTTGTTCTCTACCAAGCTTTGGAAAATCTTCTTCAAGATCATATGGTAAATTGATCTTCCTGCATGAATCTTCATACCATGAATTGTTTTCATCAAAAACTACATCTCTGCTTACCAAGAATCCTTTGTTGGTACGGTTGTATAACCTGTAGCCCTTTTGATTGTTGTCATATCCAATAAATACACACCTTTCTGCCTTTGGATCCATCTTGCCTCTAACCTGTGAAGGAACATGAGCAAAAGCAATACATCCAAAAATTTTACAATGATCTAAGCTTGGTCTTCTTCCATTCCAAGCCTCATATGGAGTCATCCCATTAAGGGATTTTGAAGGCAACCTGTTAATCAAGTTAGTGACTGTAGATACAGCCTCAGCCCATAGATAATTAGGTAAATGCTTTTCATGTAACATGGACCTTGCACCTTCAACAATTGTCCTATTCCTCCTCTCTACCACTCCATTTTGCTCAGGATTGTACCTTGTTGGGAATGATGGATGGATACTCCAAGAGACTCAGTAGGTACTGCTAAACCTGCTTTGTACCAGCCCTCTTTTGCTTCAGAGTTGATAACTAGACCTCCTTAGCTTTCCAATGACACCATAAAATGTCCTATGTCCTTTGGAAATGATGTGTGCAATGATTGAATCAAAACAGATAACTTTGGAAGTCACAAACTCAAGAAAACCTTCGATTTATGGCTTTACACCTGCTGAGTATTTTGCTTAGTATGACCAGCACAGTAGGAATTGGAAAACTTCCTTTTAGGGATATCTAATTAGCTTACTCAGCTACCTATCCCAAGTGGAATGATGTAAAATGATAAACTATGCTAAGAGAAATCAATTTAGCAAGTTAAGCTATACCCCCGACTTTTTAGGACTCTAGCAGAAAATTACTAGAGTTCACCTCGACGCAGATTTCTCCAAAATGGCTGAATAGACTGTCTTCAAACTTTGACACCATGTAGATTACTTTACGCTGAATCCAACAAGATTTGAATCACTGAATTTGGTGAAGAATTGACCGAGATATGCCCTTGCCAAATTGATAGACTTTTGAGTAGACTAATAGAGAACACAGAGATGGACAATATGAATGTATGTATTAATGAACATTTGTATACAACTCCATTTGCATGAACATCAATGCCAAATGGTATAGAGAGGTGTGGGCTTGAGTATAGACCTCACAGACACTCAAAAATCAGTAATCTAGGCTCGGGAGTGCTCTCACTTCACCGCGAATTTTCATGTCTATTTTTATAAGAAATGACTAAAAATTTGAATTCAAATTCAAACTTTTGGCTCCCTATGATCAAGCTCCTAAATTCTTGGAGATATTCTTTCAATCAAACAACTATGTTTTTCCACGAATCCTTTTGGGTAGGTGATTACAAGAGATTACAAGTCAATTTGACTTTCACAATGAGGTAAAGTGGTAATTAACCACCAGCATATGTTCCTATGCTTCTTCATGTATGTATAAACTTCAATGCATCCTTTGAGCCAAATGCGTAGGCTTGTAATTTACACCAAGAGCTCCCCCTCAATCCAAACATTTTGGTCTAAGTCTTCATCTTCAATCTTCAAGTATATCCTGCAATCTAATCATGGACTTGAACCTGCAAAGTTTGGTTCCATCCAAAGCTTTAGTCAACAAATCTGCACATTGCATGTTGGTTGATACATAGGTAAGTTGAATGTCCTTGCTTATCAATTTCTCTCTCACATAATGGTAATGGACCTCTATGTGTTTGGTCCTAGCATATTATCTCCAAAGATAATTGGTGACCTAGTATACAATCCCAATTCTGTATACAAAAGCTTAATCCAAATTGCTTCTTGTGTGGCATTAGCTAGTCCTCTATACTCTGCCTCTGTGGAAGACAAAGCAACAGTAGGTTGCTTCTTTGAAGACCATCAAATTGGTTTGTCACCTGCAAAAGAGATATATCCAGAAGTGCTCCCCCTATCATCCTTGCATCCTGCCCAATCTGCATCTGAATAAATTTTGATATCAATATCTGAAGTGTAAGGGAAATACAAACCATGGTTTTGTGTACCCTTGAGATACTTCAAGATTCTCTTGGCAGCCTCTAAGTGAGGTATCCTTGGCTTGTGCATAAATTGACTTAGCACACTAACTCCATATGCAATGTCTATCCTTGTTAAGGTAGCATAGTTCAAGCTACCCACCATACTTTGATAATGTGTAATGTCCTTGACTTCATCACCTTCATGGGCACTTAGCTTTAGGTTTACCTCCGTTGGAGTGCTTGCTACTTTAACATCCTGCAAGTGAAACTTCTTCAACATGTCCTGTATATATTTTTTCTGAGTGATATATATCCCTTAATTAGTGTAGACTAATTCAAGTCCCAAAAAATATCTCAATAGACCAAGATCATTGATCTTGAACTCCTTCATCATTTGACTTTTGATATATCTGATTCCATTGACATCATTACCTGTAATGATGATGTCATCAACATAAACACAAAGATATATTACCTCTGAATTACTTCTCTTGATGAACAGAGAAGTGTCTGCCTTGCTCATGACAAATCCTTGGTCTTGGAGGTATGTAGTTAACCTGTAATTCCATGCACTAGGTGCCTGCTTCAATCCATATAAAGCCTTTTTTAATTTGCAAACATATGTTACCTTCTTAGGGTCCTCATAGCCAGGAGGTTGTGACATGTATACCTCCTCTGAAATCCGTCCATTCAAGAAAGCATTCTTGACATCCAATTGGTACATATTCCAATTTTTTGATGCAGCCACACTTACCAACACTCTGATTGTTGGCATCTTGGCCACAGGTGAGAATGTCTCCTCATAGTCAATGCCTTGGGTTTGTGCAAAACCCTTGGCTACCAATCTGGCTTTATACCTATTGATTGTGCCATCAAAATTCCTTTTAAGTTTGTAGATCCATCTGGATCCTATTACCTTCATTGAGTCCTTCTTAGGTACTAACTCCCATGTGTCACTTTCTTTGAGTGCATCAATCTCCTCATCCATAGCTTCTTTCCATTCTGAGTTGGTTATTGCTTCTTCATATGACCCTGGTTCTTCATTTGAAAAATCTTTGGCAAGATAAACAGAATGTTTAGTAACAAGAGATGTATCATACCCATATCTCATAGGTTTTTTGCTTTCTCTTTGTGATCTTCTAAATGGTTGAGTTGAAGATTCAGGTATGTCTTCAAGCTTCTTCATCTTCATTTTGCCTTTGGACTTTCATGCTTTGAATTCTTCAAGATTGATAGTGTCTTCATCATCTCAACTTGAGGCTTCATTCTGAGTAGGTTCCTCCTTTGTAAGACTTGGAAATTCCTCTTTCAAATCATAGGGTAATTTGGCCTTCCTGCATTCATTCTCATACCAAGAATCATTTTCATCAAAGACAACATCTCTGCTTACCATAAATCCCTTATTGATAGGATTATAAAACCTATAACCTTTTTGATTTAAATCATACCCAATAAAGATGCATTTTTCAGCCTTTGGGTCTAGCTTACCTCTTATCTGAGAAGGAATTTGTACATATGCTACACATCCAAATATTTTGCAATTCTCAAGTGAAGGTCTCTTACCATGCCATGCTTCATAGGGTGTCATGCCATCAAGAGACTTAGATGGTAACTTGTTTATGAGGTAAGTGGCAGTAGAAACACGCTCTGCTCATAGATAATTAGGTAACTTTTTCTCATTAAGCATAGATCTAGTTGTCTCAACAATTGATCTATTTCTTCTCTCAGCTACCCCATTCTATTCAGGAGAATACCTTGTGGATATCTTTCTTTTGATGCCTCTGTCCTGTAAGAAGTCTTCAAATTCATTGGAGAAGTACTCACCTCCTCCATCTGACCTTAGCCTCTTCAAATTCCTTCCTGTCTGATTTTCAACTAATGCAAGATATTTTTTAAAGCAATTAAATACGTCATCCTTGTGCTTCATGAAGTATAATACAGTCCATCTGCTATAATCATCAATGAAAGACACATAGTACCTTGATCCTGAGACTGAGGGGTCTTTGCTTGGTCCCCATACATCTGTGTGGACAAGCTCTAGGTAGTCTTCATGCATGTATCCTTTCTTTGAGAAGGGTAACCTGTGAGACTTCCCAAATTGACAAGCACCACACTTATAAATCATATGTTGCTTGGATACATTAGGTATCCCAAGCACACATTGGTCCCTGCACATTTGTTTCAAGGTTCTTTCTCCTATGTGCCCTAACCTTTTGTGCCAAATCTCAAGCTCTGAAAGTGTTTGATCTTTATAACTGTATAATGCAATATTCTTTGTATCTTCCAACCCAAAAGTGAAAAGTCTACCTGATTTTTCTCCTTTAGCAATCCTCTTGAACCCATGTCTTGGGTCCTCCACATATGCTCCATATTGGTTGAATCTAACCTGCAAACCTTTCTCCACAATCTGACCAACACTCATCAAATTTTTGGTAAAGGTTGGTACATAGAGTACCCTGCTCAACAAATTCTGATTTCCATCACAAGTCTTAACATTTCCAACTTTAACTATAGAATGCTTTGTGTCATCACCTGTTTGGACTTGATGCTTACCTTTTGGTTCCTCAAGATCAGAGAGTAATGCTACATTGCCAGCTACATTGTACCTGACTTTGAAGTCATGTTCATGATTAGAAGAGAGTCATCTTGCTCCTCTGTGTAGTTGTTGTAATTCTTCCTGGATTTGAATCCTCCTTGGTAGTTTCCATTGTAATTATTGTTGTAGTTGTTGTTGTAATTATTGTTGTAGCCTTGGTGATGGTTGAATCTACCTCTTGGCAGTGAGTAGCCACCTCTTTGGTATCCTCTTCCTCTCTGATTCTTGTAATTCCTGAAACACTCATCTGTAGTATGATTTGATAAACCACAAATGTTGCATGGTGAGGAGTGATAAGATCTCCCCCTACCTGGCTTACCTCCTCTGCCCCTTCCTCTTGAAGATCTACCTCTCCCTGCATAGTTGGCTTGAGAGGTTGATCCTTCATCTTCCACCTTCTTGCTCTTGCCTTTATCTTTAGACTTCTTATCAGTGTATAGGGCAGAAGAGTTATTACCTTTGGATGTGTCTCCATTTTTGTTGAGCTTTGCTTCATGAGTAAACAATTGTCCCATGAGAGTTGTAAGATCTGGAGTGTGCATGTCCATGTAGAGATCCATGGCAGTGGTGAAGCTTTCCCATTTGTCATCAGCCTTGATCCCATTTATCACTTGCCTTACAATCTATTCTTCTTCAATCTCTTCTCCTATGCTTGCTAACTGTTCTGCTACATCTTTAGTCTTGGTCACAAATTCTGAAACAGCTTGCTTAGGTTGCTTCCTTAGTGTTGTGAATTCAATCCACAACTGATTTTTTCTAGCCCTTGTGTTGGAGGAAAAGTATGATGACAAGGTTTCCCAAGTCTCTTGGGATGTCTTACAATTTCTAATATGTGGCAAAAGAAAATCAGATATAGAGTTGAGTAAGTAAGACCTTGCCAATGCATCCTTAGCACACCATGTGTTGAGCTTTTCATGTTCCTCCTTGGTTGGTAATCCTCTTGCTTTGAATGAGGACAATTCCTCATCTCTTGAGATGTAGCCATAGAGACTTCTTCCTTGTAAGTAGGTCTTCATCCTTAGAGACAATGCTTGATAGTTGTTCCTGTCCAATTTGTCAATAAATGAAGGAAACCCATCTCCCATTTTACCTTACTTTGCTCTGATGCCACTGTTGGGAATGATGGATGGATACTGCAAGAGACTGAGTAGGTACTGCTAAACTTGCCTTGTACCAGCCCTCTTTTTCTTAAGAGTTGATAGCTAGACCTCCTTAGCTTTCCAATGACACCATAAAATGTCTATTTCCTTTGGAAATGATGTGTGCAATGATTGAATCAAAATAGATAACTTTGGAAGTCACAAACTCAAGAAAACCTTCTATTTATGGCTTGACACCTGCTGAGTATTTTGCTCAGTATGACGAGCACAGTAGGAATTGGAAAAATTCCTTTTAGGGATATCTAATTAGCTTAGTAAGCTACCTATCCGAAGTGGAATGATGTAAAATGATAAACTATGCTAAGAGAAATCAATTTAGCAAGTTAAGCTATACCCCCGACTTTTTAGGACTGTAGCAAAAAATGATCAGAGTTCATGTCGACACAGGTTTCTCCAAAATGGCTGAATAGAATGTGTTAAAACTTTGATAGCATGTAGATTACTGCCAGCTGAATCCAACAAGCTTTGAATCACTGAATTTGGTGAAAAATTGACCGAGATATGCCCTTGACAAGGTGACAGACTTTTGAGTAGACTAACAGACAACTCAGAGATGGAAAATATGAATGTATGTATTAATGAACATTTGTATACAACTCCATTTGCATGAACATCAATGCCAAATGGTATAGAGAGGTGTGGGCTTGAGTATAGACCTCACACACACTCAAAAATCAGTAATCTAGGCTCGAGAGTGCTCTCACTTCACCGCGAATTTTCATGTCTATTTTTATAAGAGATGACTAAAAATTTGAATTCAAATTCAAACTTTTGGCTCCCTATGATCAAGCTCCTAAATGCTTGGAGATATTCTTTCAATCAAACAACTACTCTTTTCCACGAATCCTTTTGGGTAGGTGATTACAAGAGATTCCAAGTCAATTTGACTTTTACAATGAGGTAAAGTGGTAATTAACCAGTAGCATATGTTCCTATGCTTCTTCATGTATGTATAAACTTCAATGCATCCTTTGAGCCAAATGTGTAGGCTTGTAATTTACACCAAAATACCTTGTAGTTATCTCTCTTTTGATTCCTCTTTCTTGAAAAAAAGAATCAAACTCATGGGAGAAGTATTCTCCCCCTCCATCTGACCTTAGCCCTTTTAGTGATTTACCTGTTTGATTCTCCACAAGAGCCAAATATCTTTTGAAACATGAAAAAACTTCGTCTTTGTGTTTCATAAAGAATAGGATAGTCCATCTGCTGCAATCATCAATAAAGGAGACATAATACCTTGATCTAGATATTGAAGCTTCCTTGCTAGGTCCCCATACATCTGTATGAACCAACTTCAAGAGATCTCCATGCATATAACCTTTCTTCATGAATGGTAACCTGTGAGACTTTCCAAATTGACATGCACTACACTTATAAATCATATGTTGTTTTGATAAATTAGGGAGTCCAAGTACACTTTGGTCCCTGCAAATTTGCTTTAATGACCTTTCACCAATATGTGCTAACCTTCTGTGCCATACTTCCAATTATGTGAGTGTCTGACTACCATAATTAAAGAGAGCAATGTTTTCTAGTGTCTTGTAATTCAAATGTGAACAATCTACCTTTCTTTTCACCTTTTGCAATTCTTTTGAGTCCTTGACTTCGATCTTCAACAAATGCTCTTGCTTTTGTGAACCTGACTTGCAACCCTTTCTCTACTATCTGCCCAACACTTATCAAATTCTTTGTAATGGTAGGGACATAGAGTACCTTACTGAGTAGGTTGATGTTTCCATCAAGTGCTTTGACATTGCCTATTTTCTGCACAGGATGTCTTGTGTCATTTCCTGTTTGTACCTCATGCTTATTCCTTGGATCTTCTAAATCCAATAGGAGTGCAACATTTCCTGCCACATGATTTGAACAACCTGAATCTATGTAGAAAACATGCTCATCAGATTTACCTTGTGGCATAGCCATGTTCATGATCAATAATGAATCCTCTTTGTTTGAGTCTTCTGTGTAGTTATTGAAGTCTCTCCTTCCTTTGTAGCCTCCTTGATAGTTTGAATGGTTGTAGTTGTTGTAGTTGCCATGATAATTGTTGAACCTTCCTTTTGAGTAGCCATAACTTCCTCTATTGTATGCTCTTCCTCTCTGATTCCTGGAATTCTTAAAGCAATTTTCAGTTGTATGATTAGTTAATCCACAAATAGAACATGAGTTGGAGTCTTGGGATCTCCCCCTGCCTTGTCTACCTTCTCTTACTCTACCTCTGCCATGTCTTCCTCTACCTGCATAGTTAACTTGATATGTACCTGCTTCATCATCCAATTTCTTTGCCTTTCCTTTGTTATCTTTGGACTTGCTTTTATCAGTGTATAAAGCTGAAGATTGATTACCTTTAGAGCTTTGTCCATTTTTTATAAGCTTTGTCTCTTGAGTAAGTAGTTGTCCAATGAGTGTATTGAAATCAGGTACATGCATGTCCATGTACAAATCCATAGCTGTGGTGAATGCTTCCCACTTGTCATCTGCCCTCAAGCCATTGATGACCTGCCCTACAATTTGCTCTTCATCTATTACCTCTCCAATGCTTCCCAACTGATCTACTATGTCCTTGAGCTTTGTGACAAAATCAGTCACATTTTGTTTGGGAGCCTTCTTGAGAGTTGTGAAATCTAGCCATAGTTGATGCTTCCTAGCTTTGGTACTTGAAGAGAAGAAGGCTTCAAGTGTATCCCACACTTCCTGAGATGTCTTACAACTTCTAATGTGAGGCAACAGAAAATCTAAGATAGAGTTGAGGAGATAAGACCTTGCAAGTGCATCCTTGGAGCACCATCTGCTCAATCTCTCTTGCTCTTCTTGTGTTGGTTGACTTTTGTTCCTGAAACTTGGCATAAATTCATCTCCAGCCACATAACCATATAAACTTCTACCTTGGAGATACGCTTCCATTCTTAATGACCAAGCTGAGTAGTTACCTCTGTCCAATTTGTCAATTGATGAAGCAAATCCATCTGCCATGTTGTCCAACCTTGCTGTGATACCATTGTGAAGAGATGGATAGGTATGTGCTTGAAGATGAAGAGGTGTTGCAAAATCCTTGTTCTACACCAGCCAAATGAACTCCAAGAGTATATGGTGGGACCTTTTAGCTTGCCAATGGATGTATTAGACACCCTATGTACCCTGGAAGATCACTCTCAAAAAGATAGATCAAAATAGATAAGTTGGAGTTAGCTCAGAGGTGAAGAACTTGCTATTTTGGTTCATACACATGTCTAGTGTTTTGCATAATTCTCTGAGCATAGCAGCAATTAGCTTAATTCCTCTTGGGGAAGTGTAGTTAACTTAAAGAGCTAACTTGCAAGATTAATCTCATAAAAAAAATAATGAACCACACACGGAGAAGAATGTTTAACAAGTGATGACATCATCCCGATTTTCACGGGCTGCTACAATAATGAGACCAATTAGCAGAAAAATGAACCTAAATCAAGATTTAAGAATCCAATGATCATGAAAATTTGTATGCTTATATTAGACCATATGCTAAATCCAAAAAGCTTAAAATCATTGAATTTGCATAAGTACACACTGAGAAATAGCTCTGACAAGATGAGTAAAAAAGTCGGGTACCTGACGGAGAAGTAAAAATGAACAGATAGGGTTGACTTCAACTGACCATAACTGAAGATTGCAATACCCAAATGCAATGAAACTTGGTGAGCATTTAGAAAACTGATAGAGCTAACTTTAACAAGTTAAATCACTGAAAATGATGCACCAAGCTCAGAGAAACCATCTCTGCAATCTGACTGAGAAAACTGAGAGATATGGCAATGAGTAGTACATTTCACCAGAACATGGAAATATGAACTCAAATGATCATGAAAATGAAAGTTTATTGCTTTTACAATACAATGGACTTAGTGATACATATGTGTGCCTTGGAATCACACCTTGATATGGCATAAATCTCAGCTCTTGGAGGTCTTCACATAGGTCTCTCTAACCACAACTAAAACTGCCATCTATTTATAGTTGAGTTCGGAAGGCTAACTTCCCTTAATCACTCTCCAATAAATTAGTGATTGATTTGATTCTCTATCTCCCACAAATCACAAATTCGTGGCACCTCTTTCCCTTTTTGATCAAGTGGACTCAACCACTTAAGTTTCTTTGACTTTTACATTAAGTAAAGTCTTCAAAAGTTACAAGAGGTAGTTCACAAGTGAACTTTACATAGTCTTCATTTTAAATCTTCTTCTATGACTTTGTGGGACTCAAGCCAATACTTAGGCTTGTCATAGACTTTCTCAACAATAAGCTCACATGATACTTATGCTTAGCCTCTGTAGTGAGCTTCAGTTGATGAGACAGCAACTATTGGTTGCTTCTTTAACATCCATGAGATGGTCTTCTTCCCTATCATGATAACGTATCCACTAGTGTTCCTCTTGTCATCTTTGGAACCTGCCCAATCAGCATCACAATTAGCTTGTACCTTTAATCCATCATCAAATGGATAATATAGACCTTCATTCACTGATCCTTTGAGGTACCTTAGTACCCTTTTGGCTGCAACAAGATGAGGTACTCTTGGTGCTTGCAAAAATTGAGATAACACTCTAACTCAATGTGCAATATCTGGTCCTATACACTCTAACTCAATGTGCAATATCATAGTAGCATACAAGAGGGATCCAACTATTAACCTATACATGGTGACATCCTTCACTTCTTCACCTTCGTGAGCACTTAGTTTAACATTTACTTCTAATGGATTTGAAATGGGCTTGCAATCATACAAGCCAAACTTCTTCAAAAGATATAGAATGTATTTTTTTCATCAAGTATATACCTTCCTCTTTATATAGTACTTCAATCCCAAGGAAGTACCTTAAAATCCCTAAATATGAGATTTTAAACTCACATCCAAGCTTCCTCTTTATGTCCTTGAAGTTGGCTTCATCATCCCTTGTAATGATCAAATAATCAACATACATACAAATGGAAACAGTTTTGCTACCTTCCTTCTTCACAAAGAGTGATGGGTTTGCATGACTCTGATTGTATGCACATTTTACCAATTATTCCACAAGTCTTTGGTTCCAAGCCCTTGGGAAATTGTTTGAGTCCATAAAGAGCCTTCTTTAGCCTTCATACATGATGTGGAAACCTCTCATCTTCAAAGCCTTGGGGCTGATCCATGAAGACTACCTCTTCAAGCTCTCCATTTAGGAAAGCATTCTTCACATCCAACTACTACATCTTCCAACCTTTTGAGGCTGAAATTGCAACCAAGCTTATTATGGTGGACATCTTAGCTACTAGATTGAATGTCTCCTCAAAGTCAATGCCATATGTTTGAGCAGAACCTTTGGCAACCAGCCTTGCTTTATACCTAGAGATGCTCCCATCTACATGCCTCTTTACCTTGTATACCCATCTGTTGCCAATGACCTTCATGTCATTTGTTCTTGGCACCAATGACCAAGTATCATTTTCTTCAAATGTCTTGACTTCCTCCTCCATGGCTTCAATCCATTCCCTATGATTATTTGCTTCTTCAGAAAAGTTAGGTTCTTCACAAGCTATAACTTGACTCATGTAGGCATATTGTCTTGCAATGAATGAATCATAAATTAACCTTTGAACAAGGTATTTAACCCTATTGGATGACCTTACCTCACCATTAGGTGGTAGGAATCTCCTCCTCCTTGCTTTAGATGCTTTAAATCTTGATTCTAATTTTTCCAAATCTTCGTCACTTGTAGATTCCATGTCTACCCATTGATGGTCTTCACCATTTGCCTTTTCCTTTCCTTTGCTACTTCCTTCACTTGAATGAGCTTCATTCCTTGTCCTTCTATGCCAAGCTGATGTAGTAATCTCCTCTGATGGTGTGCTTGAAGTGTTTGGACCACTTATCTCCATGCTTTGTTGTTGCTCTTTGAAGTTCTTCTCAGCTTCATATGCATCATCAACCTGTAACACATCTTTGCTACCATACCAAGGCCGCAACTCATCAAATACTACATCCCTAGATACCTTAAGCTCTTTTGTGCAAGGTTTATAGCATCAAAAACCTTTTTGCTCTGATGAATATCCAAGAAATATACACCTATCTGCCTTCAGGTCTAACTTGTTTCTCAGTTCTTGAGGTATGAGAACATAACACACACAACCAAATACTTTGAGATGCGAAAGGTTGGGTTTCTTACCACACCAAGCTTCATAAGGTGTAACTCCATGTACTCGTGAGGTTGGACACCTATTCATAATGTATATGGTTGTATTTGTTGCATCAACCCAATAAGAGTTAGGAACATTCATTTCATTTAACAATGCTCTAGCCACTTCTGCTATGTATCTATTCTTCCTCTCTACTGCCCCATTTTGTTGAGGTGTATACCTGCAAGTGAACTGTCTTTTGATGCCATGATCAAGTAAAAAATCTCAAAATTCATTTGAAAAATACTCTCCCCCTCCATCCGATTTGAAAGTATTTATATACTTCCTTGTTTCCTCCTCCACTAGGTTTTTGAACCTCGTGAAATGGTAAAACACCTCTAACTTTGACTTGATGCAATACATCCAAACAAACCTGGAATGTGTAAGACAATAGATACGCAATATAACACAGGAGTAGTACCAGAGAAGATAACAAATATAGGAGAATCTCAACAATTTTCTATTAAAAGCAAGTACAAAAATGACGGCATTGTTCACCCATGCACTCTCAAGGTAGAGCTTAAATGGTGATCTAGACAACTCTAGATAGGGAGATATAAGGTAGAGGTATGCTGTCTCAATTCGATATCTCAAGTAGTGCAGACATCATGTATATATAGGATCATGGGTGGCCTTCTGTGGACGGCTATACATGGGCGGTAGACCATGGGCGGCCACCGCACGCATAATTGCCATACACGGCTTAGGTTGGTTGAATTGACCTAACAAATATAAATGATTTTTGACTTTGATAGGGAATATTCCATGGAATATTCCACTGCCCTCCTTGGAGCCCTCAGTCAGGGCTGCTCACCGCTGCCCCAGACCCCACAATTGGGGACCTTGGTAACTCCCTTTCCTTACAATACCTTACATGGTCCAATATGACTTTCATTCAACATGCAAGTTGGGTTTCCCATCAATTGGGTAATGCATGCTTGGCTTCTCCTCATAATGGGGGCCTTACAAAATGTGCATACAATAATGAGGGGTAGACATTGATCATATACTAACACCTCCCTCAATCTGCCCACAATGAATCAGGCATGTCTTGAGCCTTTAACATACAATGAGCCATTTAAACTACTGTCCTTTTCCTACGCTCAACAACACCATATTGTTGAGGTGTATGAGCTGTGGTAAGTTGCCTTTTCACACCATGCTCCTTAGAGTAATTATTGAATTTTGTTGACAAGAATTCACATCCTCTAGTTGTTCTAAATTTCTTCAGTTTCCTTCTTGATTCATTTTCCACATACTTATGCCACGTTTTAAATGTTTCAAAAGCATCAGCCTTCCCTTGAATGAAATAAACCCCCATCTTTCTACTGTAATCGTCTACTAACAACAAAAAGTAGAAAGATCCTCCTAAAGTAGGTGTGGACATTTTACTGCAGAGATGAGCATGTACAAACTCTAGAGGATCTTGAGATCGATTGCTGGTCTCCCTTGGAAATGCCTTTCGTTGTTGCTTGTGTTGAGATATCAAGCTCAACATGTGATGATCTAGGATGGCACGTACTAGTTTTTTGTTTCTCTAACATGTATAGTGGTCACACCGATATATGTCAGGGATACTTCATTGAGCTTTATTAGATTTATCTATCGAGAGTGATGGCACATTTGTTCTTTGCTAGCTCACTCATTCGCGGACATTTGGTTTTTCCTTATGTACTGATCTTTATATATTGCGCTTGTTGTATTCTTATTTTTAGGTCATTCTTGTCCATTCCTTTTTATGTAATAGAAGAGGAAGAAGAAGAAGAAGAAGATCATTCTTCCTTGCCTCAATCTGTGTGTCTTGTCCTTGAGAGTGAGTGTGTGTGAGCTCTCTTCCTTATCTCTTTCCTCGTGACATGATATCAGAGCCAATGTGGCTGTAGAGAGCTCGTGGAGAAAGTGCAATTCACAAACGACCTCTTTTTGTCAGATCGAAGTTTCAAAGCCATCTCCACCTCCGTTTCGAGCCCGCAAGGTGGGGCCCACAGAAAAATCAGGTCAATTTTAGAAATTGTAACTTGCGTTGTGTTCGACAAGACTTATATATTCTAGATCCAGAATTTCAAGTGATTCCGTGTATTGTTAATACACGAAAACTGTGTTTTTATGGGATCGAACTGTCACATCATAGTGCAATAATGTTCAAGCAAAAGTGCTACTTGTAGAATTTTGGTGTGTTGTGAATTGGTGCAGAAATGGCAAACGTAGATGGAATGAGTCAGCTTATGAGCGATAAGCTAGACAAGAACAACTTCCATGCTTGGAGATTCAGAATGATGAATTTCATGTTTGGAAAAGGCTACTGGAAGTACATCAAAGGAGAGAATGAAAATGCTCTGTAGTTACTAGAAAGGAATCGGACTGTAGATCAGGTAAGAGCATATGAGGAATGGAATCAAGGAGCACAAAAGGTAATGTACTGGCTATCTGTGAGCATAAAGGATAGCATGATTGGACACATACAGGATGCCAAGACTCCTAAAGAGGCTTGGAACAGTTTGGTCACATTGTATGAGACCAATACAAAGGCACAGAAATTATAACTCAAGAACGAGTTGCATACCTTTGAGAAAAAGAGCATGTCGGTAAGTGACTATACCCTGAAAATCAAAAGCATACGTGAGTCACTTGCATCTATTGGAGTGAATGTAGATGATGATGATAAGGTGGAAGTATGCCTTCATTGTTTAGGAGCTGCATATAAACAGCTCACAGCTTCTATATAGACTAGGGAAAACATTCCAAATTCTATTGATCTAGTATCTATGCTGATTATTGAAGAAAAGAATCTAGGAGAGGATTCAAACTCCCAAGGAAAGCCGAGTTCTGAGGAGGTATTGTACTCTCGCAGAGGAAGAGGCAGAGGTAGAGGTTTCCGAAGTGGAAGAGGAAATAATAACCAAGACAAAGGTCAACAATGGAATCATGCAAGAGGAAGAGGACAATTTTGAGAAAGGGGGAGCCAAAGAGGTTGAAAAAATTTCCAAAGAAATGATTCAAGTAATGATAGTAAAGGATGCTTGAATTTTTTTAAACCTGGACTTTTTGAACGTGATTGCACGTTGAAGAATCAAAATAATAGAAGGTAGCAAAACAACTATGCATCCATAAGTGCAAATGATTATGAGAAGCTGTTCATGGTTCAACATCACATGATGAATACGATGTCTGCTAGTGTTTCAAAATCAAATCATAATGTCTGGTATGTTGATTCAGGTGCTTCAAATCACATGACCAATCATGCATAATGGTTTAGTACTTCACAAAAATTGCTAGTTCCTCGATATGTTGAAATAGGTGATAACAGATCACATCCTATTGAGCACACAGGAAACATAGCACTATCCATGGAGGATGGAAAGGTAAAACATCTTGTTGATGTGCTACATGTTCCAAATATAACAAGGAATATGGTTTTTGTTGGACAAACGGTGGACTAGGGATTACAAGTCAGGTTCAATGCTGATGGACTATATATAGAAGAGTACAAGTAGGATGGACAATTGGTTGCCAAAGGAAACAAAGTGGGCAGGATGTTCACCTTAAATGTGAAGATTCCTGAAATAAATGCAGCCATGTTTGCAAAAGGTGCATGAGTTATTGCTGATATAGAGATGTGGCACAAACGGATCGGACATGCAAACTTGCAAAGGCTGAAATTAATGCATTCAAAGGAGATTGTCCATGGACTACCAAATTTCAAATTTGTAGAAATGCACAAGGTATATGCAGCATGTCAATTTGGTAAACAGTCAAGAGCATCATTTCCACATGACAAGCATGTTAGAGAGAATGTACTAGAAGTAGTACATACAGATGTTTGGGGTCCTACAAAGACCACATCTATGGGCAGTTGCAGGTTTTATGTTACTCTCATTGATGACCAAACATGTAAAGTATGGGTATATTTCATGAAAGAGAAGAGCGAGGTGTTCACTCACTTCTAGAATTTTAAAGCTATGGTGGAAAAGCAGACAGGGAAGTACATTCAGACATTAAGATCTGATGGAGGACGTGAATACATGTCAAATGAGTTCAATAGTTTTCTAAAAAATCATTGAATTCGATGTCAATTTTCATGCAGGTACACACCACAACAGAATGGCGTTGCTGAATGCAAAAATAAACATATTGCAAAAATAGCAAGATCCTTGAAGGCAGAGAAGAATATGCCTCATTGTTATTGGGTAGACGCCATGCATACTCTTGTATACATCATGAAAACAGAACTCCAACTGCTGTTGTACATCAAGTTACACTTGAAGAGAAGTTTACAGGTAAAAGCCAAACTTGTCACACCTAAAAGTTTTTGGTTGTATTGCATTTGTACATGTCCAAGATGAATTGAGGAAGAAGCTTGATCCAAAAGCAAAAAAGTGTGTCTTCATTGGATACTTCCC
>CM035424.1:112617012-112626260 GCA_020310875.1 Ceratopteris richardii
AATGGAAGCTTATCTCCAAGGTAGAAGTTTATATGGTTATGTGGCTGGAGATGAAGTTATGCCAAGTTTCAGGAACAAAAGTCAACCAACACAAGAAGAGCAAGAAAGATTGAGCACATGGTGCTCCAAGGATGCACTTGCAAGGTCTTATCTCCTCAACTCTATCTCAGATTTTTTGTTGCCTCACATTAGAAGTTGTAAGACATCTCAGGAAGTGTGGGATGCACTTGAAGCTTTCTTTTCTTCAAGTACCAAAGCTAGGAAGCATCAACTATGGCTGGAGTTCACAACTCTCAAGAAGGCTCCCAAACAAAATGTGACTGATTTTGTCACAAAGCTCAAGGACATAGCGGATCAGTTGGGAAGCATTGGAGAGGTAATAGATGAAGAGCAAATTGTAAGGCAGGTCATCAATGGCTTGAAGGCAGATGACAAGTGGGAAGCATTCACCACAGCTATGGATTTGTACATGGACATGCATGTACCTGATTTCAACACACTCATTGGACAATTACTTACTCAAGAGGCAAAGCTTATCAAAAATGGAGAAAGCTCTAAAGGTAATCAATCTTCAGCTTTATACACGGATAAAAGCAAGTCTAAAGATAACAAAGGAAAGGCAAAGAAAGTGGATGATGAAGCAGGTACATATCAAGCTAACTATGCAGGTAGAGGAAGACATGGCAGAGGTAGAGGAAGAGGAGGTAGACAAGGCAGGGGGAGATCCCAAGACTCCAACTCATGTTCTATTTGTGGATTAACTAATCATACAACTGAAAATTGCTTTAGGAATTCTAGGAATCAAAGAGGCAGAGGATACAATAGAGGAAGTTATGGCTACTCAAGAGGAAGGTTCAACAACTACCATGGCAACTACAACAACTACAATCATTCAAACTATCAAGGAGGCTACAAAGGAAGGAGAGACTACAATAGCTACACAGAAGACTCAAACAAAGAGGATTCATTATTGATCATGAACATGGCTATGCCAAAAGGTAAATCTGATGAGCATGTTTTCTACATAGATTCAGGTTGTTCAAATCATGTGGCAGGAAATGTGGCACTCCTATTAGATTTAGAAGATCCAAGGAATAAGCATGAGGTACAAACAGGAGATGATACAAAACATCCTGTGGAGAAAATAGGTAAGGTCAAAGCACCTGATGGAAACATCAACCTACTCAGTAAGGTACTCTATGTCCCTACCATTACAAAGAATTTGATAAGTGTTGGGCAGATAGTAGAGAAAGGGTTGCAAGTCAGGTTCACAAAAGCAGGAGCATTTGTTGAAGATCCAAGTCAAGGATTCAGAAGAATTGCAAAAGGTGAAAAGACAGGTAGATTGTTCACATTTGAATTACAGGACACTAGAAACATTGCTCTCTTTAATTATGGTAGTCAGACACTCACAGAATTGGAAGTATGGCACAAAAGGTTAGCACATATTGGTGAAAGGTCATTAAAGCAAATCTGAAGGGACCAAAGTGTACTTGGACTTCCTAATTTGTCAAAACAACATATGATTTATAAGTGTAGTGCATGTCAATTTGGAAAGTCTCACAGGTTACCATTCATGAAGAAAGGTTATATGCATGGAGATCTCTTGGAGTTGGTTCATACAGATGTATGGGGACCTAGCAAGGAAGCTTCAATATCTGGATCAAGGTATTATGTTTCCTTTATTGATGATTGCAGCAGATGGACTATCCTATTCTTTATGAAACACAAAGATGAAGTTTTTTCATGTTTCAAAAGATATTTGGCTCTTGTGGAGAATCAAACAGATAAATCACTAAAAAGGCTAAGGTCAGATGGAGGGGGAGAATACTTCTCCCATGATTTTGATTCTTTTCTTCAAGAAAGAGGAATCAAAAGAGAGGTAACTACAAGGTACACTCCTGAGCAAAATGGAGTGGCAGAAAGGAGGAATAGGACAATTGTTGAAGCTGCAAGGTCTATGTTAAATGAAAAGCATTTACCTAATTACTTACGGGCTGAGGCTGTATCTACAGCCACTTACTTGATTAACAGATTGCCTTCAAAATCCCTTGATGGGATGACTCCATATGAGGCTTGGAATGGAAGAAGACCAAGCTTAGATCATTGTAAAATTTTTGGATGTATTGCTTTTGCTCATGTTCCTTCACAGGTTAGAGGCAAGATGGATCCAAAGGCAGAAAGGTGTGTATTTATTGGATATGACAACAATCAAAAGGGCTACAGGTTATACAACCCTACCAACAAAGGATTCTTGGTAAGCAGAGATGTAGTTTTTGAGGAGAACAATTCATGGTATGAAGATTCATGCAGGAAGGTCAATTTACCATATAATCTTGAAGAAGATTTTCCAAAGCTTGGTAGAGAACAACCGAAGATTGAAGAACAAGACACCTCAGTGGATGATGAAGAATCTCAGATGGAAAAGATCAAAGCATGGAAGTCTAAAGGTAAAGCAAAATTGCAGGAACTTGGACATGAGGCAGAATCATCACATCATGGCCTAAGAAGATCTATGAGGGAAAAGAAAAAATCAGAAAGGTATGGGTTTGACACCTCATTAGTAACTAAACATTCTATCTACATAGCACAGGACATAAACCAAGAGGAGCCATCATCATTTGAAGAGGCCAAAGCAAAAACAGAATGGAAGCATGCAATGAAGGAAGAGATTGAAGCACTTGAGGAAAACAACACTTGGGATTTGGTGCCCAAGACTTCATCCATGAAGGTAATAGGCTCAAGATGGGTCTATAAACTCAAGAAGAATTCTGATGGTTCCATTAACATGTATAAGGCAAGGCTTGTAGCAAAAGGCTTTGCACAAACTCAGGGAATTGATTATGAGGAGACCTTCTCTCCTGTGGCAAAGATGCCTACTATTAGGGTTTTGCTTAGTATTGCCTCTTCCAAGAATTGGAAGATACTTCAACTAGATGTAAAGAATGCATTCTTGAATGGTTGGATAACAAAAGAGGTATATATGGCACAACCACCTGGTTTTGAGAATCAAGTTTATCCTGATTATGTGTGTAAACTTAACAAAGCATTGTATGGTCTCAAGCAAGCTCCAAGAGCTTGGAATTTCAGGCTTGTTTCATTCTTGCAGGACAAAGGCTTTCAACCAAGCAAGGCAGATCCTTCACTCTTTATTAAAAAGAGTAATTTTGAGGTCATCTACCTATGTGTATATGTAGATGATATTATATTGACAGGAAATGATGCAGATGGTATGAAGAAGATCAAAGATCAGATGAGAGAAGAGTTCAAGATAAGTGATTTGGGTTCACTTACCTACTTCCTAGGTTTGGAAGTTGTCTACAAAGATCATGGTTTGTTTCTCACTCAAAGAAAGTACATTAAGGACATGTTGGCAAAATTCAAGATGCAAGATTGTAAGATTGCAGGTACTCCAATGGAGGTCAATCACAAATTGAGCTCACATGAAGGTGAACTCATAGAGGACATCACATCATATCAAAGTCTAGTGGGTAGTCTCAACTATGCCACATTGACAAGAGTAGATATATGTTACAGTGTGAGTGTGCTAAGTCAATTTATGCACACACCAAGGAAACCACATATGGATGCTGCCAAAAGGATTCTCAAGTATCTCAAAGGAACCATAAATGAAGGACTTTATTATCCTTATGTATCTGATTTAGGCTTGAAGCTATTTTCTGATGCAGATTGGGCTGGCTCCAAGGAAGATAGAAGGAGCACTTCAGGTTATCTTACCTTTGCAAGTTCAAAGCTTATTTCATGGTCATCCAAGAAGCAACCCACAGTTGCTCTCTCTTCTACTGAAGCTGAATATAGGGGTCTTGCCATAGCTACACAAGAAGCTTGTTGGAGTTAGACGTCTGCGGAAGCACGCGAACAGCACAAGGAAGAAGAAGAAGCTTGGAGCACAACACACAAGACTGAATGTATTACTAGAGAATGTACAAAGATAAGTAGCCCATTAGGGCAATAGGCATATATACAAGCCGGGGGAAAAAAACCTCCTAAAGAGGGAAAAAAGTGCCCCGGCGGTCCTAGAGTGTTCACACACATCACTACCTAAATATATCAACAAATCCCCCCTGGGAGTGATGCGGTGAACAAGGAGCTGGCACTCATGTATAAGGAAGTGCCGAGCTATGTGGAAATCACTCCACAAAAGGAAGTAAGCCCAAAGCTTTGCGGAAAGCTTCAAACTTCTCCCTAGGCAGAGCCTTCGTGAAAAGGTCTGCAATGTTCTCCTGCGTGGGCACATATGCCAAGCTGATCTCCCCAGCAGAGAACCTCTCCCTGACATAGTGATAATGCACCTCAATGTGCTTAGTGCGAGCATGGAACACAGGGTTCCTCGCAACTGCCAATGCGCTCTGACTGTCAGTGAAGATGGTGGTGGCAGAAGACTGGCCAACACCCAAATCAGCCATAAGGCGTCTGAGCCACACACACTCAACAGTCGCTGTGAAAGCTGCCCTATACTCAGCCTCACAACTGGAAGTGGCCACAGTAGGCTGCTTCTTGCTCAACCAAGATATACATGAGCTACCAAGCATGAAGCAAAAACCACTGGTGGACACACGAGTGTCATAGCAACCAGCCCAATCTGAGTCAGAAAAAGCATGCAAATCTGGCGGTGGTGATCCCCCCTTGGGATAAAACAACCCAAGTAGCCGAGTACCACTCAAGTAGCGAAAGATGCGCTTAACCGCTTTCCAATGCGTGACTCCTGGGCAATGCATAAACCTGCTCATCTGTGAGACAGCAAACTGAATATCTGGCCGAGTAATGCATAAGTAAATCAAGCATCCAACAGCCTGCTGATAGAGAACAGCATCAAATGCATCTCCAGCATCATGAAGACTCAATCGTAAACCTGTCTCCATAGGAGTGGCAATAGGCTTACAGTCTTCAAGGCCAAAACGCTGCAATAATGTGTCAATATATTTCGTTTGACACAAAGCCATTCCACCATCAACTTGCATAAATTGAATGCCCAAATAGTGATGCAAATGCCCCAAATCAGACATCTCAAATGAGGCATGCAAATCAGCCTTGAAATCAGCAATATGCTTCTCAAGAGGACCAGTGAGCAGCATGTCGTCTACATAGACAACAATGATCAGAAGCACATCATTAGCACGCTTAACATATAAGGTGCTTTCAGTTGGACTGTTCTCAAAACCATGTGCAATCAGATAGGCATGTATCTTCTCATACCAAGCACGTGGTGCTTGCTTTAAACCATATAACGCCTTCTTTAACCTGCACACCTGGTTTTCATGCCCTTTCTGCACAAAGCCACGGGGCTGAAAAACATACACTTCTTCATGCAAGTCACCATTCAGAAATGCTGTTTTAATGTCCAACTGATGTACATTCCAACCATGATGGGCTGCAAGTGCACAAATGCTCCGAACAGTAGTCATACGGCATGTAGGTGCAAAGGTCTCATCAAAATCAATGCCTCTTTCCTGCGCATAACCCTTTGCAACAAGCCTAGCCTTATACCTGTCAACTGTACCATCAGGTTTATGCTTCAGCTTGTATACCCACTTAGTGCCAATGGCCTTCTTGCCAGGAGGCAAGTCACATAAAGACCATGTACCATTCTTCATTATAGCATCATATTCAGATTGCATAGCAGCCATCCAATTTTCTGAATTTTGTGCTTCATCAAAAGAAACAGGCTCATTCTCATCACAGAGACTAGATGCAGCCATAGCATAGCAATCTGATGCAAAGGAGGTACTATGAGAGCCTGAACGAGTACGATATGACAAAGGTGCATCTAATTTGCTGTCACGCAATCTGCACCAGCCATTTTGGCATAGTTTTTGCCTGTTCAATATCAGCTCTCTCATCAACAAGTGCATCATGTAAATCTGCATCAGAAATGGAATGATCTGCATCATCATATGAAACCTGCAAAGGCTGAGAAGTTGCCTCATTTGGACCAGCACTAGCCTGTCCACCTGTAAAAAGAGGCATCAAAGTATCATACATGTCTTTGGAGCTAACAGATGTCTCCTTAGTACATGAAAGCAATGGCTGAATAGCATCTTCCACAAAGACAACATCACGGCTAACCAGAATGCGTTTAGTCTGTGGATGATACAGACGATAGCCTTTACTTTCAGAACTGTACCCAACAAAAATACATTTTACTGCCTTATCATCCAATTTTCTGCGATGTTGTTCAGGCACTAATGCATATGCCAAACAACCAAAAACACGCAGATGAGCAACAGATGGCTTGCGGTCATGCCAAGCCTCATATGGAGTGATAGACTGCAACGCTTTGGTGGGACACCTGTTCAGTACATATGCTGCACACATGACAGCCTCAAGCCAGAAACTATGTGGTAAAGCCTGACTTTTGACCATGCACCTCGCCATCTCCATGAGTGACCTGTTCTTTCGTTCAGCAACTCCATTCTGTTGAGGTGTATACGGCACTGTACACTGGTGTTTTATCCCACGTTCAGCCAGAAATGCATTAAAATCTGAAGACATATATTCCCCCCCTCGATCAGAACGGAGGGTGCCCATTTTACATGCTGACAGATTTTCAGCCAAAACCAAAAACTGTTTGAAGCACATGAACACTTCGGACTTTGCTTTGAGTGGGTATACCCATGCATGCCTGGAAAAATCATCAATGAAAGTCACGAAGTAAAGGTAATTTCCAAAAGAGGGTGTCTGCATAGGACCACAGACATCACTATGTACAAGCTGCAATTTCTGCATAGCCCGAACTGAACCATCTTTTGGAAAGGAAGAACGCTGCATTTTGCCCAAAATACAACCTTCACAAACATGTTTTCCAGGTGCCTCAAGTTTGGGCAAAGAAGACACCATTTCAGATTTCTGCAGGCGTAACAAACTAGCAAAATTCAGATGACCAAAGCGTGCATGCCAAAGCTTTGCATCTGACATAGCCTAAGAATCATGAACTGCACATGCCGAATCATTCACAGATCTTTCATAGTCTATGAGCTTATACAGCCCACGACATAAAATGCCAGAAGCATCACATCGCCATTTGAGAGATCATGGACTGTACACCTGTCGTCAACGAATTTCACAACCAAGCCAATCTTGGCTAATGCAGAAACTGATAACAGGTTCTTTTTGATCCCTGGCACAAATAAAGCATCTGACAAAGTGAAAGAACTACCATCAGCAGTAGTCAAAATGATCTTACCAACTCCCATAACAGGATAAGAGGAGTTATTGGCGCATGTGACAGTATTCCCTGTAGGGGCAGGCTCGAGTGAAGAGAAGAAACTGCGCTGCGAGGTAATATGTTTGGTCACCCCACTGTCAAAGTACCAAACATCTGAGTCTACTGCAGACATGCACTGATCATGAGAAGATGGGTCAAAACTGCAGACAGTAGTAAACGCCCATTCTTCTTCCTGCACAAGATTTGCAGACTCTGTTTTTGGTGTAGAGGCCTCTGCAACAACCATTCCAGCCTCTTTCTTCTTTGCCTCTTTAGCAGCCAGTTTTGGACAGTTCTTTATAATATGATCATTTCCTTTACAGTACTTGCAGAACAATTTCTGCTTTTCTGATTTCTTCTCATCTTTATCCTGGTTCTTCGATTGTGCAGCATTTGCAGATTTCTGCTTACTAGTAGAAGAGCTCCATTTTCCTTTGCCCTTCTGACTAGCCAGGAAAGCTTGATCTGCAACACGCATAATGGACCTGTTCTGCCTGGACTGATCTTCCTGCAACAGAACAGAGACTAATTCCTCAAATGACAAGGCATTCGGATTGCCTTTCATCATCAATCGAAGAGTAGAGGCAAAACTCTGATATGAATCAGGAAGGCCATTCAGAACGGTCTGCACAAGTGAGCTATCTGGTATAACCTCATCAGCAGAAATCAATTGTTCCTTCAGGTCTTTGATCTTTGTAAGAAAACTGTCCATAGAATCACCTTCATTCATGTGCTCACTCTCCAACTGTTTTCGGAGGTAAGCAACACGAGCCTCATTCCTAGCCTGGTACAAAGTGGTAAGTGTATCCCAAGCATCCTTTGCTGTTCTGCAAGAGCGAATGTGAGGGATAATGGCACGTTTGACAGACAAAGCTATCAATGCATGTGCCTGGGCATCTCTGCCATCCCAACGAATCTGCTCTGCAGTAGGTGCAACAGAAACAGCAGCACGAACAGGAATCTGCGGAATATCATCTTCGACACCATCTTCATCAGCTCCAACACCTGTATTTGCAGTACCTGGCGTTACAGGTGTAACAGGACGTCTTTCAACACCCTGCACAATGTTCCACAATCCTTTTGTAACCAGTACATGTCGCATCATATAAGCCCATAATGGGTAGTTGGTACCATCCAACTTATCCTCAACAGCCAACATACGGAATACATCACTGCTTTCAGCCATGGTCGGTGACTAAAATACCTTGATGCAGAAAATTGACTGTATCTCAAAAAGTTGAACGGAACTGCCCAGACGAGTTCTGCTAGACCTGTAGCAGACTTCGAGACGCTTAAACTGGCGAACAGAAACTGGTATATACCTTTGGCACAAAAGGACGAAATAGCCTGCACAAGCGCTGCGATAGTGCGTTCGGAGGCCGAAACGAGCTCAGATCGCGATTTCGGCACCACATAGCAAAGCTGTTTTGATCTAGGAAACACCCTGAGTATGCTCACCAAATTTCATGCGAATCTGAGACTGCAAATGGAGGAGTGTCGACGGCGCCCTAGAAGAAGCAACGACCTGCTCTGATACCAATTGTTGGAGTTAGACGTCTGCGGAAGCACGCGAACAGCACAAGGAAGAAGAAGAAGCTTGGAGCACAACACACAAGACTGAATGTATTACTAGAGAATGTACAAAGATAAGTAGCCCATTAGGGCACTAGGCGTATATACAAGCCGGGGGAAAAAAACCTCCTAAAGAGGGAAAAAAGTGCCCCGGCGGTCCTAGAGTGTTCACACACATCACTACCTAAATATATCAACAAAGCTATGTGGATGAAGACATTATTCAAAGATCTTGGATTGGAGTTTGGAACTCCAACTATTTTTGGTGACAATATGAGTTCTATTCACTTGGCTGCTAATCCTATTTTTCATGCAAGGACTAAACATATTGAAGTTCATTATCACTATGTACGAGAGAAGGTTCTAAGCAAAGAGATTCAAATATCATATGTGTCCACTCATCAACAATGTGCAGATATTCTAACCAAAGCATTGGATGGTACAAAGCTTT
>CM035424.1:112643760-112758760 GCA_020310875.1 Ceratopteris richardii
AAACCTGCTCATCTATGAGACAACAAACTGAATATCTGGCCAAATAATCCATAGGTAAATCAAGCATCCAAAAGCCTGATGATAGAGAATAGCATCAAATGCATCTCCAGCATCATGAAGACTCAATTGTAAACCTATCTCCATTGGAATGGCAATAGGTTTACACTCTTCAAAGCCAAAATGCTCCAATAATATTTCAATAATTTTTTTTGACACAAAGCCATTACACCATCAACTTGCATAACTAAATGCCCAAATAATGATGCAAATGCCCCTAATCAGACATCTCAAATGAGGCATGCAAATCAGCCTTAAAATCAGCAATATGATTGTCATGAGGACGAGGGACCAAATCTCATCAACATACACAACAATGATCAGAAGCACATCATTAGCATGCTTAACATATAAGGTGCTTTTAGTTGGACTGTTCTCAAAACCATGTGCAATCAGAAAGGCATCTATCTTTTCATACCAAGCACATGGTGCTTTCTTTAAACCATATAATGCATTCTTCAACCTACACACTTGGTTTTCATGCCCTTTCTGCACAAAGCCATGGGGCTAAAAAACATACACTTCTTCATGAAAGTCACCATTCTCAAATGTATTTTTAATGTCTAACTGATGTACATTCCAACCATGATGAGCTACAAGTGCACAAATGCTACAAACAATTGTCATTCGGCATGTAGGAGCAAAGGTTGCATCAAAATCAATGCTCTTTCCTCTGCATAACCCTTTGCAACAAGCATAGCCTTATACCTGTCAATTGTTCCATCAAGCTTATGCTTCAGCTTGTATACCCACTTAGTGCCAATGGCCTTCTTGCCAAGAGGCAAGTCACATAAAGTCCATGTACCATTTTTCATGATAGCATCATATTTTGATTGCATACCAGTCATCTAAGTTTCAAAATTTTGTGCTTCATCAAATGAAACAGGCTCATTCTCATCACAGAGACTAGAGGCAGCCATAGCATAGAGATCTGATGCAGAAGAGGCACTATGAGAGCTGAATGAGTATGATATGATAGAGGTGCATCTAATTTGTTGTCATGCAAAGTCTGCACTAGCCATTTTGGCATAGTTTTCCCCGCCTTCATATCAACTGCATCATGTAAATCTGCATCAAAAAATAGAATGATCTGCATCATCACATGAAACCTGTAAAGGTTGAGAAATTGCCTCATTAGGACTAGCACTAGACTGTCCACCTGTAACAACCTAAGGATTACGACCACCACGAAGAATGTATTAAAGTGATAGGTAGGAGATGATTGAACCACACCCTTGAAAGATAGGAGATGGTTGAACTACACCCTAAGAGAGAGGATTAGGAAGTAATCCTCAACCATGGCTTTTGGGGCAAGTGGTTAGCCCATCAGATTCCTAACCAAGAGGTTGTGAGTTCAATTCCTTACACCACCTATAAAAAGAGGCAGCAAAGTATCATACATGTCTTTGGACCTAACAGATATCTCCTCCGTAGATGAAACTAAAGGCTGAATAGCATCTTCCACAAAAACAACATTATAGCTAACCAAAATTTGTTTAGTCTGTGGATGATACAGACGATAGCCTTTGCTTTCATAACTATACCCAACAAAAATACATTTTATTGCTTTATCATCCAATTTCCTGCGATGTTGTTCAACACTAATGCATATGCCAGATAACCCAAAATACACAGGTGAGCAACAGATGGCTTACGACAATGCCAAGCCTCATATGAAGTGATAGACTGCAATGTTTTAGTGGGACATCTGTTAAGTACATCTGCGGCACACATAACGGCCTCAAGCCAGAAACTATGTGGTAAAGCCTGACTCTTGACCATACACCTGGCCATCTCGATGAGTGACATGTTCTTCCATTCAGCAACTACATTCTTTTGAGGTGTATATGGCATTGTACATTGATGTTTTATCCCATGTTTAGCCAGAAATGCATTAAAATTAGAAGACATACATTCCTCCCCTTGATTAGAACAGAGGGTGCCCATTTTCATGCTGATAGGTTTTTAGCCAAAAGTAAAAACTATTTGAAGCACGTAAACACTTCGGACTTTGCTTTTAATGGATATACCCATGCATGCCTAGAAAAATCATCAACGAAAGTCATGAAGTAAAGATACTTTCCAAAAGAAGGTGTCTGCATAGGACCACAGACATCACTATGTACAAGCTACAATTTCTGAATAGCTTGAACTAAACCATCTTTTTGCGAATGATGAATGCTGCATTTTTCCCAAAATATAGCCTTCACAAATATGTTTATTGGGTGCCTCAAGTTTGCGCAAAAAGGACACCCTTTTAGATTTCTATAAGCGTAGCAAACTAGCAAAATTTAGATGACCAAAGCATGCATGCCAAAACTTTGCATGTGACATAGCCTGAGAATCATGTAGTGCACATGCTAAATCATCACAGATTTTTCATAGTCTATGAGCTTATACAACCAACCACATAAAATGCTAGAAGCATTAATCACGTCACCATTTGACAGATCATTAATTGTATACCTATCATCAACAAATTTCACAACCAAACCAATCTTGGCTAAAAGTAAAACTCATAACAGATTTTTCTTGATCCCTGGCACAAATAAAGCATCTGACAAAGTGAAAGAACTACCATCAATAGTAGTCAAAATGATATTACCAACTCCCATGATAGGATAAGAGGAGTTGTTGGTGCATCTGACAGTATTCCCTGTAGGGCAGGCTCGAGTGAAGTGAAGAAACAGTACTTTGAGGTAATATGTTTGGTTGCTCCACTATCAAAATACCAATCTAAGTCTACTGCTGACATACATTGCTCATGAGAAGATAGGCCGAAATTGCAAACAATAGTAAACACCCATTCTTCATTCTGCACAAGATTAGCAGACTCTGTTTTTGATGTAGAGGTGTTTGTAACAACCGTTCCGGCCTCTTTCTTCTTTGCCTCTTTAGCAGCCAATTTTGGACAGCTCTTAATGACATGATCATTTGCTTTACAATATTTACAAAACAATTTATGTTTTTTTTTTTTTCTTCTCATCTTTGTCTTCCTTCTTTGAATGTGCAACATTTGCAGATTTCTGCTTACTAGTAGATGTGCCATTCTGAGTAGCAATGAAAACTTGATCTACAACATGCATAATAGACATGTTCTGCCTAGATTGATCTCCTTGCAGCAGAACATAAATTAACTCTTCAAATGTTAAGGCATTTGGATTGCCTTTCATCATCAAATGAAGAGTAGAAGCAAAACTCTGATATGAGTCAGGAAGACCATTTAGAACACTCTGCACAAGTGAATTGTGAGGAAGGACTTCATCAGTAGAAATCAATTATTCCTTCAAATGCTTAATCTTTGTCAAAAAACTATCCATAGAATCACCTTCATTCATATGCTCACTCTCCAACTGTTTTCGAAGGTAAGCAACATGAGCCTCATTCCTAGCCTGGTACAATGTGGTAAGTGTATCCAAGCATCCTTAGCTATTCTGCAAGAGCAAATGTGAGGAATGATGGCATGTTTGATAGACAATGCTATCAATGCATATGCCTGAGCATCTCTGCCATCCCAAAAAAAATTCTATATAGTAGGTGCAGTAGAAACTATAGTACAAACAAGAACATGAAGCATGTCATCATCTTCAACATCACTTGCATCAGCTTCAGTACCTGTATTTGCAGGTGTAATAGGACATTTTTCAACACCCTACACAATATTCCATAGTCCTTTTGCGACCAATACATGATGCATCATATAAGCCCACAATGGGCAATTCGTACCATCCAATTTATCCTCAATAGCCAACATACAAAATACATCACTGCTTTCAACCATGGCCACTAACTAAAATACCCTGATGCAAAAAAATGATTGTATTTGAAAAGGTTGAATAGAACTACCCTCATGAGTTCTGCTAAACCTATAGTAGACTTCGAGTAGCTTATATTGGCGAACCAAAACCTATGTATATATATATATATATATATCTTTGGCACAAAAAGACAAAATAGCCTACATGAGCACTGCAATAGTGCATTGAGAGGTCAAAATGAGCTTAGATCACGATTTTGGCACCATATAGTGAAGCTGTTTTGACCTTCTAATCAGCTTGAGTATGCTCACCAAATTTCATGTGATTCTAAGACTATTATCGGAGGGTTGTCGATGATGCCCTAGATGAAGCGGCAACCTACTCTAATACCAATTGTTGGATTTCAAGGTCTGTGGAAGCACATGAACAGCACAAGGAAGAAGAAGAAGCTTGGAGCACAACACACAATACTAAATGTATTACCACTAGAATGTTATATGCAAATGAAAGGCAGCCTCTTGAAGATATTTTTAGAAGCATAATTAGAAGCCTTAATTATGCTACCATCACAAGACCTGACTTTTGCTATGTTGTAGGAGTTCTTTCTCAATTTTTGAATCGACCAACATGTTCATATGAATGCGACCAAGAGAGGGCTTAGGTACATCAAGCATACTATCAACCAAGGGTTTTACTACCCTTATGGAGATGGATTACAACCACAATGCTTTAGTGATATTGATTGGGTTGGTTTAAAGGAGGACAGAAGGAGCACATCTAGCTATGTCTTCATGCTAGGTAAAAGAGTCATCTCATGGACATCCAAGAAGAAACCTACACTTGCATTATCATCTACTAAGGCTGATCATGGACATTCAGGAAGAAACCTACACTTGCATTATCATCTACATGTGAGATCATGTGGCTCAAGAAAATTTTCAAATACTTGGATGTGGAGGTCAAAGAGTTTACTCGATTTATAGATAGCATATCAACCATTCATATAGCAAGCAACCTTCTGTTCCATGCAAGAAGCAAGCGCATAGAGATCCATTATCGATTCATAAGAGAGAAAGTACTAGCGAAGGAAGTGGACATAAAGTACATCAAGCATAGGAGCAACTAGCAGATATCATGACCAAGTTCATGGATGCAAGAAAGTTGGAGAAGTTCAAGATTAGCTTGAACTTAAAGGAGATCAATGGAGACTAGCACTTGAGTTTTTGGGGGAGTGTTAGAAATTTGACAAGCTCAACTTTGTGTGAACCAAGGGTAAATTCAAGTGCCACATCACTTCATGTTTTGGTAAAGTCTACAAATAATTTTCCACAAGTTTTTTTAGCTCATGATTCCATCTAACTTGATAGAGAAAAGTCATGTATTTTGGAGGTATGATGGGAGTTTAAATTGTACACCAAATTTGGGGCATTATATAATGAACGGAAGAGAAGGACGTTATGGCCTTCCTCTAGCATCATTTGGGCACTTCTAGGCTCTTATTGTGATTGCATAATTTAGGTCTAAACTATCTCCTAGCTAAGTTAGGCCCTTGCTAGCTCAAATTTTATCTTATGTAGAGATTTTTTACTCATTTCGTAGTTGTAGTTTTATGAGCAAGATATGTCATCTTATTGCTAATCTTGTAAGCCTTCTTTTGAGTATAATCTTAGTCTTAAGTGTTCATTATCCCTTTTTATATTGAACTTGAAAGTTCATTGGTCTATCGCGACATATTTCCAAGTACATGTGTGTCTAGAGGTACACATAGGTACAAGTTATCTATTTGGATAGTTTCTAGTCTTTCTTGTGCAAAGAGCTTAACATAGCTCACATTCTCCTTTGGAAAATTTCGATGTAGAAAATTTCATAGGTTAAGTCCTTTGTTCTAGAGAGCAATTCAATTGTTTTTTGGATTTTGGTAGTGAGAAGTTTGGTCCTATGAAGTGTTGGTGCAAATACCAAGCGTACACACTTGGCTAGATATAAAGACTTTATGTGCAAATGTGTGAAGACCCATGAGAACCATTGCTATGGATTCTTCACCTTTTACCACTTGTAAAAGTCTATTTGACTAGAGGAATATTTGTAGCTACCACTAAACTTGTGGAGGTTGTTAGATGGAAAAGCTAAGACTTTATTTGGAGAGAATATCTCCTAGATTAGAGGACCACTTTTTTAGAGAAAGCCAATGATGAATTCAAATTCAAAATTCAAATGAATCATCTATATAAGATGAATGTAAAACTCGCGGTGTGGGAGCGTTTTCAGACGACTGGCGGATCAATTCAGTCGCCTCGCTAACGGTGCACGCAGGGTGACTACGCAGGACAGGCACAAGTTTAACTTTTCCTAAGGTCCGTAGGGTGAAGCGTTCCTATAACGTTCAACTGCGTCAAAATAAGAAGGTGGAATAATCTTTTCACTAATTATTTGATCTTTTATCGTTTCGTTTGTTTCTTCTTGGAAGGTATCTAAGTTTCTATCTACAGTTGGAGGGAAAAGATCTTCACTAACACTAGGTGGAACAGTAGAAAGTATGGTTATAGCTGTCCTAGAATCGTGTAAAGTTTCTTTTATTATTACTTCTTTTATTAACTCTTCCTCTTCTAATGGTTTTGGGAATAACAGTTCAAAAGTTGATGAAGGAAGAGAAGAACTATCTGATGAACTTTCTTTACTTTCTAAAGGTTTTGGAAACAACAAATCAAAAGCTGATGAAGGTAAAAAAGGACTATATAGAACTTTCTTTAGACATAAAAGATGATGTTAAATTAATAACCAAAGTCCTATACAACCTCAAGGATGATGTTTATAAATGACAGTCTAAAAGATAGCCTATACAAGCTAATAAAGTTTCAAAGTAAGGGTAATCTTTGCTTTTCAAACTTCAGGTCACATGTGAATCTCCAGTTCGCTAATTGCTCTCAAGAGGGCAACAGCCTTCTGTTCTCCAATAGCACTGAAAATAAAACATCTGAAAAAAACACATCTGAAAAAAACACATCTGAAAAAAACACATGAACAAAATTAGTATATCTTTATAGAAATTAACACTCTTTTATCATTTTACTAAAGTAATTAATCTTTCTAAAAAAAACACATATATAATAAATACATTTCTTTATTAAAATATATACATTATAATTAAAATTCAGTTACTTAATTATTTTAATATACATCAACATACATTGATTATAAATACATATGTATTTAACTAACATACATACATGCATAAATAATCATACATAAACATACATACATATGCACCATACATGCATTACCATAGATGAACATGCATACATGCACATGCATAAATACACACATACGTGAACATAAACACATAAATGATCATGCATACATGCACATGCACTAACACACATATGCATAGACATTCATATACATGCATTCATACATGACATGCATACAAACAAATGCATAAATGAACTTTTACTAATATACTTATGCATACCATACACTAACATACTCATGCATGAACTAACATGGATAAATTTCTAACATGCATTAGCTAAACTAACTAACTTGCCTATCACTAATTTCTTTAACATGTACTTAACATAAAACATGGGTTCAAGTTCTAACACAAACATGGGTTCAAACACTAAACTAACATGGGTTCATGTGCTAACACTAACATGGGTTCAAACACTAAACTAACATGGG
Source organism: Ceratopteris richardii (assembly GCA_020310875.1). NCBI lineage: Eukaryota > Viridiplantae > Streptophyta > Polypodiopsida > Polypodiales > Pteridaceae > Ceratopteris > Ceratopteris richardii. Next base: position 112,651,257 of record CM035424.1, read on the forward strand.
TTCATGTGCTAACACTAACATGGGTTCATGCACATAGGTTCAAGTCCTAAACTAACATTCACTATCTTGATACTTGGGAAAGAACTTAAGTGTCTATCAAGATGAAGGAGCTTGAGGTAAGGGTAGGGTAAGAAAATGAATAGGCTAAAGGAAGATAGACTAGGGAAATTATAAGGATAAAAGAAGTTGGGAAGAATAAATATTTCTTTGGAAGGAAATAAGGCTAAATGGTTCCATCTTTTGCTAACCTGTAAACACACAAGAGACTTTAGTATAGCAATTAATTCATTTAATATGAAATCAATCTAAACACACTCACATACATAAATATTTAGATATATATACTTATATTTAATCAAATACATATATTAACATATAGACATCTATTAAAACATATATAAATATTCATACATATAAATAAATACACTCATATATAATTACATATATATACACACACATACATATCATATAATTCACAAACATATACTAAACATTAACATACAATAAACATATGCCTTTATAACTATATAATCTATAAATATATATAATTATCATATAATTAAACTATATAAACATAAAGTAGTTAAAATATCTAAATTATAAAATAAATACATATATAAATATAGTAAAAGAAAATAACAGAAAATATAAAATATTTAATAGAAAAGAAACAAAAGAAAAAGAAAGGAAAAAAATAAAATAAAATAAAATAAAAACTCTAACTCTCTCTCTCTCTTTCTCTCTCTCTCTCTCTCTCTTTCTCTCTCTCTCTCTCTCTCTCTCTCTCTCTCTCTCTCTCTCTCTCTCTCTCTCTCTCTCTCTCTCTCTCTCTCTCTCTCTCTCTCTCTCTCTCTCTCTCTCTCTCTCTCTTTCTCTCTCTCTCTCTCTACTGCGCGCGCGGCGCTGCTGCGCCAGCAGAGAAAGAGAGGGAGAGAGGAAAAAGAAATAAAAAAGATAAAAAAATAAAATTTAAAAAATAAAATTTAAAAAAAATCTTTCTTAACTCCCTCTTTCTACCTCTCTCTCTCTCTAATAATGTCCCTTTCTCTCTCTCTCTTTCTCTGCTGCGCGCGCAGCAGAGCTGCGCCGCCGGCAGAGAAAGGGAGGGAGAGAAGAGAAAAAAAAAAAACTCTTTTAAAATAAGAAAAGAGGAAGAAGTAACTAAATAAGAGAATGAGGACAAGAACAAGGGAAAAAGAAGAGGAAAAAGGGAAAAGGAAAATCAGAAAATAATTCTCTGTACATCTGAATAAAAAAAATTTGCTTCCCCATGAATGAAGGACAAGAGAGATGGACTTCTCTCTCTCCTCCTGTCAGAGAGCTCACATAGAACTAAGTGCAAACAATATGACTATAGTCTAGAGTAAAGTAATTACCTGAAAAAAACACATGAACTTATGAGCACGTACTCCCTTCTTTATATAGATGTGAGTAGCCCACCATAGCCTACTTTTCTCTTTAGATAACTCAACCAATTTACCAAATTTGACTCCACATCAACTCAACAACTTTTTAGGCGTGGGATTTTTCCCCATTTGATTTTCCAATTTTCACTCACTCATTTAAATATTCAATGGACTATATACTTTAGAAAATAAATAACCTTTCACTTCTTCTTTCTTATTTATTTAAATACTAATCCTTAGGATAAATTCAATACCTTAGTCTAAAATTTAATTTAACCCATTTTAATTATTTTCTTAGGCTTAATGAAAATTAAATAATTAATATATTTATCTAATATTTTAATAAGGTTCCATATGATAAAATTAACCTATTTAACAATTTATTTATAAACTACAACTCACTTATTTAGACATTTAACCTTAGGTTTACCCTACAACTAACTTTAAACCTCATCAATTAACTGTAACTAACCCATAAACCTATTCTCTAACCTTCCCAAACCCTCTAGGATGAATAATTAACCCATAATTAATCTTAAAACTTAACTAGAACCCTAAAGTTCATGCTTAAAATATACATTTAACCCTTAATTATCCTTGTAAGTTAGTAAAAACCCTTCAAAACATGATCTAGACCTTTAATTAACCCTTACTTACCCTTAATTTTTAGCTAGAACATACATTTAATCCATAATTACCCTTGCATTTAAGCTAGAACCCTTTAATTCATGCCCAAAACCTATATGTAACCCTTAAATACCCCTACATTTACTTTCAATACATAAACATACCCTTAACTAACCCTTGAATTTTTATCTAAACCCATAAATAATATTAAGAAAACATTTGGATAAATACTCCCCTTCTTGTTATTGATCAGCAACTTCTTTTTCTGCAAAAATAAATCAAACATTAGTAAAAAATTTCATAATTTAATCTAACTTATATCAAACAATTAATCTTTTAATTTTTGTAATATTTTAAGAGTAACAAATTCTCTCCGACATCCGCCCCCACTAAACCTGCACATCGTCCCGATGGGCCAACCTACAGATTCAAGTGGAATAGATCAAATTCTTTTGAAATTAAGTTTAATAATTTCAAAATTTTTATTACATCATGCATTCAAACTTTATGCAATTAAAAAGATTTGTACAAATCATTTAAAAATATCAACATAGAAATAAGTTATAAAATATCATGTCATATTTTTGAATCCACATTTAAACAAATATTTATAAGAATAAATCATAAGTCTTATAGTCCTTCTGTTCATGTCACTTGCTAAGAATAAGTAACTTATCTTTCATAACAGCATATACAAAAAGAAAACTTTTTCCATCAGATAACAGAATTATATGCCTCCTACTTTTATTTCCTATGGTCTGACTCTCTTTTAATTGCTTAAATCATATCATTTTTCTTACTTCATCCCAACTCAGCTTTTCTTTAGTTCTTTACAAATCGGCCTATACCGAAATTGGGTGCGACTCCTGGACTTGTCCACCCGGCCAAGTTTGTTCCACTTGTCTACCAACCCGGCATAGCGCACGACAAACCATGTCAGCCCTACATGAAATCGACGTCAGCTCGTGGCTCTGATCGCCCGACCAGAGTAACTCCACCCGCCTACCGACCCATGCAGGCGCATGACAACATATAGGTTAGGCCTATGATGAAACTAGCTGCAGCTCGTGGCCTTGATCACCCGACAAAGGTTGTTCCACCCGCCTACTAGCCCAACATAGCACACTAACAACAGACACATACATATAAACTAGTTGGGTATGAAGTTTTTAATTAATTTTTTTTTTTATTTAGAGGTCAGATCTCATAAAAAATAAAAGCAAGATACAAAATCCCATTTGCTAATGAATAAAAAATTTCTTTTAAGCATATACATATATTCAAAATAAAACTACCTTTTCTTTTACAAGATTCCAATTCCAAAATTTCTATTCAACTTTCCGATTCAGTTCATATAAATACGAGTTATTATGCTTCAATCATAAATATTTCAGATATTTCTTGATCTTAATTCTACTTGATTTTTTAAATAAATTGGAACATATCATTTTAATCCATGCAGTAATGCTTATGCATATACACAAAAAATTAAAGAATCTCTAATCAAAACTGTTTCACCTGATTTTTAAATAGATTTTTAATCGTCATCTTCATTTTCATCAGCATCATCTTCAGCATCATTTTCTTCAAGTTCATATTCTTCATTATTTCTTTTTTTTTTTTTTTTTTTTTTATTTATTTTAAATAGCTTCTCTTTTTCCTAATCTATATTGACTCCATCTTCAGCTCTCTTTAAGTTCATCAAAACTTTTGGCAAAAAATCTTCAATTACTTTGATGAATTCATCTTCAGAACCTGTAAGCACTCATAAAGTAGAAGCTACAAAACAAGTAATCTTCATTATCATTTATCTTGCAAATAGAAATTCATATGATTCATCTTCATCATGTCACAATTTTCATTATAAGAAGTCATAGTGGGTATAATTCATAAACAAAATTCATAAATCCATAAATTCATAAATTCATAAATTCATAAATTTCACATTAGCTTTTTCAACCTTTGAAACAAAGTTCATAAATTTCAGAAAAAATCATAATGTTCATAGTATAATATAACCATCATATTTGTTGTAAACAATCATTTCATTCAAACTATTCATCATTTCATTATAATATTGTTCTTCATAATTGTTCATCATAATAGATTTCTTTTTATTTGTGAAAGAAAAAAAAAATCATAAGTTCATCATAAGTTTAGTAACATCATTTTGATAATACTATAATGAGAAAGCTTATTATCAATAGAAAAGCATACAATATGGGCATTCTCATCATAAGAATGAAATTCATAGTGGGTAGTATATCAGCATAATTATTATCATCCTATCTTAATGGATAATTATATTTTTAGTATAGAATAGCATCTTTGGTATCATAAGTTTAGGAAATGACAAGCATATTGATCAAACTTATTTGCAAGCATATTATGCATATAATTTCAAACATGTTTTAGTTTAATTTATAATCAACAAACTTTGTGTTTTCATATTTTAGTATTCTTTTGGTTAAGTAAATCATAATGTAAAACTTTCTCATAAGCTTTTAACTAACTTTTCCAGGCATAAAAACTTCATAAAACAAAACAATTTAGGTAAATGTTCATCATCTTTAGAAAAACTGGCATATATGGAGCAACCAATATCAAAATTTTGAAAAGTTTTATCTTCAACAAACAATTCCATCACAATAAAACTATTCTCTTAAATTCTTCTCCTTTTCCTTAACTTTAGATGAGTTTTTTATATTATTTTCAATCTTGCATATGGCTTCTTGTATCCATTTTTCCATATTCTTGTCATGTTCTAATGGCATTTGAAGATTTTTATCTTCATATATTTGAATTATTCTTTCATCATTTTTATTTTGGTCACATTTATTGTCATTTTCTATGACTTTAGGTTCTGTTTTGACCTCATGTATGTCTTTGTTTCCATCAATTGATTGTTCATTTTCATCATCTTTTATCCTTATATTTTCTTCTTTCATAATATTTTCCAATGTATCTTGATCCTTAGATGTAGTTTGAATATCAATGTTACTCATAGATTTAGGTTTAAGAAGGATTTGATCCTTGTTCAAACATTCACTTTTAGTCACAATCTTGGTGTTTATAAAATTTGATTGACATACATTGCTTTCTTCATCATGACTCTTTGGTTTCCATTGTATTTGAAGTTTGGTTTTAGGACTGAATTTTGTTTCGTTAAAGTAGTCTATCATCCCTCCTCGACCTAAATTTAAACGCAAAGGTAGTTGTGTTTGATAATCACAAATCTTAAGGTCATGTGTAATGACTAAATGATTTTGACATGCATTATTATAAGCAACACAATCCTCGTACATATGACCTAGTTGGTCACACCAAAAACATCTTAAGGGATATACTTTCCTATTCATAGCCCTATAGGTAGATCTCCTATACTCATTCTTATGGAATTCATTAGACAACTTTGGACATAAACTTTTTTCATGTTTGCACTTGCATTTAGGTAGATCATTGACTTGTTTGGTCAAATCATCTATTTGGATCTTTAATTTTTTAACAATTTCTTGTAAAATACCACTCATCACACTATTTGAATTTGAAAACTCACTTAACTTGTCAATTAACAGAAATACTTCTTTAAATTTTGCTTGATTTGTTGAGTTTAGCTTATCCTCTAAATCTTTGACTTGTGTTTCAAGTCCCAAATTTGCATTCTTAATTAAACCCTCCATAGAAGAGTTCTTTTTATGTGTGTTTAAATTATCTGCTTTCTTTTTACCCATTGATCTTTGAGAATAAAGAAGAATTAGAGGATAGATCAATACCTGCAATCTGAATCGAAGAAGAGGCTCAAAATAGTGCTTTCTGTGAAATTCAATACATTTATTGATTTGAATCAAAACCTAAATACATAGTTTGCTAAAATGGGTGCAAACGTTTTGTGCTTCAATTGTTGATGAAAGGGGTGGCGTGACGAGGTTCTCCTACTTGCCAATCTTCGTGGAGGCGCTCAGGTCACAAGACCAGCCCTCAACACCAAGAAGATTGCAAGCTCACGTAAATGCCACAGCTTCCAGGGATGAAGACGCAGCTGCACTGATGTAAAATCGTATGAATGTATATGCAATGCAAAATTTAAAATTTATACCTGAACTGCAAGGCCGTTTGTTTCACGTCGGGTTCAAAGTGTGGGAGCGTTTTCAGACGACTGGCGGATCAATTCAGTCGCCTCGCTAACGGTGCACGCAGGGTGACTACGCAGGACAGGCACAAGTTTAACTTTTCCTAAGGTCCGTAGGGTGAAGCGTTCCTATAACGTTCAACTGCGTCAAAATAAGAAGGTGGAATAATCTTTTCACTAACTATTTGATCTTTTATCGTTTCGTTTGTTTCTTCTTGGAAGGTATCTAAGTTTCTATCTACAGTTGGAGGGAAAAGATCTTCACTAACACTAGGTGGAACAGTAGAAAGTATGGTTATAGCTGTCCTAGAATCGTGTAAAGTTTCTTTTATTATTACTTCTTTTATTAACTCTTCCTCTTCTAATGGTTTTGGGAATAACAGTTCAAAAGTTGATGAAGGAAGAGAAGAACTATCTGATGAACTTTCTTTACTTTCTAAAGGTTTTGGAAACAACAAATCAAAAGCTGATGAAGGTAAAAAAGGACTATATAGAACTTTCTTTAGACATAAAAGATGATGTTAAATTAATAACCAAAGTCCTATACAACCTCAAGGATGATGTTTATAAATGACAGTCTAAAAGATAGCCTATACAAGCTAATAAAGTTTCAAAGTAAGGGTAATCTTTGCTTTTCAAACTTCAGGTCACATGTGAATCTCCAGTTCGCTAATTGCTCTCAAGAGGGCAACAGCCTTCTGTTCTCCAATAGCACTGAAAATAAAACATCTGAAAAAAACACATCTGAAAAAAACACATGAACAAAATTAGTATATCTTTATAGAAATTAACACTCTTTTATCATTTTACTAAAGTAATTAATCTTTCTAAAAAAAACACATATATAATAAATACATTTCTTTATTAAAATATATACATTATAATTAAAATTCAGTTACTTAATTATTTTAATATACATCAACATACATTGATTATAAATACATATGTATTTAACTAACATACATACATGCATAAATAATCATACATAAACATACATACATATGCACCATACATGCATTACCATAGATGAACATGCATACATGCACATGCATAAATACACACATACGTGAACATAAACACATAAATGATCATGCATACATGCACATGCACTAACACACATATGCATAGACATTCATATACATGCATTCATACATGACATGCATACAAACAAATGCATAAATGAACTTTTACTAATATACTTATGCATACCATACACTAACATACTCATGCATGAACTAACATGGATAAATTTCTAACATGCATTAGCTAAACTAACTAACTTGCCTATCACTAATTTCTTTAACATGTACTTAACATAAAACATGGGTTCAAGTTCTAACACAAACATGGGTTCAAACACTAAACTAACATGGGTTCATGTGCTAACACTAACATGGGTTCAAACACTAAACTAACATGGGTTCATGTGCTAACACTAACATGGGTTCATGCACATAGGTTCAAGTCCTAAACTAACATTCACTATCTTGATACTTGGGAAAGAACTTAAGTGTCTATCAAGATGAAGGAGCTTGAGGTAAGGGTAGGGTAAGAAAATGAATAGGCTAAAGGAAGATAGACTAGGGAAATTATAAGGATAAAAGAAGTTGGGAAGAATAAATATTTCTTTGGAAGGAAATAAGGCTAAATGGTTCCATCTTTTGCTAACCTGTAAACACACAAGAGACTTTAGTATAGCAATTAATTCATTTAATATGAAATCAATCTAAACACACTCACATACATAAATATTTAGATATATATACTTATATTTAATCAAATACATATATTAACATATAGACATCTATTAAAACATATATAAATATTCATACATATAAATAAATACACTCATATATAATTACATATATATACACACACATACATATCATATAATTCACAAACATATACTAAACATTAACATACAATAAACATATGCCTTTATAACTATATAATCTATAAATATATATAATTATCATATAATTAAACTATATAAACATAAAGTAGTTAAAATATCTAAATTATAAAATAAATACATATATAAATATAGTAAAAGAAAATAACAGAAAATATAAAATATTTAATAGAAAAGAAACAAAAGAAAAAGAAAGGAAAAAAATAAAATAAAATAAAATAAAAACTCTAACTCTCTCTCTCTCTTTCTCTCTCTCTCTCTCTCTCTTTCTCTCTCTCTCTCTCTCTCTCTCTCTCTCTCTCTCTCTCTCTCTCTCTCTCTCTCTCTCTCTCTCTCTCTCTCTCTCTCTCTCTCTCTCTCTCTCTCTCTCTCTCTCTCTCTCTCTCTCTCTTTCTCTCTCTCTCTCTCTACTGCGCGCGCGGCGCTGCTGCGCCAGCAGAGAAAGAGAGGGAGAGAGGAAAAAGAAATAAAAAAGATAAAAAAATAAAATTTAAAAAATAAAATTTAAAAAAAATCTTTCTTAACTCCCTCTTTCTACCTCTCTCTCTCTCTAATAATGTCCCTTTCTCTCTCTCTCTTTCTCTGCTGCGCGCGCAGCAGAGCTGCGCCGCCGGCAGAGAAAGGGAGGGAGAGAAGAGAAAAAAAAAAAACTCTTTTAAAATAAGAAAAGAGGAAGAAGTAACTAAATAAGAGAATGAGGACAAGAACAAGGGAAAAAGAAGAGGAAAAAGGGAAAAGGAAAATCAGAAAATAATTCTCTGTACATCTGAATAAAAAAAATTTGCTTCCCCATGAATGAAGGACAAGAGAGATGGACTTCTCTCTCTCCTCCTGTCAGAGAGCTCACATAGAACTAAGTGCAAACAATATGACTATAGTCTAGAGTAAAGTAATTACCTGAAAAAAACACATGAACTTATGAGCACGTACTCCCTTCTTTATATAGATGTGAGTAGCCCACCATAGCCTACTTTTCTCTTTAGATAACTCAACCAATTTACCAAATTTGACTCCACATCAACTCAACAACTTTTTAGGCGTGGGATTTTTCCCCATTTGATTTTCCAATTTTCACTCACTCATTTAAATATTCAATGGACTATATACTTTAGAAAATAAATAACCTTTCACTTCTTCTTTCTTATTTATTTAAATACTAATCCTTAGGATAAATTCAATACCTTAGTCTAAAATTTAATTTAACCCATTTTAATTATTTTCTTAGGCTTAATGAAAATTAAATAATTAATATATTTATCTAATATTTTAATAAGGTTCCATATGATAAAATTAACCTATTTAACAATTTATTTATAAACTACAACTCACTTATTTAGACATTTAACCTTAGGTTTACCCTACAACTAACTTTAAACCTCATCAATTAACTGTAACTAACCCATAAACCTATTCTCTAACCTTCCCAAACCCTCTAGGATGAATAATTAACCCATAATTAATCTTAAAACTTAACTAGAACCCTAAAGTTCATGCTTAAAATATACATTTAACCCTTAATTATCCTTGTAAGTTAGTAAAAACCCTTCAAAACATGATCTAGACCTTTAATTAACCCTTACTTACCCTTAATTTTTAGCTAGAACATACATTTAATCCATAATTACCCTTGCATTTAAGCTAGAACCCTTTAATTCATGCCCAAAACCTATATGTAACCCTTAAATACCCCTACATTTACTTTCAATACATAAACATACCCTTAACTAACCCTTGAATTTTTATCTAAACCCATAAATAATATTAAGAAAACATTTGGATAAATACTCCCCTTCTTGTTATTGATCAGCAACTTCTTTTTCTGCAAAAATAAATCAAACATTAGTAAAAAATTTCATAATTTAATCTAACTTATATCAAACAATTAATCTTTTAATTTTTGTAATATTTTAAGAGTAACAAATTCTCTCCGACATCCGCCCCCACTAAACCTGCACATCGTCCCGATGGGCCAACCTACAGATTCAAGTGGAATAGATCAAATTCTTTTGAAATTAAGTTTAATAATTTCAAAATTTTTATTACATCATGCATTCAAACTTTATGCAATTAAAAAGATTTGTACAAATCATTTAAAAATATCAACATAGAAATAAGTTATAAAATATCATGTCATATTTTTGAATCCACATTTAAACAAATATTTATAAGAATAAATCATAAGTCTTATAGTCCTTCTGTTCATGTCACTTGCTAAGAATAAGTAACTTATCTTTCATAACAGCATATACAAAAAGAAAACTTTTTCCATCAGATAACAGAATTATATGCCTCCTACTTTTATTTCCTATGGTCTGACTCTCTTTTAATTGCTTAAATCATATCATTTTTCTTACTTCATCCCAACTCAGCTTTTCTTTAGTTCTTTACAAATCGGCCTATACCGAAATTGGGTGCGACTCCTGGACTTGTCCACCCGGCCAAGTTTGTTCCACTTGTCTACCAACCCGGCATAGCGCACGACAAACCATGTCAGCCCTACATGAAATCGACGTCAGCTCGTGGCTCTGATCGCCCGACCAGAGTAACTCCACCCGCCTACCGACCCATGCAGGCGCATGACAACATATAGGTTAGGCCTATGATGAAACTAGCTGCAGCTCGTGGCCTTGATCACCCGACAAAGGTTGTTCCACCCGCCTACTAGCCCAACATAGCACACTAACAACAGACACATACATATAAACTAGTTGGGTATGAAGTTTTTAATTAATTTTTTTTTTTATTTAGAGGTCAGATCTCATAAAAAATAAAAGCAAGATACAAAATCCCATTTGCTAATGAATAAAAAATTTCTTTTAAGCATATACATATATTCAAAATAAAACTACCTTTTCTTTTACAAGATTCCAATTCCAAAATTTCTATTCAACTTTCCGATTCAGTTCATATAAATACGAGTTATTATGCTTCAATCATAAATATTTCAGATATTTCTTGATCTTAATTCTACTTGATTTTTTAAATAAATTGGAACATATCATTTTAATCCATGCAGTAATGCTTATGCATATACACAAAAAATTAAAGAATCTCTAATCAAAACTGTTTCACCTGATTTTTAAATAGATTTTTAATCGTCATCTTCATTTTCATCAGCATCATCTTCAGCATCATTTTCTTCAAGTTCATATTCTTCATTATTTCTTTTTTTTTTTTTTTTTTTTTTTATTTATTTTAAATAGCTTCTCTTTTTCCTAATCTATATTGACTCCATCTTCAGCTCTCTTTAAGTTCATCAAAACTTTTGGCAAAAAATCTTCAATTACTTTGATGAATTCATCTTCAGAACCTGTAAGCACTCATAAAGTAGAAGCTACAAAACAAGTAATCTTCATTATCATTTATCTTGCAAATAGAAATTCATATGATTCATCTTCATCATGTCACAATTTTCATTATAAGAAGTCATAGTGGGTATAATTCATAAACAAAATTCATAAATCCATAAATTCATAAATTCATAAATTCATAAATTTCACATTAGCTTTTTCAACCTTTGAAACAAAGTTCATAAATTTCAGAAAAAATCATAATGTTCATAGTATAATATAACCATCATATTTGTTGTAAACAATCATTTCATTCAAACTATTCATCATTTCATTATAATATTGTTCTTCATAATTGTTCATCATAATAGATTTCTTTTTATTTGTGAAAGAAAAAAAAAATCATAAGTTCATCATAAGTTTAGTAACATCATTTTGATAATACTATAATGAGAAAGCTTATTATCAATAGAAAAGCATACAATATGGGCATTCTCATCATAAGAATGAAATTCATAGTGGGTAGTATATCAGCATAATTATTATCATCCTATCTTAATGGATAATTATATTTTTAGTATAGAATAGCATCTTTGGTATCATAAGTTTAGGAAATGACAAGCATATTGATCAAACTTATTTGCAAGCATATTATGCATATAATTTCAAACATGTTTTAGTTTAATTTATAATCAACAAACTTTGTGTTTTCATATTTTAGTATTCTTTTGGTTAAGTAAATCATAATGTAAAACTTTCTCATAAGCTTTTAACTAACTTTTCCAGGCATAAAAACTTCATAAAACAAAACAATTTAGGTAAATGTTCATCATCTTTAGAAAAACTGGCATATATGGAGCAACCAATATCAAAATTTTGAAAAGTTTTATCTTCAACAAACAATTCCATCACAATAAAACTATTCTCTTAAATTCTTCTCCTTTTCCTTAACTTTAGATGAGTTTTTTATATTATTTTCAATCTTGCATATGGCTTCTTGTATCCATTTTTCCATATTCTTGTCATGTTCTAATGGCATTTGAAGATTTTTATCTTCATATATTTGAATTATTCTTTCATCATTTTTATTTTGGTCACATTTATTGTCATTTTCTATGACTTTAGGTTCTGTTTTGACCTCATGTATGTCTTTGTTTCCATCAATTGATTGTTCATTTTCATCATCTTTTATCCTTATATTTTCTTCTTTCATAATATTTTCCAATGTATCTTGATCCTTAGATGTAGTTTGAATATCAATGTTACTCATAGATTTAGGTTTAAGAAGGATTTGATCCTTGTTCAAACATTCACTTTTAGTCACAATCTTGGTGTTTATAAAATTTGATTGACATACATTGCTTTCTTCATCATGACTCTTTGGTTTCCATTGTATTTGAAGTTTGGTTTTAGGACTGAATTTTGTTTCGTTAAAGTAGTCTATCATCCCTCCTCGACCTAAATTTAAACGCAAAGGTAGTTGTGTTTGATAATCACAAATCTTAAGGTCATGTGTAATGACTAAATGATTTTGACATGCATTATTATAAGCAACACAATCCTCGTACATATGACCTAGTTGGTCACACCAAAAACATCTTAAGGGATATACTTTCCTATTCATAGCCCTATAGGTAGATCTCCTATACTCATTCTTATGGAATTCATTAGACAACTTTGGACATAAACTTTTTTCATGTTTGCACTTGCATTTAGGTAGATCATTGACTTGTTTGGTCAAATCATCTATTTGGATCTTTAATTTTTTAACAATTTCTTGTAAAATACCACTCATCACACTATTTGAATTTGAAAACTCACTTAACTTGTCAATTAACAGAAATACTTCTTTAAATTTTGCTTGATTTGTTGAGTTTAGCTTATCCTCTAAATCTTTGACTTGTGTTTCAAGTCCCAAATTTGCATTCTTAATTAAACCCTCCATAGAAGAGTTCTTTTTATGTGTGTTTAAATTATCTGCTTTCTTTTTACCCATTGATCTTTGAGAATAAAGAAGAATTAGAGGATAGATCAATACCTGCAATCTGAATCGAAGAAGAGGCTCAAAATAGTGCTTTCTGTGAAATTCAATACATTTATTGATTTGAATCAAAACCTAAATACATAGTTTGCTAAAATGGGTGCAAACGTTTTGTGCTTCAATTGTTGATGAAAGGGGTGGCGTGACGAGGTTCTCCTACTTGCCAATCTTCGTGGAGGCGCTCAGGTCACAAGACCAGCCCTCAACACCAAGAAGATTGCAAGCTCACGTAAATGCCACAGCTTCCAGGGATGAAGACGCAGCTGCACTGATGTAAAATCGTATGAATGTATATGCAATGCAAAATTTAAAATTTATACCTGAACTGCAAGGCCGTTTGTTTCACGTCGGGTTCAAAGTGTGGGAGCGTTTTCAGACGACTGGCGGATCAATTCAGTCGCCTCGCTAACGGTGCACGCAGGGTGACTACGCAGGACAGGCACAAGTTTAACTTTTCCTAAGGTCCGTAGGGTGAAGCGTTCCTATAACGTTCAACTGCGTCAAAATAAGAAGGTGGAATAATCTTTTCACTAACTATTTGATCTTTTATCGTTTCGTTTGTTTCTTCTTGGAAGGTATCTAAGTTTCTATCTACAGTTGGAGGGAAAAGATCTTCACTAACACTAGGTGGAACAGAAGAAAGTATGGTTATAGCTGTCCTAGAATCGTGTAAAGTTTCTTTTATTATTACTTCTTTTATTAACTCTTCCTCTTCTAATGGTTTTGGGAATAACAGTTCAAAAGTTGATGAAGGAAGAGAAGAACTATCTGATGAACTTTCTTTACTTTCTAAAGGTTTTGGAAACAACAAATCAAAAGCTGATGAAGGTAAAAAAGGACTATATAGAACTTTCTTTAGACATAAAAGATGATGTTAAATTAATAACCAAAGTCCTATACAACCTCAAGGATGATGTTTATAAATGACAGTCTAAAAGATAGCCTATACAAGCTAATAAAGTTTCAAAGTAAGGGTAATCTTTGCTTTTCAAACTTCAGGTCACATGTGAATCTCCAGTTCGCTAATTGCTCTCAAGAGGGCAACAGCCTTCTGTTCTCCAATAGCACTGAAAATAAAACATCTGAAAAAAACACATCTGAAAAAAACACATGAACAAAATTAGTATATCTTTATAGAAATTAACACTCTTTTATCATTTTACTAAAGTAATTAATCTTTCTAAAAAAAACACATATATAATAAATACATTTCTTTATTAAAATATATACATTATAATTAAAATTCAGTTACTTAATTATTTTAATATACATCAACATACATTGATTATAAATACATATGTATTTAACTAACATACATACATGCATAAATAATCATACATAAACATACATACATATGCACCATACATGCATTACCATAGATGAACATGCATACATGCACATGCATAAATACACACATACGTGAACATAAACACATAAATGATCATGCATACATGCACATGCACTAACACACATATGCATAGACATTCATATACATGCATTCATACATGACATGCATACAAACAAATGCATAAATGAACTTTTACTAATATACTTATGCATACCATACACTAACATACTCATGCATGAACTAACATGGATAAATTTCTAACATGCATTAGCTAAACTAACTAACTTGCCTATCACTAATTTCTTTAACATGTACTTAACATAAAACATGGGTTCAAGTTCTAACACAAACATGGGTTCAAACACTAAACTAACATGGGTTCATGTGCTAACACTAACATGGGTTCAAACACTAAACTAACATGGGTTCATGTGCTAACACTAACATGGGTTCATGCACATAGGTTCAAGTCCTAAACTAACATTCACTATCTTGATACTTGGGAAAGAACTTAAGTGTCTATCAAGATGAAGGAGCTTGAGGTAAGGGTAGGGTAAGAAAATGAATAGGCTAAAGGAAGATAGACTAGGGAAATTATAAGGATAAAAGAAGTTGGGAAGAATAAATATTTCTTTGGAAGGAAATAAGGCTAAATGGTTCCATCTTTTGCTAACCTGTAAACACACAAGAGACTTTAGTATAGCAATTAATTCATTTAATATGAAATCAATCTAAACACACTCACATACATAAATATTTAGATATATATACTTATATTTAATCAAATACATATATTAACATATAGACATCTATTAAAACATATATAAATATTCATACATATAAATAAATACACTCATATATAATTACATATATATACACACACATACATATCATATAATTCACAAACATATACTAAACATTAACATACAATAAACATATGCCTTTATAACTATATAATCTATAAATATATATAATTATCATATAATTAAACTATATAAACATAAAGTAGTTAAAATATCTAAATTATAAAAATAAATACATATATAAATATAGTAAAAGAAAATAACAGAAAATATAAAATATTTAATAGAAAAGAAACAAAAGAAAAAGAAAGGAAAAAAATAAAATAAAATAAAATAAAAACTCTAACTCTCTCTCTCTCTTTCTCTCTCTCTCTCTCTCTTTCTCTCTCTCTCTCTCTTTCTCTCTCTCTCTCTACTGCGCGCGCGGCGCTGCTGCGCTAGCAGAGAAAGAGAGGGAGAGAGGAAAAAGAAATAAAAAAGATAAAAAAATAAAATTTAAAAAATAAAATTTAAAAAAAATCTTTCTTAACTCCCTCTTTCTACCTCTCTCTCTCTCTAATAATGTCCCTTTCTCTCTCTCTTTCTCTGCTGCGCGCGCAGCAGAGCTGCGCCGCCGGCAGAGAAAGGGAGGGAGAGAAGGGAAAAAAAAAAAACTCTTTTAAAATAAGAAAAGAGGAAGAAGTAACTAAATAAGAGAATGAGGACAAGAACAAGGGAAAAAGAAGAGGAAAAAGGGAAAAGGAAAATCAGAAAATAATTCTCTGTACATCTGAATAAAAAAAATTTGCTTCCCCATGAATGAAGGACAAGAGAGATGGACTTCTCTCTCTCCTCCTGTCAGAGAGCTCACATAGAACTAAGTGCAAACAATATGACTATAGTCTAGAGTAAAGTAATTACCTGAAAAAAACACATGAACTTGTGAGCACGTACTCCCTTCTTTATATAGATGTGAGTAGCCCACCATAGCCTACTTTTCTCTTTAGATAACTCAACCAATTTACCAAATTTGACTCCACATCAACTCAACAACTTTTTAGGCGTGGGATTTTTCCCCATTTGATTTTCCAATTTTCACTCACTCATTTAAATATTCAATGGACTATATACTTTAGAAAATAAATAACCTTTCACTTCTTCTTTCTTATTTATTTAAATACTAATCCTTAGGATAAATTCAATACCTTAGTCTAAAATTTAATTTAACCCATTTTAATTATTTTCTTAGGCTTAATGAAAATTAAATAATTAATATATTTATCTAATATTTTAATAAGGTTCCATATGATAAAATTAACCTATTTAACAATTTATTTATAAACTACAACTCACTTATTTAGACATTTAACCTTAGGTTTACCCTACAACTAACTTTAAACCTCATCAATTAACTGTAACTAACCCATAAACCTATTCTCTAACCTTCCATAACCCTCTAGGATGAATAATTAACCCATAATTAATCTTAAAACTTAACTAGAACCCTAAAGGTCATGCTTAAAATATACATTTAACCCTTAATTATCCTTGTAAGTTAGTAAAAACCCTTCAAAACATGATCTAGACCTTTAATTAACCCTTACTTACCCTTAATTTTTAGCTAGAACATACATTTAATCCATAATTACCCTTGCATTTAAGCTAGAACCCTTTAATTCATGCCCAAAACCTATATGTAACCCTTAAATACCCCTACATTTACTTTCAATACATAAACATACCCTTAACTAACCCTTGAATTTTTATCTAAACCCATAAATAATATTAAAAAAACATTTGGATAAATACTCCCCTTCTTGTTATTGATCAGCAACTTCTTTTTCTGCAAAAATAAATCAAACATTAGTAAAAAATTTCATAATTTAATCTAACTTATATCAAACAATTAATCTTTTAATTTTTGTAATATTTTAAGAGTAACAAATTCTCTCCGACAGCGGGATAGACAACTCCATATTCGAGTCCTGGTTGATCTCTTTGTAGGGGAGTGTGGCTTACTTCATAGCCTATACCTCTCAATATCATTGACCATTGTTTATCATGCCACTGATCATGTACAACATTGTTTCATAATACAATAGATCATTCATTATATCTGCTGGTCTCTTAGTCATTGTCACTTATAACAGTCAGTTTGTATTGCTCATATCTCAGTCATTTCTCCACCACTTTTAATGTTCTATAGCTTGTTGGAATTAGCCCTAAGCCCTTATTAGCCCTAAAATTTTTAAGACTCTCTATTTAGTGGATTGAGAGAAACGTGTGTCAATGTGATCATTGGTCAAACTTTGTAGAGGTCCTAAAAAATTGGGGGTAATGATTTGATTGCTAAATTGATTGCTCTGTGTATAGTGTATCATTTCAAGCGATTTCACTTGGAATCATTAGGTCATTAAGCTAATTTAATATCTCCAAAAGGAAGTTTTCTAATTCCTACTGTACTGGAAGCATTGACCTTAACAAGCAGCAAGTGTGTGAACAAAAATAGAAGATTTTCATTGATTCTTGAAGTTGGAAGTAGTCTATTTTGTATCAATCATCTCTCACATCATTTCCAAAGCACATAGTCACTTGTTTAGTCATTGCAAAGCTAAGAGGGCCTACAGCCAAACTCTGAAGCAAAAGGGGGCTAGTACAAAGTAGGGATTAGCACTACCTACTCATTTCTTGGAGTGTCCATCCATCTTATCCAACATGAAGGGCCATCAATCTTCTGCAACAACTAGGAGTGGACATATTCCATCAATCTTTGAACTCTCTTGATAGTGATCTACATTTTTTATCAGGTAAATTCATAGGAATTCTTTCGTTTTGAGTTATTGCATGAATTGTATGCACTCTATAAAAGGTTTTTGCTTACTTGAAAAATGTAGCATGTTTCATTGGTAGTTTGTATGGACATCCCTCAAGATTGTTTGCCACTTATATTTTGAGATATCAATCCCAACACATGGTTCTTAAGGGTAATACTTTGTCTTTTCTTAGTGGGTGGTGATTACATGGATATACTCTAGAGATGTTTGCTTTAGGCTTCACTGATGTATTTAACTTATGAAGCATGAAGAGTGCTAGCATAGTTATCTTACCAACTCACTAGATATAAGGGTTGCTCTTATGTACCTTATCTTGCTTAAGAGAAATTGGAGGATCTTGTTATGTTGTATTATGGTGTCATTCTTAAAAGTAGTCTTTTTGTAGAAAGAACAAGTTTTGTTATCACCTTCATGTTTATGTTCTGCAAACTTCTTGTTCATGAATTCATATGTGTGCAAGTCCTCTTTGATCGCGTTCCTTGCTCTTGATATTGTTGATTTCGTGGCAAAAGCTTGTTCACTAACAAGACTGTGGAAAATTGCCACGCCTCAACTAGAACTAAGCTAGAGTGATATTAGAACACCTCTATAATCATCAATAGCTTAGCAACCTTCTGAAACTGAAAACTTTATAACTATATTTAGTGAAAATTGAAAATTCACTTTACAGAATGCTTCGCGTTTCCTTCAAGCTTTAATTTTGAATTGATTTACTTCAACTTTACACTACTGTGTTTGCTTACAGTTAAATAATCTTTCTGTTACTTAACTGTGCAAAAACCTGTGTTTTGAACTCACCAAAATGTCACCGGAACTTCACCGAAACTCCATCGGATTGTTACCGGACTGTCATCGTAATCTTATCGGAAGCTTACCGGAATCAACTGTAATTCTGTTTGTGGTTACTTCAAATGTTTGTAATTGAAGTAAGGAAGTAATACCTGAGCTTCCTTCAGTAATTGAATTCTTTCTGAAGTTTAAGGAAAAACTTCACCAGTTCTAGATGTCCTTTACGGTTAGACACTATACCATGTGTACATGTCCCATTTCACAAAATTCTTTGATCAGTTTGTAGTTCAGACTAGTGGCTTCAAGATGAGTTATCTCTCATGAAAAACTTTACACTACGTTACGAGATCTAACTTGTAGATGTACCAGAAAACTGTAACTGCTAACTAACTTTCACAGTAACATGAAATTACTCAGATTTCTTCACATACGAAGAATGCCCTCAAACTTCCACATGAACATGTGTTTTCTATTAGAGAAGATGTGTACAAAAATAGCTTGGCCTCACTTTGCTCATAGCTATGGAAAACTCCCCTACTTTGAGTAGTTATTCCTTACCATCTCTCTCAGATGAATACCCGACAGTTCAGGTTCTATTATTCATCTCTACATACGCAATCTCTAGCGTCTTCTATATCACTATCCTCAGTTTCTATATGCGCTAGTCTATTCCGGTTCTATGTGCTTTCTTTGCACTCTTCTATATTATGATTTTCTACCTCATATATATACATTTTGTTCCGAGATTCAAAACTCGTATTTCTGGGAATTTCTATGAACTATATTACAGTCGTGAATTTGTCCTTTCACTAAGGCTTAATTTTTTGAATGCTTTGTTTCTGCTTCTCTTTGTCTTTGTTCGTCTTTATGTCTGTCTGTATGTCAAATTTGTGAGTGATTCTTCAAAAGCTCCTCCTCAATCACTAATTTGCATTCTCTCATCTTCCATATATTCTTCTTTTCTTTTATACCTGCCATTTCTTTGAATCTGCTTGTTTTTACTCCATCTAAGATCTTTGTTAAAATATCCGCTATCTGATCTTTTGTAGATGTGTATACTATTCCAATCTCCCCGAATCTCTATGTGTTTTGTTCTTGCATGAAATATTGGATTTGCTGCAAGATACAACGAGCTCATATTATCTCCATGTATGATAGGTATACCTTGATCAATACCCATACTTTTGAACAGGGTCTGCATCCATATCACTTCTTTAGCTGCTTCCACAAGTCCTTTATATTCTGCTTTTGTTGACGATAAAGCCACTGTGTGTTGCTTCTTTGAACACCAGCTTACAAGCTTATCTCCTAGGTATATCATATACCCATATGTCGATCTTCTGTCATCTTGACTTCCTGCCCAATCTGAGTCATTGTATGCTCTCAGCTTTATATCTGACGTAAAAGGATAATATAATCCTTCTTTTATAGTTCTTTTGATATATCTAAGAACTCTTTGTCCTGCAACCCAATGTCGATCCTTCGGACAATGCATAAACTGTGAAAGAACTCCCACTCCATAACTGAGATCCGGTCTTGTTAGTGTAGCATAAATTAAGCTTCCCACTAACGACTGATACTTCTTCATATCTTTAAACTCTGCACCACCATATTTGCTGAGTTTATGATTTACTTCAAGCGGTGTTGAAGCTTCTCTGCAATTCTCCATGTTAAACTTCTTCAGTAAGTTTAGGAGATACCTTTCTTGTGAAACATATACACCATGATTTGTATATGTGATTTCCATTCCAAGAAAGTATGATAACTTTCCTAGATCACTAATCTTGAACTCTTTTTCAAGTAATCTCTATACCTCTTTGATTCCTTCATCTGAGGTTCCTGTGATTATTATGTCATCTACATAAATACAAATGTAAATCATACCTTCATCTGTTCTCTTAATGAGTAGACTTGCATCAGCCTTTGAGCTTTGGTATCCAAGTTCATTGAGATACTTCACAAGTCTGTAATTCCAAGCTCTTGGATCTTGCTTCAATCCTTAGAGAGCTCTTCTTAATGTACAAACATGATCTGGGTAACTGGAACTTACAAACCCTTCAGGTTGTTCCATGCAGACTTCATCTGATATATATCCATTTAAAAATGCATTCTTTATATCCAGCTGACTTACCTTCCATCCTTTTGATGCTGCTATAGCAATCAATGTCCTTATGGTTGACATCTTTGCCACCGAACTAAACATCTCATCATAATCTATACCATGCGTCTGAGCATAGCCTTTGACCACCAGTCTAGCTTTGTATCTGGCTATCCTTCCATCTGCAAGTTTCTTAACTTTGTAAACCCATTTATTTCCAATCACTTTCTTACCATTTGGTTTTGGAACAAGTTCCCAAGTCTTGTTCTCTTCAAGAGCATTGAACTCCTCCTTCATTGCTTCCTCCCACTGTTTCTTACCTTTTGCTTCACTGTAATTTTGAGCTTCTTCATCTTCCTTTACTAAGGAAGCATAGTTTTTCTGAGTCAAATAAGAAGTGTCATAGGAATACCTTGTTGGTTGTTTCCTTACTCTGTTTGACCTTCTTAGCTCATATTCTTCATGTGTATCTGAATACACATCTTCATCAAATCTTGGTCCATCTTCATTTCTCATACCTGATCCAATCTTGGACGTACTTGCCTGCATATGATCTTCGTCTTCATTCACCTGCATATGTGATTTTCCTTTTTCTTTCCTTCTTATCTCTTCTTCAAGTGTTTCAACACTATGCTCTTTATCTGCATACCAGCTCTTTCCTTCATCAAATGTCACATCTTTAGAAACAGTAAACTGTTTGATTAAAGGACTCCATAATCTATAACCCATCTGTTTTTCATCATATCCGATGAACACATATTTTTTAGCTTTTGGTTCAAGCTTATGTCTCAGTTGTGATGGTACATAAGCATAAGCAACTGATCCAAACACTTTACAATGATCAAGTGTTGGTTGCTTGCCCCATCAAGCTTCATAAGGATTCATCCCATTTAAAGTTGTACATGGTAATCTATTTACGAGATATGTTGCTGTATTTACAGCCTCAGCCCAAAGATAATTCGGACAATTCTTCTCCTTTAGCATTGCTCTTGCAAACTCAACTAGAGTTTGGTTTCTTCTTTCTGCTACTCCATTTTGTTGCGGTGTATACCTGCAAGTTATGTCTCTTTTGATACCTACATTCCACAGATAATTATTGAACTCTCGAGAAAAATATTCTCCTTCTCCATCAGACCTTAGTCTTTTGAGTTTCTGTCCTGTAAGTCTTTCAGCACATGCATGAAAATGCCTGAAAGCTTCAAATACTTCAAATTTCTCTTTCAAAACATAAAGAGTTATCCATCTTGTTGCATCATCAATAAAAAGAACATAATACCTTGAGCCGCTGATAGATCCTTCTTTTGTTGGTCCCCATACATCTGTATGTATGAGTTCTAACACATCATCGTGTTTATACCCTTTCTTCTGAAATGGTAACCTGTGGGCTTTTCCCATCTGACAGGTTTCACACTTGTGAATCATATGTTGATTCTTCATATTTGGTAATCCTCTCACGGATTGTTTTTCCACCATAGTTTTGATTCTTGTTTCATTAAAATGTCCTAACCTCTTATGCCAGAGGTCTAACTCTGTAAATACCTCATCACCATGTGTGATCAAGGCTTGACCAACATTCCCTTGTACTTTAAGAGTAAAAAGTTTACCTTCCTTTTTACCATGGACAATCTGATTGTATCCATTCTCTAGATCTTCAACAAATACTCCTTCATTTGTAAACCTGACTTGAAAACCTTTTTCTACTATCTGTCCCACACTAATCAGATTCTTCGGGATTGTTGGAACATACAAAACATTTGTTAATAGGTCAGCTCCATTCTTACACTTTACTTTTCCAATTGACCTTACATTATGTTTTGTGTTATCACCTGTCTGTACTGTATGATTTGAAATACCTCCTTCAAGTTCTAATAACAATTCTATATTTCCTGACAAATGATTTGAACAACCAGAGTCAATATAGAATACCTTGAGGTCTTCATTCTCTGACATACTTATCGAGTTCATCATCAACATTGTATGACTGTCATTCTGCGTATCATTCGCATAGTTGTAGTAGGTAGTGTTGTGAGACTGATTCTGTCCCCAACTTCTTGCTCCACCTCTACCATATCTGCCTCTTTGGCTTTGTCTTCCTCTTTGATATCTTTCGCTTCTGCTTCTACTGTTATTGTTTTGATTCTGACTTGATCCTTGAGAATTATGCCAACAATCATGAGCCAAATGATTACTTAATCCACAGATCCAACAAGTCTTCTTGTTATTAGTCTGATTACCTCTTCCTTTACCTCTACTTTTACTTCTGGCATTACCTCTTCCTCTTGCATAATTTGCTTGAGTAATCATTTCTTCTTAATCTTTTTCTTTACCTTTATCACCTTTCTTCTTATTCTTTGTGTACATAGCCGAACTATGTCCTTTATCTTCATCTTTCTTCAAATCTTGCTCAAACATTAACATTAGTCCAAGCAACTGATTTAAATCTCGTACAAAATGATTTAAAGAAAGTTCAGTTGAGAGTACGAAAGGTTTCCACCTTTCATCTCCTTTCAATCCTGCAAGCACTTGTGCTATCAACCTATGATCTTCAATATCTTCATCAATAGATCAAAGACTATCCGCCAAGTCTTTCATCTTAGTGACATAATCACTAATGCTTTGACATTGCTTTTTCTTGAACGTTGTAAACTCTGACCATAAGCTAGCCTTCCTAGCTTTCGTTGTATTTTGGAAATGATCTTCCAATGTACTCCATATATCTTTCGCTTTCTCCAGACCTCTAATCTGTGGTAGTAGATGATCTGTAATGGTATTGTAGATATAAGCTCTTGCCGTTGCATCTTTCTTCTGCCACAGCTTCAAGGCTTCTATCTCTTCTTTCTTTGGTTGACTATCGTCTTCGAAAGTCAGTTTCTTTTCTTCTCCTGTCACACATATCATTAAGTCTTTACTCATAAGTAAAGCTTCCATGCGCATTACCCATGCGGGATAATTATCTCTCTCCAATTTATCAATAGAGATATGATCTACCATAATCTTCTTGTTTCTGTTACTGCCGGTGAGTATAATGTTTAAAAGGTTTTACCTTTTACAAACCTTTACCCTTGAGAATGACTTCAGAACACTTCTTTGATTCTGTTTGTTGTTGATCACTTGAGCTTTCACCTTTCTTCTGAAAGTTCTTCGAATTCTCTTGTATCTTTACTTCCGTTTCTACTTCTGAGAAACCTTTTCTGCTCTTCAGAATCTTTCACTCTGATACCACTGTTGATTTCGTGGCAAAAGCTTGTTCACTAACAAGACTGCGGAAAATTGCCACGCATCAACTAGAACTAAGCTAGAGTGATATTAGAACACCTCTATAATCATTAGTAGCTTAGCAACCTTCTGAAACTGAAAACTTTATAACTGTATTTAGTGAAAACTGAAAATTCACTTTACAGAATGCTTCGTGTTTCCTTCAAGCTTTAATTTTGAACTGATTTACTTCAACTTTACACTATTGTGTTTGCTTACAGTTAAATAATCTTTCCGTTACTTAACTGTGCAAAAACCTGTGTTTTGAACTCACCAAAATGTCACTGGAACTTCACCGAAACTCCACCGGACTGTTATCGGACTGTCACCGTAATCTTACCAGAATCTTACCGGAATCAACTGCAATTCTGTTTGTGGTTACTTCAAATGTTTGTAATTGAAGTAAGGAAGTAATACCTGAGCTTCCTTCAGTAATTGAATTCTTTTTGAAGTTTAAGGAAAAACTTCACCAGTTCTGGATGTCCTTTATGGTTAGACAATATACCATGTGTACATGTCCCATTTCACAAAATTCTTTGATCAGTTTGTAGTTGAGACTACTGGCTTCAAGATGAGCTATCTCTCATGAAAAACTTTACACTATGTTACGAGATCTAACTTGTAGATGTACTGGAAAACTGTAACTGTTAACTAACTTTCACAGTAACATGAAATTACTCAGATTTCTTCACATACGAAGAATGCCCTCAAACTTCCACATGAACATGTGTTTTCTATTAGAGAAGATGTGTACAAAAATAGCTTGGCCTCAGTTTGCTCATAGCTATGGAAAACTCTCCTACTTTGAGTAGTTATTCCTTACCATCTCTCTCAGATGAATACCCGATAGTTCAGGTTCTATTATTCATCTCTACATACGCAATCTCTGGCGTCTTCTATATCACTATCCTCAGTTTCTATATGCGCTATTCTATTCCGGTTCTATGTGCTTTCTCGGCACTCTTCTATATTATGATTTTCTACCTCATATGTATACATTTTGTTCCGAGATTCAAAACTCGTATTTCTGGAAGTTTCTTTGAACTATATTACAGTCGTGAATTTGTCCTTTCACTAAGGCTTAATTTTTTGAATGCTTTGTTTCTGCTTCTCTTTGTCTTTCTTCGTCTTTATGTCTGTCTGTATGTCAAATTTGTGAGTGATTCTTCAACAGATATGGTATCAAAGTCAAATTTACAAGAGAGCTTGTTGAAGAATCCCACATTGAGGGGTTTTGAAGACGGTGCAAACAACAATATTTTGATGATAATTTGATGATATTTGAGGGGTTACAAAAGACTTTGTTGAAGAACCCCACATTGAGGGTTTTTGGAGATGGTGCAAACAACAATATTCTGATGATAATGTTAAAAGTTATTTGGTTCTAGGGCAAGCTCAACATATGTTCTTCACTAATAACATGAGTTGGGGTCTGTTGAACCTTAGGAAAGTCAAAGAGCATGTTTGAATGTGTAACCTTATCCAAAAAGGGGCACTGAACCAACAAAAGACAATGCAATGAAGGGATAAGGTTACAAGTAGGTAAAGAGATAAGCTAGGCATGTGAAGAGACATAAAAGACATATAAAGAGTCATGGAAGGCTCCCATTTCTATTTAACAATTCCAAGCTCGTTTTAGGTGTGTGTGGATGCTATGAAGTCTCAGTGCTACACGTTGAGCCATAGTCTATTATAGGAGTTCATATTCTCTTATATATCTCTCTTACCCTTTCCAAAGTGTGTTGGATTTCTATAGCAGCATATTAGGACTTCATTTTCTCCTTGAAGGGGCTCCATTATCAGATTTTTTGTACTTGTTAGAAAGCTTATACAATAACGATTCTACGTCCAAAAGTTTTTTAGCAAACTCCTTTTGTATTGTGAGTTATAGCTCTTTCTTTATCTATTGCTCTATCCCAAAACATGTTAGGCAAAATAGTCTCTCTTTTGTGACTATGTTGGCTGGTCTACAGATGTCCAATTTTAGTGATTCATAGCTCATTGAAAAGCTCTCAGAGTCTCATTTATGTGGCTGAAAGAAATTGTTGATTGTATTCAAGAATTGAGAGATATAATAGTTTTAGCAAGTGTTGTTTTGAGTACAATTAAGTTTGGGGGAGGATCCAACTTCTTGTTGTGCATTAGGAGGATAAATACTCCAACATTGGTGTGAAAGCAGCTTGAAGACATCAAGATGCATACAAGAAGACTCATTTCAAGACCTTAATATGCACGTTTGTCCTCTTTGTATGACAAAACGAACAATTGGGAGAGCATCACTTATGTCTAACACTTCCAACCATCGGTGACAAAACTTAAAAGCATCGTATCTCTAGCAATTCCAACCACGAGTGACAAAACTTAACTGCATCTTCACCTCCATATGGATTTTTACTTGAACTTCGTTGGGGACGGTGTATACCTATAATTTTGCTTGTACTCAACGTTTTGATTATCTGAAGGAAAAAAGAAACAACCGCCAGCATTTTTTACCCTTTAATTTAAAATCAAAGATGTGTCTCAAATCGTAGCAGCATTGAGATAGCCCTACATGATTCACCTGGGGATAACAATACATGAATTTTTCGTAAATTGGGACATGCAATTGTTAAGGCCGTTGAGCAGGTTGGTTGTACGAGTAGATGCAAGAGGTTAACGGAGGGAAAGCAAAAAAACAGTCAAATTGTTAACTAAACTGATACAGTACCCCTCTTCCTACAAGGAAGGGAAACGCAAATAGCATGCGCCAAAGTTAGAGGAGGTTAGCATCTGGATTCATGTGCTAAGGAAACAGATCGTCCCACCAATTTAGCTGGTGAGGTTGGCGGAATCTACTTTAAAGGCTGACCTTGGGCTGCTGGCGCTGCTGCTACTATCAGAGTAGGAGGCGAATGACGCTCTCATCTGCAGTACACCTGTTGGCGAGGCAAGGCTTGGGCTGTGACTACCTTTGTCCGGGCTTCCCACACGAAAGCGTTCCTCATTCTCTTTACGCTGAACCCAGCTCTCCTCTATCAAGTTTAGGCACAGCTCTCCACCTTTGATTGGAGGGGCTCCGACGTGATTGACGGTAGTCCTGGTGGCGGCGCTCAGCTGCAGTGCCTCTCCTAGAGGCCCACCTATGCCGGGGCTCTCCCATGCGCTTGGTCTCCACGAGACCCGTCGGGAGTACCGCGTCTCGTCTCCTTGCCTGGCGACACTACCAACTTTGAAGGCAGTTTCCATGCCCCGACTCGCAAATCCTGAGGAACTGCCGCTTGTCGTAATCACATCCTTCTGTTCATCCCCTTCGCCGTATCTGTCCGAAAAACTGCCTGGGAGCGATTGGTGGATAGTGGCTATGGAGAGCTCCGTGTTGCTCTGCTCCGTAACGAGTTGGTCGAACAATAAGAGGCTGGTAGGCGGAGGGGATCTGTCGGGGGCTTGGCTACTTCCCGGCCAGCTGTTTGCGTCAACCAGCCGCCGAAGAGTTCGAGTGTCGGCGTCTGGGTCGCCCTTCTGGCAGCCGAAGCTAAGTGGGGCTTCAAGCCCCGAGGTGCGGTTGATGGGGCTGGTTTTGACGGAATGACTCCCCAGCAACAACGCCGCTAAGTTTGGCGGCTCACTTGCCTCTGAACTTCTGGAACTCAATTCATTGCTGCGTTGTCCCGAGTCGTCCATTGCGGAATTCTCGCTTAGAGTATGGCTATGGTTAATACCGAACCTGCAAACAACGAAGAGGTGCAGCTTTTCTTTATGATGAATCATGTCACATGTCTTTTCAAGCAGATGAATTGCTATTTGCAAGAATTTCTCGTGCCCAAATACAAAAAATGTATTAAACCAAAATACAGAGCGGCATTTAAGTTCTGACAAGTATAATGATGTTCTAAGAGGAAATATTCTTATAATATTTCACATGCACATACTGAAAGAAGGCTACTGTTGAGAGAAATCCTAAATAAGAAAAGGAAAACAGAAAACATTGAACTACAGAGACAAGTACATCTAATGTGCTGCCCACATCAGTTCATGTTTTATTCGTGTTTACAAGTTCAAACAAAAACCAGAGGTGTAATTTGTGTAGGACACCTCCAAAAAGGTTAGCGGTGGACCATAAGCATGTTCACTCAATTCCTAATAGCGATAAAAGACATTTACGTCGCCCTTACAAATCGTACAGTCATGCCTTATTTTTCAAAGGGAAACCGCCATGTCCAAGCTTACAAAATTATCAACGGCAAAAGAATCCATGTCCAGTCGTGCTGTCAATTCGTCGTTCCTGGATAGTAGCCACGATCGGGGCTATAGTCTTACCTACACAGATGGGGGATATAGTAGCTATAGCCTTAACTATACAGAAAAGTACTGAAGGGAAGAGAAATGTATTCTAGTATAATGCTATAGATTTTAGTATGATGTATTCTAGTATAATGCTATGTGTTCTGGTATAATGCTATAGATTTTAGTACTGAAGTGAAGAGAAAATGTATTCTAGTATAATGCTATCGATTTTTGTATCTATAATAATGCTAAATTTTGGATTTACAGTTTTTTTTTTGTTTTTTTTTGGCTGAGAGTACAATGAATTGGAAATACAGACTCACACACCCAATTTCGTAAGGTAGAGGCACCCATCATGAAAGACTCATGGACATGTCCAGCAAAGACTTGAACTCAGAACTTTCTCCCACAGTTTCAAGGCGTGAGCCATTCGGCTACACGAGCTCCGACTATTAATAGATTTTTGAAGATCCAACCTAATATTGACAGTGAACGTAATACCTAATACGTGTTGTAAACATATTAGCGAAAAGTGAAGAAGGTAATACCTGCTGTAAACTATTAGCGAGAAGTGAAGTAAACGTTCACCTATCGCATTGTCTTCGTAGTTGTGCTTGTGCATGTGTGCATGGTTTTCATACTCAAATCAAAATGCCCTATTTTCTCCACGCTCCATGTGTAAACATTTCCCTCCCTGTTGAACTTGCACTTCGTGTTCAATGGAGTTATAAACTTCAAAAATCTGTCATGAAAATAGGTAATGTCTCCTAACCATGGTTCTATGTAGGCAGCTCCTAACTAACAGCAAACTCCATGATGGAATCTCCAAAGAGCCGAAACATAGTATTTATTAAATTGATTCTTTTGCATCCATAAACTTGTTTTGCCAAAATGAAGATCCATCAGTGCATACACTGGTAGCGAAAAATATGTGGATGTGCACCATATCACATCTAGAACTTGGCTTTTGAACCAAAGAAAGAGAAACAGATCATAGTACTCATGCAATTCCAACGTTCAAGGCAGCTTTAACTTTGCAACTTGTCAATTTCCTGCTAATATCTAATCTATTTAATTTGTTGGGTTTAACAGAGCTAGTCTTTGACACTGTAAATATTTTCTTACAAATATGTGATTAAACATTTGGCAAGCCTTTGGAAAATCAAGATAGGTCCTGTGTGGGAGGTGAATGAATGAAGAAGGAACCACTTTATGGATCTGTACACTTAATAGTGCATGAAATTATGGCCATACAAACAGTCTCTACATGTTAATGAAGTATATTAAAAATTTTAAGGACTAACAGAATCGACTATTCTCACATATATGCATAGCATAGAGGTTCAGTCTCCAAGTATATTACTGAAAGTATGCCTCTTAAGGCATGTGACTAAATACCAGTCCATAAACTAATGTGGATATTCTAAGCAAACCCATCTCCGATCGTGTATAACACCTTCAATGAACAAAATTCAAAGCCCTCTACAAGAAAGTCACAACTAATTTTCCCATCAAATAGACATATGGGAAGTGTCAATTGGCGTTCATAGTGAGTATCAGATAACTATGATGGTTCATGAATCTCCGAGTTCGGCTTTCCTCTGAAGTAAATATGGCAACAACTAGAACAAAATATCAAGTATTCCTTCACGTAGTGAAAATATTCTGCAACATTTAGCACAATTTGGAGGTACCCAATACCTCAAGTGTGGAACATTTCGTCCAATTTGGAGCAACCCAACCACCGGCGACATGAGAGTACAATGTGTATTACATTTTAGGACTCATTTCCTTTATGTTCTAAAATCAAGAGTAATATGAATCATGACCGAAAGGAGTAACAACTGACCAGTGACCACCAAAACAAATGGAGTTACTGAAAAATTGCCATAAATCTCAAACAGCGTTTTCCTCAAGAAATCAGTCAGGAGTGTGGACTCCGTTCTTAATAGCTTTCGTCCACCTCGTGGAAAGGGTGGGTGTCTGACGATGGAGAAGTAAGTGTCAGAATACGGTCAAGGAATCATGCGCGATGGGGATGAACTATATGGAGGAACTGATGTCCATGTGCTGAGAGAGCTTTTGTACTTGGTACTTGGCAAAGATGCAAAGGACACGGGGAGTAGGCTGCAACCAGAGCCTGAAGCACCCCGTTCAAGTACCCCTCACGAGCTGCTGTCTGAAATTCCTTATCAATTACGACAGCTAGGTCTCTCTCCGCCATCACCTTCATCAACTTCAAAGTTCAACCGCCTCTCATGTGCACGCAATCTAGATGGCTTCCACAATCCTGACATCGGTACAGAGCACGTCCAGAATGCACCCGAAACGACAGAAAGCGGAAACAAGACGGAGAATGTAGAAGACATCACGATTGGAGTCCTCTAGCTCATAAGTTTGGGAGTTCGCCTTCTGTCTATGCGTCAGGCCCTAAAACTGTAGAGCTTACTTAATTAGTTCTTAGGGCTGTACGCACAACAGATGCATCTGATGAAGTCGCAAATCATGAAACCCTGCGTCGGCAAGCAGGTAGGAAGACGTCAATGGAGATTCAGAAATACAGATTACCTATGGAGTGACGCAGGTTCTGCCGAGGCAGCTCGCAGCGAAAATTGAAGCTGGGGCTCTCTCGGCGCCAACTCCGCAGCTGGAGCCGTGTCGGGCAATGGTGCGCTTTCACAGACGGTCGCATTGACCGCTGGGTTCGTGAAGCCAATGAGCGGAAGCCTCGGCGAAGGGTTCTTCAGGGCATCAGAGTCAGTATTGACTGCTTTGATGCTGGTGGCGAGCCGGGCACGATGACGCCCCCGGTGCATGTGGCGGTCGCAGTATTTGTGATCCGGCACCACTTCGCGAGAGCATCTCCATTTCTTACCGTCTGTTCTGCGGCATCTCCCCGGCTCTGGATCGATGACCCCCCGCAAGGTCCCGACACCCATGAGAGCTGAACAGGAATGCCCACATCACATCTCGGTTCCTTAACCTTGATTCAGAAAAACAGGATGAAAATGCGATTTCCTTTGCCCTCACCTGCATTGCCAGTGAACGGAATGGTACCAACTCCGAGGCGGCCCATCGTCGCGACGCTGTTGATGATGGGTAACAGAAGATTGTTAGGGGGTGTGATTCCCTCCATCAAATGCTTAAACACGTACGTTTGCTGCGTAAATTCTCGAAGTTGCTCTGAAGTGAACGGACTAGTTATGGATTCTGCACATGCATCACGAAGATGCGCACAGTGTCAATCGTTGTTAAGCATTCAAAGCTGAATTCACTTGAACAAACTAAGCATGCTAGTACTCAAGCAAACGAGGATAAACCGCGCGTATGCAGCTCATTTCGACGAGCCTGTGTAGAGACCTAATCAGTAGTAAATGGAGAGATCAAGACTGTCAAGCCTCATCAAGAACAACGCCATGAAGCGCGGGCATACAGAGACGGGACACAAGGTTCTACAATAAAGGATTGAGATAGAATGCTCGATTTTACCTGAGCTGAAGCAGGAAATGTTGCCATGAAGCGACCTCATAGAAGGAATGATCGTTGTCTGGGATGACCCTGCAGAAAGCATGAATGGAGCATAACGCTGCCTGATATGTTCATCGTGGGAGGAACTGAAAGGATACGGTTTAGGGTGAGAAGATGTTCCTCCACTGATCAAGCTGCACGTATCCACCGCCCCTGCATAGCTGGAAGTAGGAGCTGAGCTCATGAGGGAAGAAATATGCAGCTGCTGGTTTTCTGGAGCAGCTGCGCCGTTGCTGCTGGCGTTGAAGCCTCCGTTCAAATTGACGAGGACCTGCATGTCTGGAGGCGGCGATGGGCATGGAGAGTCGTGCAGACGTGCGAGCTTTAGAAGTCGAGGGTCCCGCAAGCTGTCGAACTCAAGACCATCTTGCGTGCGAGGTCGGATGAGTTGCTGGGGAGCTGACGGACTTCTGCATGTGCTCTGGCGGGCAAGGAGATAAGAGGATGGAAACAGGGAATCCGATGTCATAGGGAGACGTCCTCCATTGTCCTCCCAGGCTGATAGTCGTTGGCCGGCAGAGCACGTATTACTATTGCTTTCATCGTTGTGACCGGCAATATCAGAACCCTTACTATGGCCGCTGACCATGAAACCGCAGTTTCCATGGATGTCGCGTCCCCTTCCCCCTCTTTTCTGATGCAAGGCTTCCTCCA
Organism: Ceratopteris richardii; assembly: GCA_020310875.1. Classification (NCBI taxonomy): domain Eukaryota; kingdom Viridiplantae; phylum Streptophyta; class Polypodiopsida; order Polypodiales; family Pteridaceae; genus Ceratopteris; species Ceratopteris richardii. The sequence goes on from CM035424.1 coordinate 112,684,213, forward strand.
AATCCATGTTTTGATTAACCACTTATATCCCCTATCGACAACACTGTTTCTGATACAGTTTAAGGCTCTTTTCTCTCTCCTCTGCACCGGCTTCCCTTCCTGCTGCTCGAGCTTCGCCCTCCAAATCCTTCCTTGCTGCTGTGGGTACTCTTTGAGTTCGGGCCCCCAACGAAGGAGCACACAGTATCTGAATATGAATTCTAAGTGACTGTAGGAGGGGGGAACCGAAAAGAATGAACGAAGCTCCTGGTTTTGGCCTCGTAAGAGATGTGGGTCTCTAGGCAGATTGAATGAGACAGCAATAGAGATGATGATTGTAGGGTAATAGATGGAAATGCAGATGAAGTGATCATGAAGTGAGAGAAAGATATGCAAGTGGGCACTTTGCGAGGTTAAAGCCGACGTAATTTTGGAGAGAAAGAGAGAGAAAAGAAGAGAGCTGCGAGAATTTTACCTGTCCTGATGATTCCCGTGTCAACTCGCAACGAAAAAGGTCGAATACTTGAGTACGCGAGACTCGAGAGTCGAGTGCTTGCTCGCGCAAATAAGCAGACATGAGAGAGAACTTACAAGCAGACAAAGGCACTTAGGCAACGCCGCGGGAGCTTGGAGAGAGACTGGTCAGTGAGGTGAAAGGAGACATGGACCTGGGCTCCAGACTCCAGAGGAAAAGACGGAAGCAAAAGATGTGAAGATTTTAAAATCTATCATAGAAGCGAGAGAGAAAGCGGACTTGGTCCTCGACTTTGGAAGCTCGGCCGAAGCTCTCGACTTTGGTTGATGAGCATTGAAGAAGTGCGAACTTGAACAAAAAATACCGAGGGATTCCAATTTCCATGTACTGAGTGACCATCATGAGTTGGAAATTCAAGAGCAGCTGCGGAAGAATACAGAAAGAGAGAGAGAGAGAGAGGAGTCGCACACAGAAAAGATCTGCGCGAAAAATAGACAACCTTGAGCGTGACCGACATACAGCTTTCGTCGGTTGATCTTTTAGGGTTAATAATGTCAGCTTTTGCTTTCCTTTAAGTTTGACCGTCGAGCTAGTTGGCTAGATGAGGCAATCCAATGGATGGACCTCCTTTGTAGTCTTGCTAGCTGTTACTATCGAGTTAGCCAAAGAATGGAGCTCAAGACACCAAACTCAATCTACATGAGATGAGCGTCAAAGTTAATCACCAAATCAGGGAAGCCCGAAGGTGATCTCTGCGGGCTTGTTATCTGTAGTAACCATGGAACCACGAAGAGTACACGCACCTCATGAGTTTTAACGATGCTGATGTCTTTAAAGTGTTTTTCTCTATTTCCATCAAGCTTATCGTGTCATGTCTCGTTGTTTTAGTGGTTGAGTTTTTGGTCTTTTGAGACAGAGGTCCAAAGTTTAATCTCCTGGGTTGGACATGTAATGGCCTTGGCTAGTTTAAATCAGTTGAAACTAGTTGTTATGTTGTTTAACCCTACTTTGTGGGATACGGGGGTCTTGTGGGTACTATGCCCATTCACCTATAGAGTTGTTCTTTCAAAGTTAAAGCTCGGGGGAGTATGCTATGGTGCCACGAATAATACACACATCTCATCTGTTTTAACAAAGTTGATGTCCTGCGCTTGTCTCTATTTCCATCACCAGAGTCGATGCCCACATATCTCTCCAATGTTCGACTGACACTCGGCATGTTTTGGAGCCTTGATTGAACTAGCGATGGAATAGGGTCACACATAGTCTTAACAAATTTAGCCTCTAATCTGATGGGGCGGTATCCATGAATGGCTCAAATAGTGAAACATTCAGTTGACTCTTCAAATAGCTCGTGTCCACATGTCTACCAAATGCTTTTCACAGCATGTCAAACCATTGTGCTTTTCAAAACAATTCTATTCCTTGCTCCTCAAAGTGACCATATAAGATAGGCCATCCATGAATTTGAATAGCTGAAAATAAAAGAATCGATGTGCACACCAGGGAGGAAAAAAATGAGCTTCACACACAAATTTAAATAAGTCTTTTGAGAGACAAGTTGCCTTGTGTCCCTTCCTCTAGGGTTAGAACTCAGAATATGTTGGCCGAATAGCCTCTCCTTGTCACACCCGCTCTTCACAACAACTCATACAGAGCTAAAAGGTTTGCACATACTTTCATGGACAGGGGCCTTGCTCGTGCACATGAAACCTGGAGATAAAAGAGTGTAAAAGCTATGCATCAAACAACTTACAGTCCCTAAAATCTAAGTAGACCATGTGTTGATGGCAAGTGTTATCACTTTTCCTTATCCCCATAAAACTTTGAGATAAGCAATGATGCATTAACCAATGCTAAGTTGTCCAAGAGGCGAATGTTGTAATCCACCTACTTGGGAGCTTATTATTCTCTATTCTTTCAAGAAGATGGTCTTTTGTATCCCACAACCTCATGTAATAAAGCATGCATAATTAATATGGGGAACTGCACCACTAAAGGTAAGGTTCCGTGAAGAGTCCTATGAAGAGTATATCAAAAGATTGAGAATCCATAAGAAAAAAAAACAGTATTGATTGACTATGAGAGAATTGGCTTATTGTATGATGCTTACAAGAGGGACAATGCATGGAAACAAGGGGATAATATATTATGGGTGAATGAAGAGCTTCAGAGTTCCTCGATGTGGCAGATTATCATTGGACCTTATTTCGATAGATATGGGGGCACCGCTTATCGTTGGACCTGATTTCGATAGATATGGGGGCACCCTAAATGTGAATTGAACCTTAGGCCAAGGAAACATGCAAAACTTTTTCTCCTTTGTCAAAATTTGCATTTGTGCTTTTTATGAATTAGTCGAGTTATTTTCCATCTAGGATTCCATAATCTTACATTCCTTGGATTAGAGCCCCATTGTTCATTCCTTCCAATGCGCACCCCTAGACGTTTGTTTTCCCCGTGTTGTTTTCTCATATAAGGGTTTTGCATATGAATTATTCTCCTTAGACATGAATTACTAAGATGAATAAGCCAATAACAGATGGGAGATGGGCTTACTACACCAAGGATCTCATGTCCCACACAAAAAAATGTGCAGAATCTCTCGAGGTTTATGCAACAAAACTCATTTCAAGAAGAGGGAAGTGTGAAAGCCAATAAATGTTCATTGAAAGGGCCATCAGAAGTTGTTTTATAATGTGGCTTGAAAACTCAGATGCATCACATTCCTCACCACATTTCTGTGAGACCCAAAAAACACCATGGTCTTTACATGAGGGCCATATGTGCATTGAGTCCAAGACCAAGACTCAAACCATGGACATCCCCTCAAGATGTTCATGTTCAAATGCTTGAACACTTGAGTCATGACCTTTGCGTGTGTATGTGAAAACAATCATTGATAATGTAACTAAGCTAAAAATAAATTATGCATGCTAGGATGTGATATTCCCGATGTAGGGTTCATACTTCCAAAATTATAATTCACAAATGGTAGAAATTATGTTCAACCAAAGGTACCTGAATTCCAAATTATATCCATCGTACTTCCGCTTCAAGGGAATATATGCTGGTTCCGGCTAAAGGCAAGGAATCCTAGGAAAGCCCCTTTCCAAAAACCGATCACAATTAAAACAAGAGGAAAATGTCTTGGATTTTAGTGCCCATATGATATAGATAAATAGGTAACTCAAAGGACCGAGTCATTCAATTCCGCACGCACCAATGTGTTGATGTAAGAAATGATCTCATTATCGTGGTAAATTCTTGATAGTTCCCTAATGGTGATGGATGCAGGTATTACCGCCATTACCTCGAAAAATGCACATGGTGTTCATGGAGGGCTTGTATGGGGAGTCTCGTCCTCCGTAGGATGAACCACATTAATAACAAGAGCGAGCTATATACTCTCCCTCTCTTTCCTTCTCTCTCTATATCTGCTTCTCTCTCTCAATATAGTCATGAAAAGGACCGATAAGTCTTTTCAATTTACAACCATCCACCTTACACACACGCACACACACGTGTGTATATATATATATATATATATATATATATATATATATATATATATATATATATATATATATATATATATATATATATATATATATATATATATATATATATATATATAATCACAAACAAGCATCCACCCTACAAAGAAAGAAAGAGAACTATTATATAACTATGGGTCCAAAGATTACTTTTACGTGTCCAAAGTCCTTAGAGGACTCTTGGAATTTTATGAGAAACCCTTGAGAAAGTATCTCCAAATATAGGCCTTGGATCCTTCAGGTATTTAAATCATTTGAGATTCCATTTGAAGGGTTTCACTTTAAGTCTTGATTTATTCTAAGGTATGGGAACCTTAATCTTGGGAAAAGGTTCTCCAAGTGACACCTAGGTGTACGTGAGAGGAGGAGGCTCACCATTAAGTATCCATGTGATACCATGCGGTTGAACTTTAGGCAAGTTTGCACATGAGGAACATTTGGAAGTGTCCAAGGACATGCATGCCCTTGTCTTAGAGGTATATATATGGGTGGAGTTGGTTGGGTGGATATGTGCTCTCTCTTAGGTATGGTGATATCCCAGATGCTTTAATCTCTTGCTAGTTAGATATGGGTGGATTTTTTAGTTTGGTTAGTTAAGTTGTTACTTACATTGGTGTTCAGAGCCTCTCTATTTTCTTAGAACATGAAGCGATTGCGCTTTAATTCATATAGGTAGATATATTCACAAGAATCTTGAGATTATTTGATATCTTGCATGACCTGATAGTAGATGTGAATCCACTCATTGAAACTATAAAAAACCAACCTTGTGTGACCACCCGTTAAGGGGAAGGCCAATGTACCCACAAATGTGAGGAAGCGAGATGGATGTGCACTATCATCTGAACATAGGTTGAGCACCCATGCAGACATCATTGAATATACTTCCATATCTTAAAAGGTTGTATTTTGAGGATGATCATGTTCCTATGAAGTTTTAAGTTAATCCCAAACAAAGTAGTAAGTGGATATGCAAGAAACCGATTCATTGAAGATTTCCAATTTGGAGTGGCCATAGGTAAGCTCGCCATCCATGGTGAGGTACTTGAGAATGGATAAGATGGATCAAGAAAATTTGGATAACTAAGCATCAAAAATTGCTTAAGTCATAGGGATGCCATATAATTGTTAAGCCCTAGAAGAAGAAGAGGTAAAGGTTCTAATAGGAACATCAATGTGATGTTAATGAACTCATTAAGGTATGAGTTAAAGATCCCAAGTGAATCCCATGGGTACATATCTAGGAAGAAGAAGGGATCTAAAGGAGAAAAGACTTAGTCTTGTCTCAAGCTAACTTGGCTAGATGAATGTTGGGAAAGCCAAATGTGTTAAACTTGTCAAAGGAATCAAAACTTAAATGTTTTGATAAATCTTGCTAAGAATTTAAGGTTGTTCTACAGATCAAGAGGAAGAACTCATAAGTATGGGACAATGTAAAGTAATTCCTATTCAAACTTTTCTATGATGGCCCATAAGGATATAGACTCAAGATGTGATAGGAAACATCAAGAAAAGCTTTCAAGATAAGAACACAGAGAGTAAGGTCTTAGATTTATAAAGAGGTAATGATATTTACCTACTTGAACCGTATAAATATGTTTAATTGTATTTCACAAGAAGGTAATTGAAAAAGAGCTCACATTTACCTTAGAAAAAGGCTAGCCCTTATAACTTGATGATTTGTGGGTTTAGGAACAAGAGCCCAAGTCTTGTTCTTCTCTATGCATCCATTTCTACTTGCATAGCTTGTTCCCACTCAGGTTGTCATTGAGCTTCTTTGTAGTTAGAAGGTTCTGGGATTTGTTGAATCAGATGTATCAAGGCATAATTGACATAATGACTTTGTTCTCGCTCTTTCTTGTCAATATGTCTTTGTGGAGATCTTCTCGATTGACTTGAAGTACTTGCTTCTCACTTGGGTTTGGAAAAGACTACCCCCTCTGTAGTGTAGATAGGTGGACTAAGATTTGTTTTTGGATCCTTGTTGTAGTATGTGGAAGCCTCATTGAATATTACATCCTTAGATATTATGATGGAGTGGTTTTCAATATCATATAAAGGATATGCTTTTGATTGCTCACTATACCCTATGAAGATGTGCTTCTTAGACTTGGATTGCAACTTGTTGCGATCTTCTTTTGGCACGTGGACAAATGCTTCACTACCATACTCAAAAGTAATGCATATTAGGCTTTCTTCCATAGTATGCTTCAAATGGTGTCTTGTTGTGCAATGCACTGGTGAAGCTGCTGGTCTGTATTTATTATCTCTTTGTTTTCCCATTAGAGAATTCTTTAGAAGGCACAAGTTGTTGTTTTCAGACAAAGAGATCTTTTTTTGACCTATCTTGAGATGAGGAGAATCGTCAAGTTTCCAGGCTTTATCGCCATTGTGATCGAAAGTAGGAGATTTGGAGAGGAGTTCTTGGCACAACAAAAATGAAATACTCTCTCTCTCTCTCCATAGAGGACATTGTGCTTAAAAACACACATAATTTCTCTCTCTGTCTCTCTCTCTCTCATAGAGATGTGGAGTATTTGGCAGCAATAGATGCGTTAGAGCCTCGCTGCATGGCTGAGTAGATACATCATAGAGAATGGTTTCTCTCTTTGTCTCTCTCTTTGGTCGAGCATAGGAGATTTTGGCTATACCTTCTACTTCAAAATAGTTCTCTCTCGTTTTTTATCTGTTCTCTCTCCACGCGTGCGCAATACCTTCTACAAGAGTAATGGCAAAACCATGTCTTCTTGTGCTTTATCTCCTAGTCTCTCCTTATTCATGCATGATATGTTGCCCGGTGCTTCCTATGGACTTCTGACCTTCGCTTTACTCTTGCCCTTTTCAAGAGGTCATATTTGCATGTGCTATTTGATTATGGACTCTATTGAATGATGAACACAGAAAAGGATTGGCACACAACTCATCTACACACACAAAGACAAGAATGTGATCATGGTAGGGACCAAATTTTGTTCTTCAGCCACAAAGCTTGCTCGTCATCCCTCTCCTTCTCCTTTTTTCGTTCTCTGCTCTCTGTCTTTCTCTAGAGAATGCTTGTTGTAGTTCTCTCTTTCTCTATCTATCTGATGCAATGATGTAGATGATCAAGCCGCTTTAGGGAGCATTGCTCTATCCGTATGGAAGAGGTAGAAGATCTCCATGTATGAGGCTGAAATAGGTGGATCAAAGAGAATCATTTTTCTATGGATGTGTTGGTTAGCAATGCGCTTGCACACTTTGGAGGCCACAATGGCTACAAGGTTGGTAGACAAGCAGATGGAAAATGTCACCTACGTAGAGTGATCCTATGAAAAGTTTTTGACACTAATAGAGTAAAAATAATGATTGGAATCAATTGAGCAAAGGTCAACACAGACATTCGTGGTATGTTCCTTATACAAAACATATGTGCCTGCTCAAAAACCAGAACACGAAGACCATTAAGTCATGAAGTCTAAAGTATGTTGAATCTTTACTATGTGAGATGCTTGTCGAACACTCAAATTACTACAATGTTAAAGAGTGCTACCAAAAGGACAATAAAACAATGTTTATAAACACTATTAAACATGAGATTTAAGATTCACAATAGGAAAGTGTTTGTAAACACTTCAACAACTTAAGATTAACCACCAAGTAACCACCAACTCCATGCAAGTTATCATAACAATGACACAAATTAATGCCAAAGTGTTGATAAACAATGCAAAGGATTAGTGCTACTAAGATGATCATAATGAGGGTGGGAGGGTAGGAAAAACGAGGGTAAATTGGGTGCAAGAAGATAAAGAAAATGAGTGGAGGGGTGGGAAAATGGGTGAAATAAAGTCCCAAAGAGTAAAATGAGGGCAAAATGCTTCTCCAAATGAGTGGAGGGCAACACCACCAACCTCAAGCACCACCACCACCAAAATCACCACCAAACACACCACCAAGTCCTCCACCTAGTGCTATGATACCATGTAGAGAGTAGACATGCGGAAGAAAAATGAAAAGAAGAGTGTACTCACAAAGGAAAGAGTGAGAGAGACTCAAAGTGAGTAGATCAAGAAATGGGTAAACTCACATGGATTAGAAATGAGCTTGCCAAGAGCATGGAGTAGGCTCTTCAAGCTTCTAACCAAGTATAAATGGAGGGAGAGGCCCTCCTTATATAGATTTGGGAGGGGCTCTCCAAAGTACATCTCATGTGGGATAATTCCCTTGAAAGGAGATTGAATACAATAGTGAAGCAAATGGCAAGTACCCAAATACAAAGGAAATACAATATAAAATGGAAATAAACTAGAAATGGAGTGCCTCCTAGATACAAAATGGAGATGCACTCATGCGGATAGAAAATGTAGATGATGTAGGAGCAATCATGTCATCAACAATGTACACATACAAATGCACACATACACTCAAATGAATACACATGCACATGCATACACAGGCACATGCATACATGCACATGTATACATGCACATGCATACATGTGCATGCATACACACATGCATATGTCATAGATGCACACACATGTGTACATGCAGACAACATCTACACATACATAGACATACAAAAACACATATCTACACCACATAGACATAGACACACATGCATGCATAGCCATATACACACAACACAAATACACATACACATACATACACAAACACACACACACACACACATACATACACAAACACACACACATACACATACATGCATACATGAATACATGCACACATACACATATAACATACACAACACATACTGGCATAGAAAACATATACACACTTGTACATAGATCACACACATCATGTAGATATACACATATATGCATACACATACACACACATGTACATACATATACATGACATACACACAGACATGCATGCACACACATATAAACTGCATAGACACACATATACATGCATAAGACCAAACAAATATACATAGATACCTTAACACATAGACACAAATACAAAGACAAAAAGACACATACACACATACATACATCTAGACACTTAGATATAGACACACACACATACACACATACAAAAAAATCACACACAAACATAAACATACACACATGCACACACACATATACATATACATGTGAAAATAAACACATACAAACATATATAACATCCACACACACACAAACATACATCTACACATGTCATACACACATGCTATACACGCATGTACATAGCACACTTAGATCATATGAACATGCATGCATGTAGAAATATGTACACACAAATATTGATATATTTCAGTAGTGATGTATGTGAACACACTTGGGATTGTCCAGACACTTTTCTCCCTCCTTAGAAGGTTTTTCTGCCTCTCTTGTATACATGCCTATAGCCCTAATGAGTCAACTATCGTTCTACATTGACTTGGTAATACACTCTATGTTGTGTTTTTGTCCAAGCTTCTTCTTCTTCTTCCTTGTGCTATTCTCATACTCCCCTAGTCCGCAATCTCCAAAACTTGGTATGAGAGAAATTCATCGTGTTCTTTAGTATTGTAAAGGAAGATTATAACATGAGGCTCAAACAAGTTCAGAAGGATGTGAGATTAGACATCATTCGGTCATTCAAGTGTTGGGCACAAGTCTCGCGAGTAGACTTAAGCAAATATGTTTATGCTCTCTAGACAAGAAAAGGTGTTTGGCCTAGTGGTTAAGCTATATGAATGAGAAGAAAGAGGACTTGGGTTCTATTCTAAACAAGAGACATGGGATAATGTTTTGCTTAAAGAGATCTAGAGCCTTCTAGAAGCAACCACTTTAGTTAACTAAAGTTAACTAGGACACTTGGCACACATGTAGTTAAATGGCTAACACTTGAATGGTTAGTATCCACTTGATAGTGGGTCATCCCTTAGAGATAGCTATATAAAGGCATATGTTTGGGATGAAAAATAGACTCATCATTCATGGCATCATGTCTCATTAGATAAGAGGAGAGATCCTAGTAGATGTCTCTCTAGATTAGACGAGATCTCATAGTAGATAGATGGGGTTTATCCTTCATAGTTTAGGGAATATTCTTCCAATAGAGTATATGCTGGTTGCTTTTATCACCATAGGCATCACATACCCACTTTAAAGTTTTCAAGAAGGATGATTCGATTAGTGTGGATGGATAAGATAGATCCATGCATAGAGGATGGTTGGTAGATATAGTTTCTTTAGTATGGATACACATCTACTTATTATGGTACCATGTCATATCATTGCTCAACATTTTCGTAGAGGGCTTTGACCCTTATAAGGAATATATATCTCCACTCTTCACTGAATACACCTTCATTATTTCTAGGAGATTGGTTCTCTATCTTCATAGGAATGTATGTAAATGATAGAATATGCATTAGTTTATGGAAGAGAGGAGCAAAAAAATTCATGAATCTCACTTTTAAGGGAAGGAGAGAGTTGATTTTGCTCACAGATCGAGGAGATATCTCACTTATCCCACTCTAACTCCTTGAAATAGAAAAAGGAAAGAGAAATATGATTCTTCATAGGAGAAGAGTAGAGTATGTTTTCCTTTAGGGAGAGGAGGTGTTTTTGAAAACATCTCTTAGCTGGTATTTGAAAACAAATTCATTTAGTCTATAATTTTCTTTCACATGGGAGTTTGGTTCTCCACTATTTTGAAGGAAAAATAGGGAGAACTTATGTGCATGTTCTCAATTTTGGATAAGTAAAGCATTGGGATTCAATAGAATCTCTTTCAAAGGGAAAGGGAAAGTGGAATAGATTCCACTACTAGAGCTATTTTCCTTATATGAGATTATAGAGAGAAAGAGAGAGAGAGAGAGTTTCAATTTCTCCCATTTAGATTTTCTAAATAGAGTGGCACTCTTCAATCAAAGATAAGAGGGAGATCAGTTAATCATGATGGTTAGGTTGAGTCTCATCTGAAGAGTCTAAAGAGAAGTAGTTATGTTATTTTTAGTAATGGTCCTTGACTAGATGCGATGATCTAGTTATTGACATTAGTAAGATTGGGAATGGAATAATGATTCTTTTCTTTAGAATTTATTGGAGATAGGGATGAATCTAACCTTTTGTGTTACCAAACTCTTGGTTGTTGCTTCATCATGAGGATGATGACAAAGCATCAATTAGGAGGATGGATCCTTATGCATTATTTGAATCTCAAATAAGAATGCTTTACATTCATATGGAAAACTAAAGGAAGATAAATATTAGCATTTTCACTGGTGCCAATAGATGCTCTTCCAATAGAACTTAGACCAAAGGTAATGGATGACAAACCAAAGACTTCATCGTTAGTGGAATGTAGAGATTCATTTTACTTCCGAGGAAATTTTTTATGAGAGATAGGATGATGGATATGCATAGATGACAAGGATGGTTTAGGTAAAAACTATCACTTGTGAGTACACTCAAGGTCAGGAATACCTAGAGTGCAATGAGTGCTAGTCTATCATCTTAGTTCTAGAATGATTTGCAGTTAGTTTTCTTATGGGACATTATTCCATAATTAAGAGATTTCATGGTTTATTATCTCCATTGAGCTATGGTCAAATCTTTCATAGCTTGGCACTATCAATTGTTTTTCCTCCACAAAGGATACATATGTGGATTGAAGTCATTTTGGATGATAATTGATACCATGGGAGTGATATTTTCCAAGTTAGGTGTATTTGGGAGATAGTAAGCACCACTCAATCAGTTTCCCACCTTTGAGATGATCTTTTATGAGACTTCTTACGAGGAAGGATATGGGGAAACAACACACATAGATGATCATGTATAATTTTTAGATGAAGCTCAGGGATGCCTAAAGTATTTATATAGCTCAATTCTCAAGGACAAAAATGTTTTCCAAGGGGAATAATTTTAGAAAGGAAGCTTATGACATGAGTGTTGGTGTGTAAAACACCACAAGAACTAAACTAATGTGGTATTAGAAGACCTCCATAACCACCATTAGCTTAGCAACACTCACATTATGAGTCTTCATCTCTGAACTTAGTGAAAAACAAAATTTCACTTCACAGAAATCTGCGCCTTTTCTTCAATCCTTCAATCTGACCTGTATTAGTTCAATCTTTGCCAAATCTTTTGATTACTTGCTAAGAGAAGTTCTTGCTAGTGTTAAGCAACACATAACAAACAAAACTTTCAAGCAATAACTTCACAATCCTCTGATTTTGTATCAACCTTTACACTATGTCTGAAAACTGAAAATGTACTTCATCGATTTGACATACCTTCACTCTTAAACTGATTTCTCTGAGTACGCGTCCCGTTTCTCAAAGATCTTTTGACCAAATGTAGTTGAGGATTATAGCTTTCCAACGAGCTATCACTTACCAAAAACTTTACACCATGCTTCGAGATCTGACCTTAAGAAGATCAGTCAAATGTGCGCCAGAAAAGTCGTAACTGTCAACTAACTTTCATAGTCATATGAAATGACTTGAGACTCAATGTACAATAGAAATTAGACACAATGCTTCTACACAAACATGTGTTGATTATCAGAGAAGGTGTGTACAAAATGGCTTGGCCTAATTTTGCTCACAGCCATGGAAAACTCTCTCAGACTCAGAAGTTTTCTCTCACCATCTCTCTCAGAAATTACACGACTTTTCTCTACTCACTCAAACTACAAAATTGAGTTCTCTCATACATGTTTCTGACTCAAATTAACTTATATACCTATGGTTTACATACATCTAGACTTGAACTCGTAAGTTCTAAAGATCAATTACAAATCTAGACTCTAATTTTGCACTAATTTACAATAGTGAAATTGTCCCTTCACTTAGGCTTGATTTTCTGTAGGTCTTTTCTTCACTTCTTCTTTCCTCCATCATATGTCTCCATATGTCTTCATATATGCATGCCTAATTAGTGAGTGAAGCCCCAACAGCTCCCCCTCAATCACTAATTAGCATAATTTGACTTCTTCACATAGTCTCCTTCTCTTTTATTCCTGCCATCTCCTTGAACTTACTTGTCTTTACTCCATCCAAGCTTTTTGTCATAATATCTGCAATCTGATCTTTTGTGGAAGTATACACCACTTCAATCTCTTTCTCCATTACCTTTTCTCTAAGAAAATGGTACTGTATCTCTATGTGCTTTGTCCTTGCATGAAACACAGGATTTGCTGCAAGATATAATGAACTCATGTTATCTCCATGAATGATGGGTATACCTTGATCAATTCCCAAGCTTTTGAATAATGTCTGCATCCATATGACTTCCTTTGCTGCTTCTACAAGTCCTTTGTATTCAGCTTCAGTTGATGATAAGGCCACTGTGTGTTGTTTCTTTGAACACCAACTCACAAGCTTATCTCCAATGTATATCATGTAACCATGTGTAGACCTTCTGTCATCTTGACTTCCTGCCCAATCTGAATCACTATAGGCTCTCAATCTTATATCTGATGTAAAAGGATAATACAATCCTTCTTTCAAAGTTCCTTTGATATATCTAAGAACTCTTTGACCTGCAATCCAATGTGGATCCTTTGGACAATGCATGAATTGGGAAAGGACACCAACTGCATAACTAAGATCAGGCCTTGTTAGAGTTGCATAAATCAAACTTCCAACTAGAGATTGATACTTCCTCATGTCTTTGAACTCTGCACCATCATATCTACTGAGTTTGTGATTGACTTCTAATGGTGTAGATGCCTCTCTGCAATTCTCCATGTTAAATTTCTTTAGAAGATTCAAGAGATACCTTTCTTGTGATACATAAATGCCATGCTCTGCATAAGTGATTTCCATTCCAAGAAAATATGATAATTTTCCTAGATCACTTATCTTGAATTCTCTTTCAAGTAACTTCTTCACCTCCTTGATTCCTTCATTTGAGGTACCTGTAATTATAATGTCATCTACATATATACAAATGTAGATCATACCTTCATCTGTTCTTTTGATAAGTAAGCTTGCATCTGCCTTTGAACTTTGATATCCAAGGTCATTAAGATACTTTACAAGTCTATAATTCCAAGCTCTTGGAGCTTGCTTCAAACCATAAAGGGCTCTTCTCAACCTGCAAACATAATTTGGAAACTTATGATCTGCAAACCCTTGAGGTTGCTCCATGTAAACCTCATCTGATATATATCCATTCAAAAATGCATTCTTAATGTCCAATTGACTCAATGTCCATCCTTTTGATGCTGCAATGGCAATGATTGTCCTTATGGTTGACATCTTTGCCACAGGACTGAATGTCTCATCATAATCTATGCCAAATGTTTGAGCATAGCCTTTAACCACCAATCTAGCTTTGTATCTGGCTATAGTTCCATCTGCATGCTTCTTAACTTTGTAAACCCATTTATTTCCAATCACTTTCTTACCATTAGGTTTTGGGACAAGTTCCCAAGTTTTGTTCTCTTCAAGAGCATCAAACTCTTCCTTCATTGCTACTTCCCAATGTCTCTTACCCTTTGTTTCATCATAGCTTTGAGGTTCTTCATCTTCCTTAACCATGTAAGCATAATTTTTCTGAGTCAAGTAAGAAGTGTCATATGAATACCTTGTAGGTTGCTTCCTCATTCTGGTTGACCTTCTTGGTTCACACTCTTCATGCATATCTGGATGTACTTCTTCATCAAATATTGGTCCATTTTCATTCCTTCTATATGATCCAACTCTTGATGTGCTTGCTTGCATATGTTCTTCATCTCCATCTATCTGCATATGTGATTTACCTCTTGCACTCCTTCTTATCTCTTCTTCAAATGTTTCAAGATCACATTCTTTATCTGCATACCAACTCTTCTGTTCATCAAAAGTCACATCTCTGGAAACAATAAAATGTTTAGTTAAAGGACTCCATAGTCTATAACCCATTTGTTTTTCATCATACCCAATAAACACATATCTTTCTGCCTTTGGTTCAAGCTTATGTCTGAGTTGTGATGGTACATAAGCATAGGCAATTGACCCAAACACTTTACAATGGTCAAGTGTTGGTTTCTTACCCCACCAAGCTTCATAAGGGGTCATACCATTCAAAGCTCCACATGGTAACCTATTCACAAGGTATGTGGCTGTATTTACAGCCTCAGCCCAAAGATAATTAGGGCAATTCTTTTCTTTTAACATTGCTCTTGCAAATTCAACCAATGTTCTATTCCTCCTTTCTGCCACCCCATTATGTTGAGGTGTATACCTGCAAGTTATCTCTCTCTTGATACCTGCATTCCAAAGATAGTCATTAAATTCTTGGGAGAAGTATTCTCCCCCTCCATCAGACCTTAGCCTCTTGAGTTTGTGACCTGTAACTCTTTCTGCATAAGCATGAAAATGTTTGAAGGCTCCAAAGACTTCTGATCTTTCCTTTAGAACATAAAGGGTTATCCACCTTGTAGCATCATCAATAAACAAAACATAATACCTAGATCCATTTATTGAACCTTCTTTTGTTGGTCCCCATACATCTGTATGTATGAGTTCAAGCAAACCATCATGCTTGAAACCTTTCTTCTGAAATGGTTGTCTATGAGCTTTCCCCATCTGACAAGCTTCACACTTGTATATCATATGTTGATTCTTCACATTTGGTAGTCCCAATACAGATTGATTTTCCACCATAGTTTTGATTCCTCTTTCATTGAAATGTCCCAATCTTTTATGCCAAAGATCTAACTCTGTAATTACTTCATCACCATGTGTGATTAGGGCTTGACCAACATTTCCTTGCACTTTAAGAGTAAAAAGTCTACCTTCCTTCTTACCACAAACAATGGGTTTGTATGCATCCTCTGGATCTTCAACAAATACCCCTTCATTTGTAAATCTGACTTGAAAACCTTTTTCCACTATTTGTCCAACACTAATCAGATTCTTTGGTATTGTTGGAACATACAAAACATTTGTTAATAAATCAGCTCCACTCCTGCACTTCACCTTTCCAATTGAATGCACATTGTGTTTTGTATTGTCACCTGTTTGTACTGTATGACTTGAATTTCCTTCTTCCAATTCTGACAATAATTCTATATTACCTGATAAATGATTTGAACAACCAGAGTCAATATAGAATACCTTGAGATCCTCCTTCTCTGATGAACTAATTGAATTCATCATCAATGTTGTATGGTTGTCATTCTGTGTATCATTTGCATAATTGTAATATGTAGTGTTGTATGATTGGTTCTGATTCCAATTTCTTCCACCACCTCTACCAAAACTTCCTCTTGAATTATGTCTTCCTCTTTGAAATTGATTCTGAAACCTTCCACCTCTACCTCTGCCATTGTTGTTCTGATTTTGATTTGCTCCTTGTTGATTGTGCCAACAATCATATGCTAGATGATTGCTCAATCCACAAATCCAACATGTCTTCTTGTTATTGTTCTGATTACCTCTTCCTCTTCCATTACCTCGACCTTTACCTCTGCCAAAACCTCTTCCTCTTGCATAATTTGCTTGAGTTGTTGACTCTTCTTCATCCTTTGCTTTGCCTTTATCTCCTTTCTTTTTGTTCTTCACATACATTGCAGAACTTTGACCTTTGTCTCCATCTGACTTTAAGTCTTGCTCAAATGTGAGCATCAATCCAAGTAATTGATTTAATTCTGGCACATAATGATTTAATGAAAGTTCTGTTGAAAGTACAAAAGGCTTCCACCTTTCATCACCTCTTAATCCTGCAAGTAATTGAGCTATCAACCTATGATCTTCAATATCCTCATCAATGGATCCAAGGCTATCTGCCAAGTCCTTCATCTTAGTGACATAATCACTAATGCTTTGACTTTGCTTTTTCTTGAATGTGGTAAACTCTGACCATAAGCTAGCTTTCCTAGCTTTAGTGGTGTTTTGGAAGTGGTCTTCCAAAGCATTCCAAATATCTTCAGCTGTTTCTAAACCTCTGATATGTGGCAACAAGTGATCTGTAATAGTGTTATATATATAAGCTCTTGCACTTGCATCTCTCTTCTGCCATAGCTTCAAAGCTTCTAGCTCTTCCTTCCTTGGATGACTTTCATCTTCAAATTTAGGCTTCTCCTCTTCACCTGTCACATATACCATTAAGTCCTTACTCATAAGTAAGGCCTCCATCCTCATTACCCAAGCAGGATAGTTATCTCTGTCCAATTTGTCAATGGACACATGATCTGCCATGGTATCCTTGCTTCTGCTTCAACCTGTAAGTGTAAGGTTAAAGAATGATACCTTGTGTAGACCTTTACTCTTGGGAGCAACTTCGAAATACTCTTCTGATGACTTTGGTTGTTGAACACCTCAGCTTCCTCCTTCTTTGATAAAGAACTCTTCAAATCTTCTTGTATCTGTTCTCCTTTACTTCTCGAGGACCTTATCTGCTCTAATACCACTTGTTGGTGTGTAAAACACCACAAGAACTAAACTAATGTGGTATTAGAAGACCTCCATAACCACCATTAGCTTAGCAACACTCACATTATGAGTCTTCATCTCTGAACTTAGTGAAAAACAAAATTTCACTTCACAGAAATCTGCGCCTTTTCTTCAATCCTTCAATCTGACCTGTATTAGTTCAATCTTTGCCAAATCTTTTGATTACTTGCTAAGAGAAGTTCTTGCTAGTGTTAAGCAACACATAACAAACAAAACTTTCAAGCAATAACTTCACAATCCTCTGATTTTGTATCAACCTTTACACTATGTCTGAAAACTGAAAATGTACTTCATCGATTTGACATACCTTCACTCTTAAACTGATTTCTCTGAGTACGCGTCCCGTTTCTCAAAGATCTTTTGACCAAATGTAGTTGAGGATTATAGCTTTCCAACGAGCTATCACTTACCAAAAACTTTACACCATGCTTCGAGATCTGACCTTAAGAAGATCAGTCAAATGTGCGCCAGAAAAGTCGTAACTGTCAACTAACTTTCATAGTCATATGAAATGACTTGAGACTCAATGTACAATAGAAATTAGACACAATGCTTCTACACAAACATGTGTTGATTATCAGAGAAGGTGTGTACAAAATGGCTTGGCCTAATTTTGCTCACAGCCATGGAAAACTCTCTCAGACTCAGAAGTTTTCTCTCACCATCTCTCTCAAAAATTACACGACTTTTCTCTACTCACTCAAACTACAAAATTGAGTTCTCTCATACATGTTTCTGACTCAAATTAACTTATATACCTATGGTTTACATACATCTAGACTTGAACTCGTAAGTTCTAAAGATCAATTACAAATCTAGACTCTAATTTTGCACTAATTTACAATAGTGAAATTGTCCCTTCACTTAGGCTTGATTTTCTGTAGGTCTTTTCTTCACTTCTTCTTTCCTCCATCATATGTCTCCATATGTCTTCATATATGCATGCCTAATTAGTGAGTGAAGCCCCAACAATGAGGGTTTGACAAGTTCAAATGGATCTGAGATCAAACATCATTTGGTCATTCAATTGTTGGGCAGAAGTCTCAAGAGTAGACTTAAGCAAAGGTTCTTATGCTCTTTAGCTGAACAAAGATGCTTGGCCTAGTGGTTAAGTCACATGGATGAGAAGGAAGAGGTCTTGGGTTCAAGTCCTACAAGAAATGTGGGAGAGTGTTTTGCCCAAAGAGCTCTAGAGCCTTCTAGAAGCATCCACTTGCATTAACTAGAGTTAAGTAGGACACTTGACACACATGTAGTTACATGGCACTTTGATGGTTAGTATCCACCTTCTATAGTGGGTAGTCCCTTGGAGAGGGCAATATAGAGGCATATGGTTGGGAGGAAAAAGAGACTCATCTCTCTGTGTACATCATAGTAATGTTTCATTTAGGACATTGAAGAAATCCTTCATGATAGAGTCATAGAGGAACATAAAAATTGGTGAGCATAGTGAAGGTCATTAGTAGTTCGAAATGGATTCACTTTTTCATGTCAAAATTCAGAATTGAGCTTGTTTCGACCTTCAAACACACTATGATAGAGAATTTGCAAGCAATTTTATCCTTTTGTGCCAAACATATATACAATTTTTGGTTGATTAGTACAAGCATCTCAAAAGTTTCTACAATCCAACACAACTCAATTGGGTATCTCTATTCAACTTTATCAAAATGCAAGCAATTTTATACATTGCGATGAAGAGTCATTGCTCTTGGTTGAAAGTAGTGATGTAGTCCATATGTTGGTTGTTGAGGACAAGTTGAATGGTTCTAATTACCCATTTTGGGCATACATGATGTGTTATGTATTGTTAGCAAAAGGCTTCTTGAATATTGTGCAATGTGTTGAAACACATCCCACTACACCTACAAATGTAGTGATACTAGGTGATGCAATTCAGGTTGAGAATGACGATGTTCAATTTCCTCATCCAACTAGAGTTCTTATTATACCTATTGCAAAGCAAATTCTTTGGGATGGTAGATGTGCAAGCACATGCATTGATATCTTTGTCTCTCAAAGGCACTACTATCCCTCGATTGGTTCATGCAAAATTGCAAAAGATGCTCAAGATACCCTTACATCACTATACTAGGAACGAAATGAGGTTCATGTTTCTTACATTTGAAAATAGTTGGAGAACAAGCATATGAATGAAGGGGATTGAATGGACACTTTTCTCATAAAGGTCAAGCATTTGAAAGAATAGTTTATATATATATATATATATATATATATATATATATATATATATATATATATATATATATATATATATATATATATATATATATATATATATATATATATATATATATATATATATATATATATATATATATATATATACATATAGGTTTTGGTTCACCAGTACAAGCACCTCAAATTCTACTATAGGTTTAGTAGAGCTCATCAATGTAGTTTTATTCAACATTTTGAGATACATTCATTTTTCTACATCATGGTATTTTAGTGAGTGGCAATGGCTGAAAGCAATGCAATGATGTATTCCATATGTTGGCTCTTGAGGAAAAACTGGATGGCACTAATTACCCATTATGGGCATATATGATGCTTCATGTATTGGTGGCAAAAGAACTATGGAATAGTGTGCAGGGTGCTGAAGAATGGCCTACTACACTTGCACATACAATTATTGATGATGATGTAGATTGCATTGAAGATGATGATCTTCAAATTCTTGTTCATGTTGTAGTTCCTACTACACCTATTGTAGAGAAACTTTGATGGTATGGTAGAGATGCTCGGGTACATGCATTGGTAGTTTTGTGTGTCAAACATCCCATTATCCCTCATGTTTGTGTTGATATATTTAGGTAGTGATGTGTGTCAACACTCTAGGACCACCGGGGCACTTTTTTCCCTCTTTAGGAGGTTTTTCCCCCCAGCTTTTATATACGCCTATTGCCCTAAGGCTACTTATCTTTGTACATTCTAGTGGTAATAGATTCAGTATTGTGTGTTATGCTCCAAGATTCTTCTTCTTCCTTGAGTTGTTCACGTGCTTCTACAGATGTCTAACTCCAACAATTGGTATCAGAGCAGGTCGCCACTTCATCTAGGGCATCATCGACACCTCTCCGGTTGTAGTCTCAGAATCGCACGAATTTGGTGAGCATACTCAACGTGTTTTCGAGATCAAAACAGCTTCACTTTATGGTGCCAAAGTCATGATCTGAGCTCGTTTCAGCCTCCGAACGCACTATCGCAGTGCTTGTGTAGGCTATTTTGTCTTTTTGTGCCAAAGATATATACCAGTTTTGGTTCGCCAGTATAACCATCTCGAAGTTTGTTACAGGTTTAGCAGAATTTATCTAGGAAATTCTGTTCAACTTTTTTAGATACAGTTAATTTTTTGCATCAAGGTATTTTAGTCACCGGCCATGGCTGAAAGTAGTGATGTATTTCATATGTTGGCTATTGAAGATAAGTTGGATGGTACCAACTACCCATTGTGGGCTTATATGATGCGACATGTATTGGTTGCAAAAGGAATGTGGAGCATTGTGCAGGGTGTTGAAAAACGTCCTATCACACCTGCAACAGTTACAACTGCAAGTACTGAAGCTGATGTAGAAGGTGTTGAAGATGATGATATTCTGCATATTCCTGTTCGTGTTGCTGTTTCTGCTGCACCTACTGCAGAGCAAATTTGTTGGGATGGCAGAGATGCCCATACATATGCATTGATAGATTTGTCTATCAAATGTGCCATTATTCCTCACATTTGCTCTTGCAGAATAGCTAAGGATGCTTGGAATACACTTACCACATTGTACCAAGCTAGGAATGAGGCTCCTATTGCTTACCTCCAAAAACAGTTGGAGAGTGAGCACATCAATGAAGGTGATTCTATGGACAATTTTCTAACTAAGATCAAAGACTTGAAGGAACAGTTGATTTCTACTGATGAGGTTATACTAGATAGCTCACTTGTGTAGACCGTTCTGAATGGTCTTCCTAATTCATATCAGAGTTTTGCTTTTACTCTTCAGTTGATGATGAAAGACAATCCAAATGCCTTATCATTTGAGGAGTTAGTCTCTATTTTGTTGTAGGAAGATCAGTTAGGCAGAACAGGTCCATTATGCGAGTTGCAGATCAAGCTTTCCTGGCTAGTCAAAAGGGAAAATGAAAATGGAGCTCTTCAACTAGTAAGCAGAAATCTGCCAATTCTGCAGAATCGAAGAGGTAAGACAAAGATGAAAAGAAATAAAAAAAGCAGAAATTGTTTTGCAGGTACTCTAAAGGAAATTATCATATCATAAAGATCTATCCAAAACTGGCTGCTAAAGAGGCAAAGAAGAAAGAGGCTAGAATGGTTGTTGCAGAGGCCTCTACACCAAAAATAGAGTCTGCTAATCTTGTGCAGGAAGAAGAATGGGCATTTTTATTGTTTGGAGTTTTGATCCATCTTCTCATGAGCAGTGCATGTCTGCAGTAGACTCAAACGTTTGGTACTTTGACAGTGGGGCGACCAAACATATTACCTCGCAGCGCAGTTTCTTCTCTTCACTCGTGCTTACCCCTATAGGGAATACTGTTACATGCCCCAACAACTCCTCCTATCCTGTTATGGGAGTTGGCAAGATCATCTTGACTACTGCTGATGGTAGTTCTTTCACTTTGTGAGATGCTTTGTTTATGCCAGGGATCAAGAAAATTGTGTTATCAGTTTTTCCATTAGCCAAGATTGGCTTGGTTGTGAAATTTGTTGATGACAGATGTACAGTTCATGATCTGTCAAATGGTGACATGGTTATTGATTCTGGCATTTTATGTCATGGGTTGTATAAGCTCATAGACTATGAAAGATCTATAAATGATTCGGCATGTGCAGTACATGATTCTCAGGCTATGTCAGATGCAAAGCTTTGGCATGCACCCTTCGGTCATCTGAATTTTGCTAGTTTGCTATGCCTATAGAAATCTGAAATGGTGTCCTCTTTGCCCAAACTTGAGGCACCTAGAAAGCATGTTTGTGAAGCCTGTATTTTGGGCAAAATGCAGCATTCCTCCTTTCAAAAAGATGGTTCAGTTCGGGCTACTTAGAAATTGCAGCTTGTACATAGTGATGTCTGTGGTCCTATGCAGAAACCTTCTTTTGGAAATTATCTCTACTTCATGACTTTCATTGATGATTTTTCTAGGCATGTATGGATATATCCATTGAAGGAAAAGGCTGAAGTGTTCATGTGCTTCAAACAGTTTTTGGTTTTGGCTGAAAATCTGTCAGCATGTAAAATGGGCACCCTCCATTCTGATGGAGGGGTGGATTATATGTCTTTTGATTTTAGTGCATTTCTCACTGAACATAGGATAAAACACCAGTGTATAGTGCCATATACACCTCAACAAAATGGATTTGTTGAACAAAGAACAAGTCACTCATGGAGATAGCGAGCTGTATGGTCAAGAGTCAGGCTTTATAACATAGTTTATGGCTTGAGGTTGTGTGTGCAACATATGTACTTTGTCCCACTAAAGCAGTGCAGTCCATCACTCCATATGAAGCTTGGCATGATCGCAAGCCATATGTTGCTCATCTGCGTGTTTTTGGTTGTTTGCCATATGCATTAGTGCCTGGACAACATCGCAAAAAATTGGATGATAAAGCAGTAAAATGTATTTTTGTTGGGTACAGTTCTGAAAGTAAAGGCTATCATCTGTATCATCCACAGACTAAATGCATTCTGGTTAGCCGTGATGTTGTTTTTGTGGAAGATGCTATTCAGCCATTGCTTTCATGTACTAAGGAGACATATGTTAGCTCCAAAGACATGTATGATACTTTGTTGCCTCTTTTTATAGGTGGATAGTCTAGTATTGGTCCTAATGAAGCAACTTCTCAACCTTTGCAAGTTTCATGTGATGATGCAGATCAACCCATTTTTGATGCAAATTTACATGATGCACTTGTTGATGAGAGAGCTGATATTGAGTAGGCAAAAACTATGCCAAAATGGTTGGTGCAAACTTTCCGTGACACCAAATTAGATGCACCTCTATCATATCATACTCGTTTAGGCTCTCATAGCACCTCTTTTGCATCGGATTGCTATGCTATGGCTGCATCTAGTCTCTGTGATGAGAATGAGCTTTGATGAAGCACAAATCAAAAAATTAGATGGCTGCTATGCAATCTAAATATGATCCTATAATGAAGAATGGTACTTGGTATTTATGTGACTTGCCTCCTGGCAAGAAGCCCATTGGCACTAAGTGGATTTACAAGCTGAAGCGTAAGCCTGATGGAACATTTGATAGGTATAAGGCTAGGCTTGTTGCCAAGGGTTATGCGGAGGAAAGAGGCATTGATTTTGATGAAACCTTTGCACCTACATGCCGAATGACTACTGTTCGTAGCATCTCTACACTTGCAACTCATCATGATTGGAATGTACATCAATTGGATATTAAAACAACACTTTTGAATGGTGACTTGCACGAAGAAGTGTATGTTTTTCAGCCCCATGGCTTTGTGCAGAAAGGGCATGAAAACCAGGTGTGCATGTTAAGAAAGGCTTTATATGGTTTGAAACAAGCACCATGTGCTTGGTATGAAAAGATACATGCCTATCTGATTGCACATGGTTTTGAGAACAGTCCATCTGAAAGCACCTTATATGTTAAGCGTGCTAATGATGTACTTCTGATCATTGTGGTGTATGTTGATGACATGCTGCTCACTGTCCTCATGAGAAGCATAATGCTGATTTGAAGGCTGATTTACATGCCTCATTTGAGATGTCTGATTTGGGGTATTTGCTTCATTATTTGGGCACTCAGTTTATGCATGTTGATGGTGGAATGGCTATGTGTCAAACAAAATATATTGACACATTATTGCACCATTTTGGCTTTGAAGACTATAAACCTATTTCCACTCCTATGGAGACAGGTTTACAATTGAGTCTTCATGATGCTGGGGATGCATTTGATGTTGTTCTCTATCAGCAAGTTGTTGGATGCTTGATTTACTTATGCATTACTCGGCTAGATATTCAGTTTGGTGTCTCATAGATGAGCAGGATTATGCATTGCCTAAGTGTCAAGCATTGGTAGGTGGTTAATTGCATCTTTTGCTACTTGAGTGGTACTCGACTACTTGGTTTGTTTTATCCCAAGGCGAGATCACTACTGCCAGATTTGCATGTTTTTTCTAACTCAGACTGGGCTGGTTGCTATGACACTCATGTGTCCACAAGTGGATTTTGATTCATCCTTGGTAGCTCATGTACATCTTGGTTGAGCAAGAAGCAGCCTACTATGACCACTTCTAGTTGTGAGTCTGAGTATAGGGCAACTTTCACAGCGACTGTTGAGTGTGTGTGGCTCAGATGCCTTATGGCTGATTTGGGTGTTGGTCAGTCTTCTGCCACCACCATCTTCACTGATAGTCAAAGCGCATTGGAAGTTGCGAGGAACCTTGTGTTCCATGCTCGCACTAAGCACATTGAGGTGCATTATCATTATGTCAAGGAGAGGTTCTTTGCTAGGGAGATCAACTTGGGATATGTGCCCACACAGGAGAACATTGCAGACCTTTTCACGAAGGCTCTACCTAGGGAGAAGTTTGAAGCTTTCCACAAAGCTTTGGGCTTACTTCCTTTTGTGGAGTGATTTCCACATAGCTTGGCACTTCCTTATACATGAGTGCCAGCTACTTGTTCACTGTATCACTCCCAAGGGGTATTTGTTGATATATATTTAGGTAGTGATATGTGTGAACACTCTAGGACTGTCGGGGAACTTTTTTCCCTCTTTAGGAGGTTTTTTCCCCCCGGCTTTTATATACGCCTATTGCTCTAATGGGCTACTTATCTTTGTACATTCAAGTGGTAATACATTCAGTATTGTGTGTTTTGCACCAAGATTCTTCTTCTTCCTTGAGCTATTTGCGTGCCTCTGTAGAAGTCTAACTCCAATAGTTTGCTCGTGCAAAACAACAAAGAATGCTTGGGATACACTTATTACTTTATATCGGGCAAGAAATGAGGCTCATGTTACTTACTTCAGAAACAAGTGGAGAGTGAGCATATGAATCAAGGAAATTCTATGGACATTTTTTTGACAAAGATCAAAGATATGAAAGAGTAGTTGATTTTTGTAGATGAAGTCTTTCAAAATATTTCACTTGTGCAAACTGTTCTTCACGGTCTTCCTTATTCATATCAGAGTGTTGCTTCTACTCTTCAGTTCATGAAAGACAATCCAAATGCCTTTGAGGAACTAGTCTCTGTCTTATTGAAGGAAGATCAGTTTAGGCAAAAAAGGTCCATTATGCATGTTAAAGGTCAAGCTTTCTTAGCTAGTCAAAACGGAAAAGGTAAATGGAGCTCATCTACTAGTAAGCAGAAATCAGCTAATTCTACATAGTAAAAAAGGGAAGACAAAGATGAGAAGAAAAACAAAAAAGCAAAGATAGTCATGCAAATATTGTAAAGGAAATGATCATGTCATAAAGAGTTGTCCCAAATTAGTTGTAAAAGAGTCAAAGAAGAAAGATGTTGGAATGATTATTGTAGAGGCTTCTACACCTAAATAGAGTATGCTAATCTTTTGCAAAATAAAGAATGGGCATTTACTATTGTTTTTAGCTATGAATCATCTAGACTTCGATCATTGGTACTTTGACAGTGGGGCAACCAAGCATATTACCTCACAATGTTCACTTCAGCCTACCCCTATAGAAAATATTGTCAAATGTACTAACAACTCCTCTTATCCTATAATGGGAGTTGGTGAGATCATTTTCACTACTGGTGATGGTAGTTCTTTCAGATTCTCAGATGCTTTGTTAATGCCAGGGATCAAGAAAAATCTATTGTCAATTTCATCATTATCCAAGATCAACTTGGTTGTCAAGTTTATATACTAGATGTATAGTACATGATCTATCAAATGGCAATGTTATTATTGCTTCAAAAATTTTATGTTGTGGGCTATATAAGATCATAGACTATGAAAATTCTATGAATGATCCAACATGCAATTCAAGAAACTCAGGCTATCTCAGATGAAACCTTTGGCATGCACACTTTGTTCGTTTGGATTTTGCTAGTTTTCTACACTCGCAGAAAGCTGAAATAGTGTCCTCTCTACCCAAACCTTAGGCACTTGTTGAACACATCTGGGAAGGCTATATTTTAGGTAAAATGGAGAATTCCTCCATTCCAAAAGATGGTTTAGTATGAGCTACATAGAAATTTCAGCTTGTTCACAGTAATGTCTGTGGTCCTATGCAAACATCTTCTTTCGGGGACTACCTTTACTTCATGACTTTTATTGATGATTTTTCCAAGCATGCATGGGTGTATCCATTGCATTGTTTTATGAAGCTAGTGCAAAATATATTCATGGATGCACTAATGTAGATTGGGCTGATAGTGTTCCAAATAGAAGATCTACTAGTGGCTTTCTATTCTCACTTCGAATTGCTGTTGTTACATGGACAATAAGAAGAAACCCATTGTTGCTTGAGTACAGAGGTTGAGCATAGAGGTGTTGCAATGGTAGCATGTGAAGCACCATGGTTAGAGATGCTACCTATATATTTAGGTGTGGAACTATAGAAGCCCAAAATCATTTATTTTGATAACCTTAGTGGCATACCTTTAGCACGAAATGAATTTTCATGATAGAAAAAAGCATATAGAGGTATATTATCACATTTTTAGAGAAAAGGTATTAGCAAGTGATATTGATCTTGTTTATGTGAGGATAGATGAGCATGTTGCTGATATTTTTAGTAAAGCACTTGGAGTGGAAAAGCTAGAGAATTTTTGGAAGTTGCTTGGATTACAGGACATGATGTTGAGCTTGAGGGGAAGTGTGGAGATATGAAGCTCAACATGTGATGATTTAGGATGATACATACCACTTTTTCACCTCTCTAATAGGTCATGGTTATGCCGATATATGTCAGGACACTTTTTAGTGAGTTGTACCACATTTATCTACTAATATTGATAATTTCTTTCTCGCCTTTGTATATTCTCTTTATGTAATAGAAGAAGAATAATAATAAGATCATTCTTCCTTGGCTCAATTTGTGTGTGCTCCTCTCTTTGTGTATGAGTGTGTGAGAGCTCTCTACCTTGTCTCCTTTCTCTTGACTTTGAAGACTGCTCTCCAAAAGTGGCTAGTAAACTTTCTATGTTGATTGGAGATAATGTCTAAAGGAAGACCATATACTAGTATAGGTTCTCTATAAATAACCTAGCCAACTCAAGTGTCTTCATTGTACTAGGTGTCATTATAATCCTAGCCATTTTGGTTAACCTATCCACATTTGGCCAAACTCAATCGTGCGCTCTCTGTGTCTTAGGTAATCCTACTATTAAATCCATGGAGATACTCTCCCACTTCCCATTGGGAATATCGAATGGGTGGAATAGTCCCCCACTACTCAATCTTTTAGTTTTATTTACCTCACATTTAGTACACTTAAATACATACTCTAGGATGTCCTTATGAGGTCAAGGCAAGTAAAATTTCCTCTTAACAAGATTATAAGTCTTGTTAAGTCCTGGGTGTCCCACTCTAAGTGTGCCATGATCACACTCATAAAAAATGTGTCATCTCATCTCAAAGTCTCTAGGAACACACACCTTACCTTTATATGACATATATCCATCATGGATACTGTAATTCTTTCAACTGAATCCTTCTTAAGTACCCATTGATACTCCATCCTCACTGGAAACCCATGTATCATGATTCAATTTCTCTATGGCTTCCCAAATCTCATAATATGCAATATCAAGCCACCATTTCCCTCTAATGGACTCAAGTAGCTCACTAATGATCTGAGTAAAACTCAGTCCATTGAGCATAGGGATGTGGATAAGCAAATCAACCACTACATTAAACTTTCCCTTCCTATACCTAAGCTCATAATCAAACTCCTGAAGGGCCTTTGCCGATCGGGCCTTAGGACCTTTAAGGTTTGTTTGATTAGAGAGCTGCTTGATGATCTCTTCGTCAAACACTATTGTAATGTTGGCACCATATAAGTAATAATATCACTTCTTCAAATCATGGACTATTGCATGCTAGTCATTCTTATAGATAGATTAATTCTTATGAGAGGGGTCTAGCTTCTTCCTCTCAAAAGTCACTAGTCGACCATCCTGAACTAAAACCACTCCTATCATAAAATCACTCGCATCGATCTCAACCACAAAGGGTTTATTGGGAGCTGTTATATGTAAAAGTGGAGATATAACAATCGCTACCTTCAACTTCTCCGAAAGTGATTCGGAGATTGACCTAGAAGACTTGGAAAGACTAAAGCTATGGAAGAACAAAGGTAAAGCAAAGATGCAGGATGCTACATATGGACTCGAGAGCTCACATCAACCACTTAGACGGTCTTCAAGGGAGAAGAAGAAACCAAAGAGGTTTGGTTATGATACTTCTTTGGTCACCAAGCACTCAATCTACATTGCAAAGGATTCAACCAATGAAGAACCTACCACATTCAAAGAAGCACAAAGCAAGAAAGCTTGGAGAGATGCAATGGATGAAGAAATGGAAGCCTTGAAGGAGAATGACACTTGGGAGCTTGTACCTAACAAGCCATCTATGAAGATAATCGGATCTCGATGGATATACAAAATCAAGTGGAATCCAGATGGAAGTATAAATAAACACAAAGCAAGTTTAGTTGCTAAAGGGTTTGCTCAAACCCATGGTATTGATTATGAGGAGACTTTCTCTCCTGTTGCAAAAATGCCTACAATTAGGGTTCTCATTAGTCTTGCTGCATCTAGAAATTGGAATCTTTATCAACTTGATGTAAAGAATGCTTTCTTGAATGGATGGATTTATGAGGAAGTGTATATGGCACAACCTCCTGGATATGAGGATGCACATCATCCTAACTATGTATGCAAATTAAAGAAAGCTTTGTATGGATTGAAGCAAGCTCCAAGAGCTTGGAATTTCAGATTGGTGACTTATTTGCAGGACCAAGGATTCAAAGCTAGCAAGGCGGATACCTCTTTGTTCATAAAGAGGAATGGATCTGAAGTGATCTATTTATGTGTGTATGTTGATGATATTATTATCACAGGCAATGATCTTGAAGGAATCAAACAGGTAAAGAGTCAAATGAAGGAGGAGTTCAAAATAATTGACCTCGGACCACTCACTTATTTTCTTGGATTGGAGTTGATCTACACAGATTCAGGTATATACATCACACAAAGGAAGTATGTCCATGACATGCTCGTCAAGTTCAAGATGGAAAATACCAAGTGTGCAGGTACACCTATGGAGCAAAATCATAAGCTTAGTGCTTATGAAGGAGAGCCAATTGAAGACATCACAAGCTATCAAAGCTTGGTTGGAAGTTTGAACTATGCAACACTCACAAGGGTGGATATATGCTATAGTGTTAGCATATTGAGTCAGTTTATGCATAAGCCGAGAAGACCACATATGGAAGCGGCCAAGAGAGTCCTCAAGTACCTAAAGGGGACCATGAATGAAGGTTTGTTCTATTCATATACTTCAGATATTGAGCTAAAGGTCTACTCAGATGCAGATTGGGCTGGATCTAAAGATGATAGAAGAAGCACATCAGGGTATATATCATTTGCAGGTTCAAAAATCATTTCTTGGTCATCGAAGAAGAAACCAACCGTGGCATTATCTTCTACTGAAGCAGAATATAGAGGTTTGGCTAATGCAACTCAAGAAATCATGTGGTTAAAGTCTTTGTACACAGATCTTGGACTTCATTCTTCAACACCTCATATTTTTGGTGACAACACAAGCTCATTACATCTAGCAGCTAATCCGGTATACCATGCTAGAACCAAGCATATTGAAGTCCACTACCATTATGTAAGGGAGAAGCTAATGAGCAAGGATATTCAACTATCCTATGTCTCTACAGATATGCAATGTGCAGACATGTTGACTAAAGCTCTTGATGGTACAAAGTTAAGTAGATTCAAGTTGATGATTGGCTTGCAGGAAATCAAGGACAATTGAAGACTTATTTGGAAGCCAAGCATGTTAGGCTTGAGGGGGAGCTGTTGGTGCATTTTACCGAATCCTACATGCTTGATATGCTTGATATTTTCCTCATTTGTAAGTCACATGTGTAGTCATGTGAACACCTCTTGTAAAAGAGTTCATTTTTATCTCTTGTATTTTGAAAAAAGAAAAAAGGAAAAGGATGGCTTACCTCATGCATGATGTAAAAGCAAATTCGTGGCTATAACTACCAAAATCACGAACTTTTGAGCTGAGGGAATCTCTCCTAACTTTGGGGATCACTTTTAGGTGGAGCCATTCGAATTCGAATTCAAAACTCCCTCCAAAAATAGCTATAAAAGGAGCAAGAAGAAAGAAGCGATTAGCAAGCCTTGTACGTGACCACTTGATGTCATTTTGTAGAGATTGAAGAGCTTACTCCATAGCTCTATCATTCTACTCCCATTGTGCAAAGATTCATTGCCAATGTGGTTGTAATCATACGTGAACCTATACATTTATTATCATCTACTTCTCTGTTTTGTTCTCTGCTATACTCACTCTGAGCAGTAACTTCAGAAGGTCATATCTTGAGGTCTACGGAACCTTTTTCAGTGATTTAACTTGCGTTGGATAGCGCATACTGTCTACTTTCTAGTTATAAATTTTCAAGGTCATTGGATTAATAGTGTTGAAGATATCTGCAATTTACTGCTCACTGGTCTATCTCTATAGAGCCCCGAGAATGGTGGGCATGTTCCAGAAATTGATGAAACTTGTTCTCAGTGCTCAGTCCATCATTTGAAGTGTTTTAACTTGGATTGAGAAGCTTGCTAAGTCTATTTGCTATGCCCAAAAGGAATTTTTCTAATTCCTACCAGGTTGAGAGCACTGTTCATTTTTTCCAGCAGGTGTATGTCCAAAAATAGCGAGTTTTGGGAGCTAGTCATTTCGAAACTAGTCTGTTTTGACTTAAACTTTTGGGATACATGTTCCAAAGTACTTGGCTGATATTTTGGTGGATTTAGGAAGCTTAAAGGGTCTACTAATCAACTCTGAATTCTCAGTTGGCTGGTGTGAAGCTGGTTGTAGCAGCACCTACTCATCTTTGGATTGCATCCACCATCTCTCTTCACACAAAAACTATAGCAACACCTTGTGAAAAGTTTTATAAAAAACTTTACACATCTGATAAGTCAATGAGAGAGTTATGTGCAGCAAACTTTCTGTAGAGTCTTCTTCTTCACAGTTTATCCAAAATTTTTATTGAGCCTCCAAATTAGTGAAGGTTTTTAGTTACTCTTGATATAGAGGTGCTCTAAATTAAAGAGTAGCTTGTTCTCTTGGAGATTAACACTCTCCATCAATGGTATCAGAGCAGGAAGTATCAAAATTGAAGGAAGAAGGACCTCGACTCTTGCAGACATAAAGAATTCAACAATTGAAGATTCAGAAGGTGAAAGCTTGAGAGCAAAACTTGAAGAAGGAGGCCATACGACATCAAGGAAGACAAAAGGAGTATCATTCGAAGTAAAGGTACATCTATTACCTATAAAGTTTGAAGAATTCAATACACAGGTGAAGAAAGGATGGGAGACTCTCTTCAAATAGAGAAGTTGGATAGAAAAGCCTCAGTTCAGAGATCCTAGTATTCCAACTAGGGAAGAATTATCAGATTTGAAGACTTGGATGAAGAAAGATGCTCAAGCCAAGAGCATTATTTACATGGAAGTTAATGACTACTTGCTACCTCATATTAGAGGTCTTGAAAGTGCAAGTGATATATGGAATGCTTTGGAGGAGCATTTCTGAAACACCACAAAGTCAAGGAAGGCATCCTTGTGGGCAGAACTTACTACATTCAACAAGAAGGCCTCTCAATCCATCTCAGATTATGTAACAAGGATGAAGGACATTGGAGATCCATTAGGAGCAGTTGATGAAGACATTGAGGAGGATAAATTGGTAAGGCAAATCCTTACAGGTTTGAGAGGTGATGACAAATGGAAGCCATTCATTTTGTCTACTGAATTGTCACTTGATCATTTCACTCGTGATTTAAATCAGTTGCTAGGACATATGCTAACCTTTGAGGAGGATGTCAAAGGTGAAAGTGATAAGAGTGTAGGTCAAGCAATGTATTCAAAGGATAAGAAGAAGAATATCAAAGGAAAGCAACAAGCAAATGAAGATGAAGGTACAACTAGCCAAGCCAACTTTCGAAGAAAAAGAGGAGGTGGCAAAGGTAGAGGAAGAGGCAGGAGTAATAAAGATGGAGTTAAAGCTTGCTGGATTTGTGGTAAGACAAATCACTTAGCTAATGATTGTGGGCATAATACTCAGAGTAATGGTGGATATAATCAGAATTTCAATTCAAGAGGAAGAGGTGGCAAGAATCAAAGAGGTAATTTCAGAGGTAGAGGTTACTTTGGAAGAAATGCAGGTAGAGGATTCCAAAGTCAACAATACAACAATACCTATTACAATTATGCTTTAGATCAGAAGGAGGATTCAACATTGATAACAAATGCAACTTGTGAAAGGCAAAGTGAAGACCAAAGAGTCTTCTACATTGACTCAGGGTGTAGCAATCACCTGAGTGGCAACATAGCTTTGATGACTGATTTGGAGAATAAGATAACTAATCATGTTGTGCAAACATGTGACAATACAAAGCATAATGTGAAGTCAATTGGATGAGTGAAGGCTAAGGATGGAAGTACTCTCTTGAGTAAGGTTTTGTATGTTCCTACAACTCCTAAGAATTTGATAAGTGTAGGGCAAATTGTTGAGAAAGGTTATGAAGTCAGGTTCACTAATGAAGGAGTGTTTGTGGAAGACCCTAGCAATGGGTATAAACAAATTGTTTCAGGTAAGAAAAAAGAAAGATTGTTCACATTGAAGATCCAAGGTAATGTTGGTCATGCCTTGTGTACCTATGGAGGACATAAGATCTCTGAGTTAGACCTTTGGCACAAAACTCTTGGACAGTTTAATGAAAGAGGTATCAAAGATATGGTTAATAATGGTTCAGTGCTTGGATTGCCTAATGTTGCAGGTTGACATATGACATACAGATGTGAGGCATGTTAAGTAGGTAAGGTTCATAAGCAATCTTATTCCAAGCATGGTTTTATGTATTCAGAAAAGCTTGAGTTGGTACACACAGATTTGTGGGGACCATCAAAGGATTTCAGTATCAATGGTTCAAGGTATTATGTGATTTATGCTGATGACGCTACCAAATGGATCACTATCTATGTGATCAAAGATAAGTCAGAAGTATTCAATACATTCAAACATTATCATGTGTATGCAAAGAGAATTACAGGTCATAAGTTGAAGAGACTAAGGTCAGATGGAGGGGGAGAGTATTTCTCTAATGAGTTCAGTTAATACTTGTGGAATGCAGGTATAAAGAGAGAGGTTACTTGCAGGTACTCTCCTCAACAAAATGGTGTAGCAGAAAGGAGGAATAGAAGTCTTGTTGAGTTTGCAAGATCCATGATGAAGGAGAAAAATTGCCCAAATTATTTGTGGACTGAGGCTGTAAATACAGCTACTTATTTGGTTAATAGATTACCATGTAAAGCTTTGCAGGGTATGACACCATATGAGGCATGGTGGGGTAAGAGACCTACTCTAGATCATTGCAAAGTATTTGGATGTTTGGCATATGCATATGTGCCATCTCAATTGAGGCATAAATTGGAGCCTAAAGCTGAAAAATATGTGTTCATTGTATATGATGATAAGCAGATGGGATATAGGTTGTGGAGTCCATCCACAAAAAAATTCCTTGTATCAAAGGATGTTACATTTGATGAGCAAGGTACTTGGTATGCAGGTACAATAAATATTTATGCAGGTGATGAAGAAGTTGTGAATCAAAAGAAAGGTAAATCAAAGGTTCATTTATTTGAGGAGAACAATGAAATACACGTTGAAGTTGAAGAAGTGCCAAGGTTTGATCCAGAATATGATGAACCAGAAACCTCAAGAAGTGGAGAACTCAGAAGGTCAACAAACAAATGGCAACCTACAAGGTATAGCTATGACACTTCTTTTTTGGCTACCAAAGATTATGCTTATATGGTAAAGGCAGATGAAGATCCTTCTACATATGAAGAGGCAAAAGGTAAGGAAAATCGAGAGAAAGCTATGCAGGAAGAGTATGATGCATTGATGGAGAATGAGACTTGGGATTTGGTTCCTAAACCAAATAGTCAGAAGATCATTGGGTGCAAGTGGGTCTACAAGACAAAGAGGTTATGCAGATGGAAGTGTGTCTAGGTATAAAGCTAGACTTGTTGTGAAAGGGTTTGCTCAGACATATGGTGTAGACTATGATGAGACCTATAGTCCTGTGGCAAAGATGACAACCATCAGGACACTCATAGCTATTGCTGCATGTAAAGGTTGGAAATCATGTCAATTAGATGTGAAGAATGCTTTTCTAAATGGTTATATTTCAGATGATGTTTTCATGGAGCAACCACAAGGATTCAGAGATGAAAAGTATCTAGAGTATGTATGTAAGCTCAAGAGAGCTTTGTATGGTTTGAAGAAGGCCCCAAGGGCATGGAATTATAGACTTGTGAAGTTCTTGAAAGAACTTGGTTTCCACGTATCTAAAGCAAATAGTAGCTTGCTTGTCAAAGCAAGTGAAGATGGGTTTATTTACATGTGCATATATGTTGATGATATAATTCTTACAGGTACAGATGAGATAGACATTCAAGGCCTAAAGAAGCAAATGGAGAAAGAGTTCAAGATCAGTGACTTGGGAGATTTTTCATATTTCTTGGGCATGGAGATCTCATACACTCAACATGGAGTGTATGTAACTCAAGAAAGGTATTTGAAAAACTTGTTGATCAAGTTTAAAATGAATGATTGCAGGGTACCACCTACTCCAATGGAGGTGAATCACAAATTGAGCAGATATGGTGGAGAAGAGTTCAAGGACATGAAGTTATATCAAAGTTTGGTTGGTAATAAGATCTATGCTACTTTAACTAGGCCTGACTTGTCATATGCAGTTGGAGTATTGTCTCAATTCATGCATTGTCCTAGGAAAGAACATTGGATTGCAGGTCAAAGAGTGTTGAGGTACATTAAGGGTACACTCAAAGAAGGTTTGTATTATGGTTTTACATCAGATACAAACATCAAGATATATAGTGATGGAGATTGGGCAGGTAATCCAGATGATAGGAGATCAACATATGGATACTTGTGTTATGTGGGAGATAAGTTAATTTCATGGTGTTCAAAGAAGCAACACACAGTTGCTTTGTCATCTACAGAAGCAGAGTATAGAGGTATGGTGGAAGCTGCAAAGGAAGTGATATGGCTTAAGACTCCGATGAAGAGTTTTGATATCATTTAGAGTACACCCACTATTCATGGAGATAACATGAGTTCATTGTATCTAGCTGCTAATCCTGCTTTTCATGCCAGGACCAAACACATTGAAATTCAGTATCACTATCTAAGAGAGAAAGTGATGGATAAAGAGATTGAAGTCATACATACTTCAACAAAAGATCAGATAGCTGATATGCTAACCAAGAGCTTGGATGGACCAAAGCTACAGAGATTCAAAGACATGGCAGACATAAAGAAGATAGAGAAAACCTCAATTGATGATTGAGGGGGAGCTGTTGGTGCAGGGCAATCAACAATTGATGTTTTGATGGAGTGTTGAAACCAAGGACTGAAGAAAAGATCAAGATATGAAGTATGAAGGAAGTGCATATCGAGAAGATGAAGATGTGTACACATATGTACATTAATTCAGAGATAGTTTACTTATACTTTTGTATAGTCAGGAGCTTGTAAATATTTACCTAATGCTGGAATTAATGTTTTATATACTGGAACTATGGAACCATGGACCTGTGACATGAGCCAAGGGCCTAACTCACTTCCAACACCACCTGATGGGCATGTTACACACTATAAAAGTGACTGTGTAAGATTATGAATCAAGTAACCCCCATCAAGTGACAATAGTGTCGAAAGCTATCTTGTGGTAAAGCTTTAGTCAAATCATCTGCAACATTATCTCAAGTGTGAACCTTCTCAAGAATAATGCGTTCAGTGGCTAAGCAATCTCTAATGAAGTGATACCTCACAATGTGCTTTCTCTTTACATGATAGACCGGATTCTTAGCTAAAGCAATGGCACTCTGACTATCACTGAGCAAACGAGGTACATGCTGAGGTAAACCCATATCACAAGCAAGACGAGAAAGCTAGAATGCTTCCTTACATGCCTCACTTGCTGCAACATACTCTACTTCTCTGGTGGAAACAATTGTACATTCTTGAAGATGAGATCTCCAAGAGATAGCACCTCCAGCAAAATGAAAAATGTACCGTGATGTAGACTTATGATTGTCTACACAACCAGCATAGTTAGAATCTGTGTAACCAATAATGGATGCTTTCCCTCTACCTAAGCATAAACACTTGTCCTTAGTGCCACTCAGATATCTCAAAATCATCTTGACTGCTTCCCAATGTTTCTTGCTAGGATTGGACATATATCTACTCACAACTCCCACCGCAAATGCAATGTATGGTCTCGTAGCTACCATATCATACATGAGATTACCAACGGCAGACTGATAGGGAATTTTGCTCATGAATTTCTTTTCCTCATTTGATTTGGGGCAATCAGCCTAACTCAATTTCACATATGTGGGTAAAGGTGTACTCAATGCTTTGCCACCCTGCATATTGAACCTGTGAAGTACTTTGGATATGTACTCTCTTTAAGACAAGTATATGCATCTTTTACTCCTATCACGAGTAATGCGCATGCCAAGAATATGTTTGGCATCCCCCAAATCCTTCATTTCAAATGTTTGACTCAACTTCCTGTTGAGAATTGACAATTCATAGGAGGACTTCCCAACACTGTGCCACTTTCAAACCTTTGGTAGTACTAGGTGAAAGGTTAACATGAACTGTAGTCAATATTGCTTTTGCCCAAAAACCTTGTGAGAGGTTTGCATGATG
This sequence comes from Ceratopteris richardii, assembly GCA_020310875.1. Lineage (NCBI taxonomy): Eukaryota > Viridiplantae > Streptophyta > Polypodiopsida > Polypodiales > Pteridaceae > Ceratopteris > Ceratopteris richardii. The sequence goes on from CM035424.1 coordinate 112,721,650, forward strand.
CAACATAGAGATGACTCTATCTTGAATAGTTCTATTCATCCTCTCAGCTACACCATTCTGTACTAGGGTATAAGGAGTTGTAAACTCTCTACAAATCCCTCTAGACTGATAGAAGAGTCTGAGTTCATGTGAGGTATACTCACCCCTATTATCTGAACGTAAAGCCTTAAGCTTAGTTCCTTTTTCATTCTCAACTAAAGCAAGCCATTTTCTGAAAGTAGGGAATACCTCATCCTTCAATTTGATAGGATATACCTAGACTTTTCTAGTAGCATCATCTATGAAAGTGACAAAGTAAAGAGAACCACCTAAGAACCTAGTGGACATAGGACCACACACATCTGTATGAACGAGATCTAAAGGCTGAATTGAAGAGTCAATGTGCATTCTATGCATATTTCTGGTTTGCTTTCCATATTGACAATGCTTCCAAAATGAAAAATTAGAGAAAGATAACACAGGTAAGTAGCCAGAACGATAATATTTTCCATTCCACTACGAGATATATGGCCTAAACGACCATGCCAAATACAAGCCATAGTGTTGGAAGCAGTCAGAGGCACAGACGCCATGGAAGCATGTGAAGACGAAGCAGGGAGCCAGGCGGATCAATCTTTTAAACAAATACATGTCTTATTAATTTTCCAAAACATTCAACAGTGATTATTATCACTAATTGTAACATATGTATCATAAGAAAACCCCATTTTGTAATCCATAGCTCCATTTTGTGCAAGCCGAGGAGTCCTCGAGCTTGAGGAGCTTAGGTAGAATACTCGTACCAAATTTCGTTATTTTTAGACATCGTTTACCCTCCCAAATAGCCTCTAGAACCTAATTTTTAACTAGGCCGGTCACTAGATGTGAAACCGGTCAAAACTAGTCTAGAAACTATAAAAAGAGCTAGAGAGCTCATTTTTGAGGTTAGCTTGTTGGAGTAAAGAAGAGAGTAGAGCTAGTTTGAGCTTGTAAGAGTATTCTTGAGTAATAGAGCTAATTTCCCACCTTCCATTGTGTCTTGCTTGTCTCTTCATTGTGTGTGTGTATGTGTGTGTGCATATTTGTGCTTCTCACCTTCACTCTCACATCATCTCACATTCACGATCTTCATATCACTCCTACCTCTCCCTCGGATTGACATTAAGGAGGTGAAGCTTCTTAACGTGGTACTTACCATTGTGCTAGAGCAACACCAAATTTGGCGCCGTTGCCGGGGATCGAGTCTAGGACGAATGTGTGATGGTAAGAGTATAGCAAGAAGAGGCGTTGGAAGGTAAAAATTTCAGTTTTTGTTGTTGTTTTTACTTAGCTTTTAGTGTTTTTCACTTCCCCCACACTCCATCTTCATCATCGCATCATCATCTCCATTCCCAAAAAAATCAGAAAATTCACCATATCCACCTATTCACCTCATTTCCCCTCATTTGTGCGTGCGAGAGAGCGAGAGAGAGTTTTTGCGCTTGTATGCACTTGTGTTTTCTTGAGTTTTCTTGCAGGTACAGAGCTTCAGAGCATCAGGAAAGCATCCAAAAGGTAAAAAATGTGTTTTCTGTCAGAGATTTCCGAGTGTGGCGGACCATCGCGATGGTCTGCACTTTTCGGTTTTTGAGGTAGGCGACCACACCACTAGATAGGCGACCCTTGCGCATACACGAAACCAAATTTGCATTTTGAAAATTCGTCATTTGGTGGACCATCGCGATTGGCTCGGACCATCGCGATTGTGTCGCACCATCGCGATAGGCTCACGCCATCGCGACGGCTCGGCCGGACCATCGCGACGGTTCACTTGAGCCATCGCGACGGTCCACTTGGACCATCGCGACGGTTCAGCTGAGCTCGGACCATCGCGATTGGCTTATGCCATCGCCACGACAGTGCCACGTGTCACGATAGACCATCGCGACGGTTCAACTTTTGGACCATCGCGACAGCCCAAAATCGGACCATCGCGATTGGCTCAAGCCATCGCATCGCGGACCATCGCGACGGTTCATTTCGGACCATCGCGATTGTCCACCGTTGACCGTTGACCGCGCCATCGCGATTGTCCGCCTGATCACGCCATCGCGACGGTTCATTTTTTGGACCATCGCGACGGTTCGACCTCACGCCATCGCGATCGTTCATTTCGGGCCATCGCGACGGTTCGCCTTTTCGGGCCATCGCGATTGTCCAAATCCCACGCCATCGCGACGGTTCGCTCGGACCATCGCGACGGTCCCAGACCATCGCGATTGCCCACCCCCATCGCAAATTTTGGACTTCAATTTTTGACCAATTTTGGGGGTATTTTTGGAAAATTTTTGGACCATTAGGCTCATAGGAGACCCCTTAGCTCATAATTGAAGGAAAATTGGATTGTCAGTTTTTACCCCCCAGGGCCTGAACGCTCATAACTTTTTCATCCGAAGTCCGTTTTTTGAGCTGAATAGCTCGTTAGAAAGCTCGTGACGAGTACTACGTGACCTCAACTGTTTTTTTCATAAATTATACGTCTATTTTTGGATAGGCTAATTTGAGGTTCACCTAAGTCTTGGACTAGGAAGCCAGGGGGCACACATTAAAATTTGGGCAAAAAGGGAAGGGATTTAAAAGATGTATGTGCTCAAGTGTTTAATCATCTTGTGAATTGGTCTAACATTGGAATTTTCCAGGTCTAGCAAGGGCAATCCAAGGCAAGCGAGCAAGGCAGTGAGGACAGCAAGGCTTGGGAAGCACAGCTTCTTGGGCAACAGGACATCAGAGCAACCAGAAAAGCCGACCCGAGGTTGGAAGATTACTCAACCCCCTCAGTCAATTCTTAGCTTAGGCTAAACGGTAATTGTGGATTAACGACAATAGGAACGCCTCAAGTTTAAGATACTAATTATTTCAAGTCTAAGACTTAAAGTAAAGGTGTGTGTGACGCGACAACCTAAAGAAAAGAACATAAGTCTGACGGAACGAAAACTTAAAATCATCACGAAAGTCGAATGCCTGACGCATAAATTAAGACAAGAATCCAAAGAGAAATTAAAAGGAACCAAGAATTGATCACAAAGAACCATTGACGATCTAAGTGTGTAATCGAGCGTGCAAGGAAGAAAATTAATGAACCTTAGATCGGGCAAACATATAGGTAAGTCGGACAGAAGAAGCCTTAGATCATCGGAGGCTAGTGTAAGAACCACTGCACGATCTTGGGCTCAGCAATTGAACAGTAGTTATCCCTACGAGTTGAGCTCAGAATCAAGTGAATCAGAAATGGCATTTAGCACAGACAGACCAGAAGGAGGGTCTCATGTAGCATACCTAGAAAAACCAGAAGGACCCTATAGAACGCAACTAGAGTTTCTCCGAACCAACCGATTAGGTGCTCGCATCTATGAGGATGGTTTGCAGAGGCAAGTGGTGCAACTGCACAATCCTGATCAACCCATTGGATTGGAAAGACCAGTGGTGAAGTTTGAGAGAGACGCTTACATAGACAAAAAAGGAACCATGTACATCCTAAGTACGCAACCAAACGATACGAATGAGTTTGGCACAATTCAATTAGAGACAGAAGGAAAATTTCAAGGAAAAGAGCCATTAGAAGAACCTAGGACACCTAGAGGGAAATCCGTATTAACAAGAGTACTCATCCCGGAGTGGATCCCTCAAGATAACAGGAGCACAGAGCTGTTCGTAAATAAAGAGACAGACGAAACCTTTTGGAGGTACAGAAAGGAAAACCCTGGTGAGGTAGGCATCATTACAATCTATGAATTCAAGGACCCAGATACACCTGGAAAGGTTGTATACCTGGATGAGACTTCAGAAAGAGTCTTTGTGGTGCCTGAACGCGCTAAAAACACCTACACTTGGAGAGGTGAATTGATATTCCCTCTATCCAGAACGAACATGAATGCAAATCAACAAGGGGCAGGAACATCCTCAGCCCATGGAAATCAAAGAGAAGGAAATCACGAGAGACCGGAAGTAAGCTTCAATCCCCCCATAGGGAGAGATAGAACAACCACGAACACTAATAGGACGGATAGACAAAGAGAACATGGAATACCAGGTGGTAGAGATGATTTTCCTCTACCTAGACCACGTGAACACGCAAGAGTATTGAGGCCCACGCAATTGGTAAAATCAATGAAGAATTACTTTGATGGGACAGGAGATCCCTATGACCATGTCGCAGAATTCAAGCAAGTACTAAGAGCAGAACAAGTCGAGGATATGTTCACGCAGTACAATGCATTTGGACTAACGTTAAAGAATACAGCTTTAACCTGGTTCCAACCACTGCAACAAAGGCAATTTAGAGACATCCATCACTTTTTAGAGTCATTCATTACTGAATTCTCTAAAAGTGGGGTTAGACATGACACGTCTTCGCTTATTCATAGTTTTAAACAGACCCCTCAGGAAACAGTTAGACTGGCAGGTCGTAGATTCAGACAATATGTTGAACGATGCCCAATGCAAGAGCTACCCTCACAAGCCAAACAAGTATCACTGTTCCTAGATGGCTTGTTGAGCGCTAAACTACGTTCCTATGTGTACCTAAAGGAACCCAGAACGCTAGAAGAGTGTGTAAGAATATGTATAGACATCGAGGACAACCTAGGAGATGAATTAGAACTCTCAAAAGTCTATAAGGACTCTGATTGTTCTTCTCTAGCTTCCACAAAATTGTCTAATTCGATAGAGGATCTAGCAGAAAAGGTGGCCCAAAAACTAGGAGTTTCTAGTAAACAGGTGCCCAAGCTGCCTACAAATGTACGTTGTTACACTTGCGGTGGAAATCATTTGGCAAACATGTGCCCCAATGCACCTCAACCTCACGCCAACCCTAGTGGCCAATATTGCACAATTGAGAGAAGATACACAAATCATACAGCTCAGGACTGCCCATACAACAAACAAACCGTGAGACAGAACTACCCGCAAGCATACCAGCAGCCAGGTAGGTATCAAGGCCAATACAATGCTCAGCCTTATTACTATAGGCCTCCCCAGAACTACCCATACCAGGCTCAACAAAGACCTCAACCCGTCTTAGCTCAACAGCCACCCCCACCAGCGAATGTCATCTCAGTCAAATATGCGGCTGCAGAAGAGAACCTAAGTAGGGCCTTAGTGCCTTCTTCACCCCTGATCACCGAAAGTGACCCGAACTCAAACAGTTTTGACTCTACTCATGTAACTAGTCCACCCGCTTATTACACGGAGTCACCAGAGCATGTGGAGACATATCATTATGATAGTCCACCAATGGAACCTAGTTGGGAGCCAGATTATACTAATGTGATGTACGCAAACCCAAACCCACGGCCCCAATTGAGACAACAGAGACCACAGGGCCCTAGAGGACCATGCTTTAGGTGCCAAGGAGATCATTTCATTAAGGATTGTCCACATCCCCCAATAGTAAGGCAATCACAGTACTATAGCATACAAGGCTTTTGTGCCGATTGTGGCAAAGAACACATAATCAAAGATTGTCCTAAGAACCCAGTTAACACATCGAATGTGACACCGATCAACGTGATAGGTATTGTAAACAACGCAGATGGATCCAACCCTACATACGTGCCTATCCAAGCTATAACCAGAGCCCAGACACTCTTACAAAACCAACAGCTTAATCATGAGAAAATAGCCGAAACTAGTGAAGTTGCGGAATCGAGTAGCAAAAAGACAAAATCTTGGAAAGATTCCAGAGAAAGGATGAAGAGAAAATGGAGTAAAAAGATAAGTGAGTTGGAAGGAAGCCTAAGAGAATCTAGAGCCAAAATACAAGAATTGGCTTCACAAGAATCAAACCAAGAAATCCCAGCTCAGAAATCAGGATCAGTCTTAGCGGAACCCATACCGGAAGATCTAGACATGATGTTTCGTGCATATCAGGCTAGAATAAAAGAAGGACCTCAAGTAACAGAAATGAGTAAAAACTACCCTCGAGCTGACCTAGAGATTGAGAGAACTAAACTTTGCATGAAGATGGTAGAGTTAGCACAAGCCTTGTTCGAAGCCTCTCGATATCTTAATTGGAACAACATGGCAAAACCAGAACTACACTTTCAAGGACTAATGGAGAGGCTAGAATACTTGATTGAAAGCAAAGAGAAAAAGGATCAGCATAGGAACCCTATCATCCCAGAGACACAGGAAAGGAATCCACCATCCCTGTCTCAAGTACCCAATACAGAGAGTCAAGATAACCTATCCTCCATACATAAGTACTCACATGAATTTTTAAGAGAAATCCAAGAAGAGAAATGGAGAAAAGAACAAGGAACTCATCCTCCTATTCAAGAAATAGACGATTTGCAGGAACAATTTCCCCAAGACATCCCCTCTATATATGGTGATGAAGAGGTGGAACAACTGAGTGAACCCACAGGATTTGAATCTAATTCTCTACAAGAATTACCTCAGTTCACAGGGCCTTGGGAAGCTAAGTCTATTAGTATGAGAGCACCCACGATAATAGTGAGGAATGAAGAATCAGTGATCCCTAGAAATACGGAAGTGATCAAGAATACCAAAGTACAATGTAATCTCACTCTGGAGGAACTGTTAAAGGTAAAACCAGAATTGTGGAAGCACGTAGCAAATCAATTCCCTGAGCTAGCTACCACACCCTCTCAGATAGGATCACATAAGAAGGTACCAGAGATACCCGTGGAAAAGATTGGAGACGTAAGCGAAGGAGAGGAAGGTAACACATATCTTCCTATAACCCATCAGGGCTACACCACGAAAGCCATCTTAGATTCAGGAGCCGGAGTAGCTATCGCTACTACCGCCTTATGGAAACGTTGGGGTAAGCCAGCACTCAGACCCACTAGGATGAAGCTACAAATGGCTGATGGACACATAGAAAAACCGTTAGGCTTACTAGAAGGCATATCTCTCACCACTTGTGGTGTAGAATTTGAGCATACTTTCGCCATTTGTGACTTCGCGAAAAATCATGCATATGAGATGATATTGGGACGACCATTCATGCGTCAGTTGCAAATTGTACAAGATTGGGGAACTAATTCTTTGTACTTGCAACACTTAGGAGTGACTACCAAAGTCAATCTTAAAGACTATTCACACAGAGATGTACCCCCAATACAATGGAATACCATCCATAAGACACCAGTAGAGACGGAATCCGTGCATTCATTAGAATCAGATCCTTCTTGGTTGCATGAGGACACCCATTTATGGATGTGTAAAGTTGCCAAACAAGAGGAGGAAAGATTAGAAGCCAGGACCTTAGGTGCAGAACAACATCCACGAACCCTTCAAGATCCAGCCTATGCACCAGTAGTATTCCCAGACGAGGAGTTTGAACCCCATGGTTGGGCGGAAATACTAGCAACCATGGATGTGGCCATCAATGAAGAACAATGGACACCCCACTGTGACGAGGATGGCTATGACATTTCAGTTTTCACGATAGAGCCAATCATGGGCGATGCAATTTTAGAAGAGTGCGAAGCAAACACTGATGCATTTGAGGACGCAAGCGATTTTGATTTAGAATCAATTATCATGGACCCACCCTTTGCATCAGAGGAAGAATATTTCTACGAAATAGAGACTCACACTCAGAGTCACGAGGAAATTACGAACGAGGTAAGGTTAGCCACTCAAGTGACTGATAAGAGTGAAGGCAAGAAGAGAAAGAAGAAAGAAACCATGTCGGAAAAGGAAGAATCTTTATTTGAAGTACCCGAGAATTTCAAGAAATACGAAATCGACGATAGAAGAATCATGGTACGAATGCCTAATAGAAAAGAGAATGACGGACAAGTATATGATAACCGAGAGAAAACCAAGAAAATAATAGTTGCCATAGAAGGAGAAGAAGAAAAATGTACCTACATAGGGCATGATTTGACGACTGAAGAAGAAGAAGAGTTAGTTGCCCTATTGCGCGAATATAGAGATGTTTTTGCTTGGAGTTACAAAGATTTGAAAGGAGTAGACCCAGATATATGTTCTCATAGAATCCCTATGACTCCAGATGCGAAACCGACAAAACAGAAACCGTACACGTACAATGATAACTACGCTGCGAAGATTAAAGAGGAGATAGATCGATTGATAGAAGCAGGATTCATTTACGAAATTGAGCATACCGAATGGGTATCCCCCATTGTGGTTGTGCCCAAGAAGAATGGAAAATTGCGTGTGTGTATTAACCTTAAAAAAGTTAATGCCGCCACGATTAGAGATAGTTATCCTCTTCCTATCACGGAACACCTATTGGAAAGAGTTGCGGGCAAGGAAGTTTACAGCTTTCTTGATGGATTCTCAGGCTATAACCAAGCAGCCATTGCTCCAGAAGACCAACACAAGACGGCTTTTGCCACAGAATGGGGCATATTTGCATTTCGTGTAATGCCATTTGGCTTGACAAATGCACCCGCTACTTTCCAGCGACTCATGTGTCATGTTTTTAAGGAATTCTTACGCAAGAGCTTGGAAGTTTATGTCGATGACTTATGTGCTCATTCAAATGTAAGGCAGACACATATCCCAGAGTTAAGACAAATATTTGACAAATGTCGAGAATATCAGGTTTGTTTGAACCCAGAAAAATGCGTTTTCATGGTCAGACAAGGCAAAATTCTAGGACACATTGTGTCAAAAAATGGAATCTCTACGGACGAGGAAAAGGTGAAGGTAATTGCAGAATTACCTAGACCAACTAATGTGAAGGAGGTACAGGCATTTATGGGCCATTGCGGTTATTATAGGAGATTCATACACATGTATGCAATCATAGCCAAGCCTTTGTACTCTCTTTTAACCAATTTTGAATGGACAGATGAATGCGAAAATTCATTCAACGAACTCAAACGACGTTTGTGCTCAGCACCTATATTGACTACCCCAGATTGGAGTAAGCCATTCCATGTACATGTGGATGCATCCAATTACGCCATAGGATGTGTGTTAGCACAACCCACGAAGGAAGGTAACATAGATCTCCCCATAGCCTACGCTAGCAGACAACTGAACGCAGCAGAAAGAAATTACACCACGACGGAAAGAGAGGGATTAGGGATGATCTACGCTGTAAAGAAGTTTAGGCACTACTTGTTGGCCAACAAATTCAAGTTCTTTACCGATCATCAAGCCCTATTATATTTAGTCAACAAACCTTGTAACACAGGACGACTGATACGATGGTTTCTATTACTCATGGAGTATGATTTTGAAGTGGTAGTTAGGAAAGGAAAGACGCATCTTAGAGCCGACCACCTCTCAAGATTAACCTCAGGCGAAGCCCCTCAAGGAGTAGCTGATGATCTACCAGATGCATACTTATTCAACCTTGAGATAGCACCAGAATGGGCTAAGCCGTTAGTCCCTATTCTGACATACGGACCCAAGAGTCCTAGGATAAAGATCAAAGAAGGAGAGATTACCAAGTCTCAGAGATATCAAATAATAGCAGGAAGCATATACAAACAGGATAATCAAAAGATTCTTGCTTGTTGTGTAGATGAATCAGAACATGCGAAATGGTTGCAATTAGCACACGTAGGTGCACTAACGCAACATCATTCAAAACATAGAACACTACAGACTCTGCATAGATTAGGAGTATATTGGCCTACGATGGAAGCAGATGTCTACAAGTTGTGTAAAGAATGTCAGGTGTGTTGTGAAAGACCACAGGTAGAACATGCTACATTATATCATGTGTCTCTCACACCAGACTGGAGTGAATCTTTAGTGACATACTTGAGGACGAACACATTCCCTCAAGGAATGACCTTAGCTCGACAACGCAGTCTAGAGCAGGAAGCTCAAGACTATTCACTTATTGGCGATAATCTATACAAAAGAGGGCGAGATGGATATCTAAGACAATGTGTTCACGAGAGCGATTATCTGAGATTACTAGAGACGGCACACCAAGGTGTTGCAGGAGGTCATTTTGGACCAGATAGGATAATCAAAGCCATTCTCTTTGCAGGATTATGGTGGCCCACTCTTCACATGGATGCACATACCTATGTAAAGAGATGTGACGTGTGCCAAAGAACTCAGTTTCCTACGCGCAGAGATGAAATGCCATTGAAACCCATGATGGGCGGACGTGCATTTTCTAAGTGGGGTATAGACTTTGTAGGACCCATTAACCCCCCTGCAAAAGGCACACATGCGGAATACATTATTGTTGCTACAGATTATCTGACGAAATGGGTAGAGGCAAAAGCCACAAAAAAGAATGATGCTCACACGACTGCAAAATTCTTATTTGAAAACGTCTTTACAAGATACGGACTGCCTATAGAGCTAGTGAGTGATCGAGGTACTCACTTTCTAAACCAAGTCATTGAATATTTGTTACAGGATTTTATGGTGATTCACAAGAAATCTGCACCATATCATCCTCAGGCCAATGGTCAGGCTGAAAGCACTAATAAGATATTATGTACTGTACTGACGAAACTCGTGAACAACAAACGTTCAGATTGGGACAAACAGCTACACCACGCTGTTTGGGCATATCGAGTGGCCTACAAGACCGTACTCAATGCAACTCCCTTTCAGATGGTTTTTGGTCAGAATGCAGTGCTTCCTTTGGACTTCTTGATACCGACCCTTAAGGTTGCACGAGAACATCAGTGGACCGGCCATGAATTATCGGCGAGAATAATGGACTTGGAACGATTAGGAGAAACAAGGCTGAGGGCAGCAGCAGGAATATATGCAGCAAAGAAGCGACAGAAAGCATATTTTGATGCACATGTGAAAGATAAAGGTCTAAAAGAAGGAGATTTAGTTCCAGTGTATACGCTGAAACAGCACGCACGGAAGTTAGAAAAGCGAGGTTATGGACCTATGATCATTAACAGACTTTCGACTAGTGGAGCAGTACAATTAGCCACATTAGAAGGAGATATAATGCCTAATTACATTAGTGGCTGCAGAGTCAGGATATATCAAGAACCTCTTACTGAGGATATGCTAAGACGACTCACATTGGCAAAGAAGCGTAAGGAGGAAGAAAATAGAATACGAGAAGAAGCTCAGGCAGAAGCCATAGAACGCATTAAGCGCATGAAGCTAAGAAGACAAGGACTAGGAAGAGAACATTATAACCATCTGGAAACATCACCCAGATATCCCATGGCCATGTGTCAAGTAAAGGCAACCACTCATCCTAGCATAGTGGACAGGAGACCATTCATTACAGTTAGGCTAGAGCACGGTAACCATAGCCACGAACTCAGGGCTTTGATTGACTCGGGTGCTGCGACTAGTGCGATTAGATGGTCCCACTATAAGGATTCAGGAATAGAAATGCGGCCAATTGAGGCATACCTCATAGGCCTAGGAGGCATGGAAACCCCTTGCATGGGTGAGGTGGACCTTCCTATCCTCATTAAGGATTTGACGATGACAGCGAAATTACTAGTGTGCCATGATGACGACCTGATAGAACCCCTAATCCTTGGCCAAGATTGGCTATACGATCACTCAGTGGACCTAAACCTTAGACAAGGCTCCTTACAGATTGGAACCTTAGAGCAGAAGCGAGTGATACCGCTTGACTTCCCTAACCGCACTCCGCTTGACGGTTGTGACCCTAGACCCTATGAAACGCATGCGACGGAAGACCGGAAGATCTTTAATCAGACCAGTCACGTTACGTCTACACCAACCCATCCGGGCTTGGCTATAGACAGTTGTCAATCAGAAGGACGACAGGAGATCTTCCCTGGGACTTCCTGCAAACTAGAAGAGACAGTTACCCAACAGCAAGGGCAGAAGGGCACAATCAGAGGTCAGGTGGGTTGCATCAGCGGCCAAATGAGCACGACACCCTGCGGTGCTCATCCTTCCAAGCTTGTTGCGGACTGGCCTAGATTAAAGTTACAAAAGGCATCACTTCCTGATGGGCAGGTCACGCAAGTGTTGGAACTCCCTTCTTTTCCAAAGCAGAGTGTCCATCCGACCTCTCAACCTCAACAACAACAGAGTCAACTGCGACAAAGGAACCCAGACCGACGGCAGTATCAGAAGACTCAACAAGGAAGGCAGTTTAGGCCTCCCAAAGGAAGCGGCACCAGACAAATATGGGTGCCGAAAGGACAAAAAGCACCAACGAACTCCAGCCAAGCAGAAATCGACAAAAAAAGGGCAGTACAGAAACAGAATCGATCTCCACCATCCCCTCGACCTTCTTCTACAGGTCCGAGCATCCGACAAATGTGGATCGCCAAGAAGTACCTTACCCATAGACCCACGCCCACGCAGATTTGGGTACCCAAACCATATATCATAGCTCAACCCATATGCCATGTAATATATAATCCTCACAAACCTTTTCATCCCTCGACACCACCACACCCGACACCACCTTTTGCCCCTCAGCAGAAACCCACCACCCACTCCAAGATCTTTAGGAAATGGATACCGAAACGTGTCCAACCGTCTTCCCCTAACCCATTGTCTAACTACCCCCCGACTAACATACAACCTTGTACTAAATCACTAACCTTTAAACCTTGTATAAATTCACACACCATCATCACACACCACTCGTAATCTCATCTCATCAAGAAATGTATGCATGATCTGAAACGTATAGGTGTCTAGAGACCTGCACTAGTGCTGCAAGAAACATTGCATCCATCACATCACAGCACTTGGCTACACGGGTTACGCATCAGTTATGGAAAGGGATTGCGGTCTCACTTTAATGGGATCATGATTAATTTCCATGCTAATGTGTTAATCTTTTGTAGCAGATCTTTCTCACTAGCGCACCAGCCACCATGCAAACCGACGAAGGAACATCAGGAGCAGGCCCCAGTGTAGCGGCAGTACCACTCAACGTGCTACGAGCAGAATCCCACCCGACTGCTCCACCGCCGGAATTTCAGGGATTTCCAGGGCCAATGCCTATCGACAACCCACCCATGGGCTACACCGAAAAGATACACAGGAACTCTCATTGGTTTCAGGGCCTTGCAGGACCCCTCGCGGACGCAGACTTTATATTTGAATCCTCTCTGACTTTTGATGACCGCACGTGGGGAAAGTACCAGTTTTTCTCCAGAGAATTCGAAGCCCTACAAAACACCCAGGATTTAACTCATGTTTGGGCCAGAGCCGGTTTCACAGAATATTTCAGTGATCCTCTACCCAAACCAGATTTTTATAGGTGCTATTATTTAATCACTACATTGATGGCATCGGAGAATAAGGATATCCCAGGAACCTTCATCTTGCCTACCCTAGTGGATGATCCACCTTACAAGAGATTTTATCTCTCTAAGGACCTAATCCGAGCAGCCATCAAGATTCATGGAACCCACACTCCCACAGACCGAGAGAGATTGATTCCAGAACCGATGAAACGTGGGGATGTCACGAAGTGGGAAGAGATTTCGGCCATCACACCTGAGTTGTCAAAGCCACTAAGAATATGCATGCAACATTTTGCCTTTCCAGCTCAGGACAGATTTACCATGCCACACAAAAGAATATGGTTCGGATTATATTTGGCATGTACGGGACCTCAAACAGTTGATCTGGCAAGCTGGATCATAGATCAGATGTACCTGGCACAGCACAGATGGGAGCGTAAAAAAGTGCTTAACGGATGTTGTGCACTCACAAGAATTGTGTATATGTGTTTGGCTTATGACTTGCCCATCGAGCGTGCATTAACAGGAGAGGAATTGAAGGCATTCAAGAGCACAACGAAGAAAGCTAGGAAGCCCAGTAGGACACGGGCAGGTAAGCGCATGCGAGGCACCATCCCTTGCCTCCAAGTGCCAGAGTCGCCGTCACCACAACCCTCTCCAGAGCGACCACAAACAGAAGCTGCTCCCACTGTACAACCTATTCGCATACGGTTGTCCAGACCAGTGATTACAGAGGCCACCACTAGTACCGCTGCACCTCAGGCAGCTACCACCACAGAACCCCTCACCACAACTGCAGAAGCTCCCACCACTATTGGTGCGGAAGCGTTTTCTTTCCCGATACCACATATGGAGACCGACCCCATAAACACGACATTTGATTTTGAGATGCCTGATGCATTCTCAAACGAGTTCCAGTATTCAGAAGCACAACTGTTCTCCCAGGAATATGAACGTCCCAGCTACCCTACTACGCCGCGAGATTTGCCACAAGGACAAGCTGTGTCGGGCTCTGAAGAAGAAAGAACCGAAACAGACGACGATCAAGGCGACGATGAAGCCAGCCAGGGCTCACAAGAAGGACAGAAAGAGGGCCAAGGCCAACAGACTGACACACACGGCGACACCAGCACATATGAAGATGAAACTTTCGAAGCCGCAGCGTATACATTGGCCATAAAGAAATTATATCGTACCATGGAGAAAGTCTGGGCACGAAAGAAGTTAACTGAAGAGGAGAGCCAGGCATTAATTGAACAGGAACTCATCTCAGGAGGATTCGAAGACGCCTATATCAGAGGGTTCCGAGAGTTAGTCCAATCAGTAGGCTCCCATGAAGCACTCAGATTTTTACAAAGGAAGCAACTACCACAGTTCGATCCCCGCCGAGTGCGACTACTCTCAAAACCCGGGGAGTATATTCGTGTACCAACAGGAGCCCAATCTTCAGCACAAGCCAGGGAGGCACGCCTCGCCCCCGAACGTTCAGTAACAGCAGAAACCATTCTTGTAGATTCGCCACCCCGTACCACCATTGTTCATACCACTACAATCCTCGAAATAACCTCCACCCCTTCGACTCCTCTTTCACCTCATCTTTCACCAACCCATCCTGTATCACCCGCACACCCACCTGCTTTCCCCACATCCACACCTGTACAAAGCAATATAGCCCCAACCTCTTCCTTACCCATTCATACCACCAGGCCCACACCCAGCCCTCTGCATCCCTATATTAACCCCTTCACCCCTTCCTCCTTCCCAGCGTTTCCCCCACCTCTAAGACCCCCATTTCCCTTCCTAACCCCACTAACCTTCTCCCCAGTCTCGCCTCCCCAACCTACCCTAACACCTATTTCCCCGTTTCACCAAGCCGCTCCAACAATCCCCCCTGTAAACTACTCCACGTTTGTAAATCCCGTATTCACACCTACGCAACCACCCACAATCACACCACTTTTCACAGTCACAACATTAAACACGTCCAATGGCATGGACATATCACCACCCACCTCACCGCCACCCACTCCACTCACAGCACCCTCATATTTAGGCACTTCACAATTTTCCACAATCACCACTGCATCCACAGTCCCAACCCCGATTCCCATTCCCACTGCATCTACTATCACTGCATCCTCATTTAGCACTTCACTACTACTATCGCCCACCATCGACACAGCATTTCAACACATGTTCGCATGCATGACGCAAGTCCGCGATGAGTTTGCATCACTCGGCACCAACTATCAACAACTGCAGAAAACGACGAACGACTTGCAAACGCAGCTTAATTTGTTATCGATTGAGAACGCCTCACTGAACAGCCGGTACCAAGAGTTACGAGAGGCTTATCACAAGTTAGAAATAGAAAGTGAGGAAAAAAGCAAAGAGGCCACCGCAGATTTAGATAACCTACTTAGAGCCCAGACTGTCCGCAATGCAACGCTTACTAGAAATATGGGCTTATTGAGAAGACACTTAGCCGCAGCAAAAGAAGAGAACCAGAGACTCCAAGAGCAGAACAGAGAAAACTTGGAGGCGGCTTTAGATCATCCAGAACAGCCACTAAGTCCGAGCAGATTCAAGGCAATCCCATCTGAGTCGATGCGGATGTTGCTAGACGACCATGTTAGATTGCTCGAGGACTATGATCGGATGAACGAAGAACATCAAAAGTTAAAGGAAGATCACAAACTGCTACAACTCAGAGAACCAGCAACACAACAGGTACCAGTAGCAGCGGAATTACCAGCGCCTGTGGACCCTGCCCCTGAAGTTTTAGAGGAACTCAACGCACTCCGGGCCCAGGTAACAAACCTTGAATCTAGGATTGCCATCTATGAAGCACCACCAAGGCCAGACTCCCCACCTGAGCTACCAGCTGAGGAAGAAGCTGTCACTATCCCGGTGGAGGAGACCTTCGAAGAGGCTTATGAACCGATACCCATCCCAGGCGGACGTGTCACGGCCGAAGGCCAGATGACCTACGAATTACCTACCCCCGCGTGGATGAAGACAGTAGAAGAACTCGGAACGACACACTCGGCCAGAGTAGAGGCACAGCTACATGCCATGGCCATAATTGAAGAAAAAATTTTACAATCACCATTCTTTGCTCAAATGGCCCCGCGACGATACATATCTGGGCATGAGCTTCAGTATAAGCCATACTTCATGTTAATGGCAGAATATCAGTTAACCATCGAGAAAGAAACCGGCATGAAACCAACGCATGCCACTCAATTCGAGCCAGAGGACTTGCCACCAAGGGCGCAGAGAGGTGAAATCCTTCAACCAGACTGGCGCAAAGATTTACTGCAAAATTATCCAGAGATGATGAGCACGTGGGTAAAAGCGCCTCTTCACTTAAAATTTAATCCGTGCTGGGACCAGTACCACGACGCCGCTCTTGGACTGCCTTCGCTATAAAGCTACAGAACAACAAGCAGTGCCAAGACTGGTTGAACTACCCCTACTTCAAGCCACCAGTCGCGTTACCCACAGTAGGCTACATGATGGCGACGATCCGCCACTGGCTCCCTCGATTAAAACCTATGGATGATATTGCCGCGCACATGACTGTCAAAATCTTTGACATGATGCAGATGGTCTTTAAAGTCTTCCGGCGCATCAAGGCTCCCCATGTCAACACCCCGGGCTTTGAGCATGGCAACTTGGATTTAGTCTATGATATGAGCACAACGCCATCGCTACGGGTGTGTTACGCCTGGCACTGCAGGCTCAAATATCTACCGGCATGTTACAAGCAAACATTCGAAGAAATGTTCACCACCGGTTTTTGGGAGTACCATTCCGAAGTATTCATAAGCAGGCCGACACACTTATTGCAATTATTCGCCTGTGAACGAATGGTGTACTCCACACACTATCAGCTCCCACCACCAGACGAGCCGCAACCTATCGACTGGGAGAAACTCGAGGCTGATCTAGCCCGAGGTATTCGTGTATCAGAGCACACCCTCGCTCAAGACCTCCTACAGAATTACATCCGGCAGACCTCACAACAAGGTTCTGTCAGGGACGACAGAAGCGAGAGGGAGGGGGGTGTTGGAAGCAGTCAGAGGCACAGACGCCATGGAAGCATGTGAAGACGAAGCAGGGAGCCAGGCGGATCAATCTTTTAAACAAATACATGTCTTATTAATTTTCCAAAACATTCAACAGTGATTATTATCACTAATTGTAACATATGTATCATAAGAAAACCCCATTTTGTAATCCATAGCTCCATTTTGTGCAAGCCGAGGAGTCCTCGAGCTTGAGGAGCTTAGGTAGAATACTCGTACCAAATTTCGTTATTTTTAGACATCGTTTACCCTCCCAAATAGCCTCTAGAACCTAATTTTTAACTAGGCCGGTCACTAGATGTGAAACCGGTCAAAACTAGTCTAGAAACTATAAAAAGAGCTAGAGAGCTCATTTTTGAGGTTAGCTTGTTGGAGTAAAGAAGAGAGTAGAGCTAGTTTGAGCTTGTAAGAGTATTCTTGAGTAATAGAGCTAATTTCCCACCTTCCATTGTGTCTTGCTTGTCTCTTCATTGTGTGTGTGTATGTGTGTGTGCATATTTGTGCTTCTCACCTTCACTCTCACATCATCTCACATTCACGATCTTCATATCACTCCTACCTCTCCCTCGGATTGACATTAAGGAGGTGAAGCTTCTTAACGTGGTACTTACCATTGTGCTAGAGCAACACATAGGTTGTTCAGTAACAGCTAACAAGTGTTCTTTCTGTGATACAAATAAAGGATAAAGTGAGTTAACTTTGCTTCCTTTTGCAATAACCATATTGAACTTTGATATATGAAAGGACTTAGCATATAAGACCACCTTGTAACCAAGGTCATCAAGTTGACCAACTGACATCAAACTGCATGATAACTGAGGTACATCGCATACATTATGCATAGTAAATTTTGAACCATCAATGAACTGCATAATCACATCTCCAATCCCCACAACATCACACTGGTAAGAGTCACCAAGTCTCACGGTACCAAGAGATTTTGCTGCACAATTAGGGAACCATTCTCTATGTGGTGTCACATGGAAAGAAGCACCAGAATCTAGCACCCATGTGTGGGAAAGAGAATCAACCATAAGCGCCTCAGTTGACACAGTACTATCAAGTGTCAACACATCAGCATCATCAGAAATAGCATTAATTTCTTCAATCTTCACAATCAAAGTAGATGGTGTAGGTAACTGTTTAACATGCCCACCAACATTTGGTCATTTAGCTTTAGCATTCTTTAATGCATAACAGTCTTTCTTCATATGTCCTTTCTTATGACAATAATGGCATTCGATATCCCTCTTCCTTGATTTACTTATACTCGTATTTCATTGACCATTCTTTTCCTTGTTGTTGCTCGTGCCACATTGTTGATTCTTTCCTTGGTAAGAATCACGAACATTGTATGCATCTCCACTCTGAGTGCCAACCATAGATTTTCTACGAATCTCCTCACTCAAGACTGCTCCACATATGTCATCATAGACAAGTTTACCACGAGGTGCACTATTGCTAATAGCTATGCAAAACGTATCCCATGATGATGGCAGGGTGAATAATAGAAATATTGCTTTCATTTCATTATCCATATCCATTTTTTGAGCCTATAACTGGGAGAATATAGCATCAAACTCATTCAGATGAGCAGCAACACTATCTATGTCCTTCATACGAAGATCATATAATTTTCTCATTAGATACAATTTATTTGATGCCGTCTCTTTTTCAGATGTATTTCATAACTTCTTCCAAAGCTCCTCTGCACTTTCAAAGTCTAATACTGTAAAGTAAACATTATCTGCTAGGTGCAAGCAAATGGTAGACCCGGCCATTTCATCTAACCCATCCCAATCATCTTCATCCATGTCAGCAAGCTTATTTGAAATCCCATTTACTGGCTTCCATTGCCTCCTTTGAATCAGCACATCTTTAATCTGATTCTTCCATAGAGCAAAGTTTGTGCCATCAAATTTTTGGATCTCAAAATGGTCTTTGCCCTCCAAGTTATAGCTCCTGCTTGAAACACTGGCACTAGACCTTGATCCACTAGATGTGTCTGAGACCTCTGATGCCATGATGGTAGAGAAGTGAATAGCATGATAATGGAGCTAGAAGAGTCCAAACACTAACAAATAAGTGTATCAAGGAGTAAATCGACCACTGTATGGTTGACTAAACCAAAAATCTTGAAAAATTTTACCAAAGTATCCTATGCAAAATGAGCATATGACTAGTGTCAAAATATCATAAACTACAAGTACTAACATGTTTACCTACATAGTGAATCACTGACTCCACTGCATATAATCAGTTACCCAATAGAAGCCAACTAGGCTTATCGAGCACCTATGAACAACTATCATACATCTCATATGGCGAAGCTGGGTAAGTCTTCCACCTGCATCACCAAAGGGACCCTGACATCTGGGTGTCTCCCAGTTAAGAAAACCTCACCACGACCCTCTTTTTCAAACGTAAAAGGCTTTATGCAAAAATGTAATAGCTATATCAATGACCACATGGAAGTACATAAGCAGTATCCATAGAAGCATACATGGTGTGTATGTGCTCAATATATGCAATAAAATGACACTAAAAGATTGAATGCATAGCCCAAAAACTAGCCAACAACGCTTGAAAGTGTTTGTCAACTCTGATGTTTTAGGCCCAAAAGCCTGCATAAATTTGCAGCGACTGCTCCCACCAAAACTAGAAACCTTTCGAGAAACCTATAGTTTTACGAGTGTGGCTGAAAACAGAGCCCCAAAGGTTGATATTTGTTGTCAATGTACACAGAACACTCTTCTTCTTGGACCTATATGAAGAGAAATATTTGCGAAAGTACTCCAAAATTGCTCCAAAAGACACCCCAAAATGCTTCAGAAACATGTCTTGAAAGCAAAGAATGAAGCTTTGAGGGACCAAGACATGTTCAAGGTAATGTTAACCTTAGTCTTTCCCCTTCTTTAGGCACCACAAGAGTGTAGCTTAGTGGCAGATGGCCACGGTTAAGCGAGCTCTGAGGGGAATAGTATTGGGATGGGTGACCTCCCAGGTTGTACTGGGAACCTCTATCTTCCTTGATCGTTGAGGTCCTCCCTCACATGTAGCCAATAGTGCCAACAATGACTTTGGTAACTCGGATGACAAGGTATGCCAAGGTCTATGCCTTGGTCGCTACCTTAGTCGTAAGTCTTGGACAAATTCAGGGCGGGGTAGTGCTTGCTTCGCTCGCACAAAAGGAACAAAGCTTTTGCCTCGAAATGATCTGATACCAGTAAAGGATTTCGATGGCGATGCACCACAGTGCGCTCTCCTTTTGGAGAGCTTCATGACGATATCCTTGGAGTAGAAAATTGAGCTCCTTGGGCCACACACAGTACTCCGCACAGAGGCTGCAGAATACGTAGCAAAACATAGTACACAAGGAGCATGAAGACAGACTTCTTAGGTATTACAAATGCGGTTGAACTTATAGTCTGTGACTGACCATGCCACTATATGTTTTATTAAAGAACATATACAAAGAAGTGTCGAGTGGCCATTTGGCCTTTCACATGGGCACTAACGGTAACATGATAGAATCCTAATAAACCTAGGAAGATCTACAACTCTTCTAGGTTCTTGGGATGTGACCATTCCATAATAGCATGTACTTTCTTAGGATCCATCTGGATTCTATCTTGAGAGATTATACACCCAAGGTATCTAACCTTTGTTTTGAAAAATTCACACTTTGAATCCTTGGTAAAGAGTGAATTTCCCCTCAGTACTTGGAATTCTTTCCTCAAGTGTTCCAAGTGTTCCTATTCTCATCTACTATAGATCAAAGTATCATCTAGAAATTCTACTACAAACTTCCCTAGATATGGTCATAATACACATTCATGAGCTTCATGGAAGTGGCAGGAGCATTGGTGAGACTAGAAGGCATCACCAAGAACTCATAGTGCCCATACCTAGTCTTGAAGGTAGTTTTAGGAACATCCTCTACCCTAATCCTAATCTAATAATATGCTCACTTAAGGTCAAGATTGGTAAAATACCTAGCTTGATGTAGTTGATAAAATAGGTCTTCCAACCTAGGCATTGGAAACCTATTTTTGATAGTTACCTTGTTCCATACCCTATAATCTATACAAAGATTCATGGAGCCATCTTTCTTCTTAACTAGGACCATTGGTCATGTTGAAGGTGCGTTACTAGGTCTTTTGAAGCCCTTATTAAATAGCCATGGAGTTGCTTTTCTACCTCCTTATGCTGAGAAACACTAAGCCTATAAGGTGGCTTACATATAACTACCTCAATAGCATGGTCAATGTCCCCTCTCTCAAGTGGTAGCCTACTAGGTAAGACAATGGGCAAAAATTTTTTAAATTCAAGCATAGTATCTTTAAAACCTTTAACCATATACTCTTGCAAAAAAGAATAATAGGAATTCCTATCCATATTTACATTACTAGCATGAAAATATACATCAAATGAAGTGCCTATACACTGTTCGAGATCATAACTATACAACAAAAAGATCTGTGCATGCTCAAAATGACAAAGAATATACAACTCTAAAGTTGAGATGAGAGGTGTGCTATGTACATCTCTCTCCCTGAATCAAAAATTTACTTCCATTCTTTACAAATTCAGGAGTGCTATTTTGTAACTGCATTTAAGTGTTTCTCCCAACCCCCATAGCCACTCCCTTCCGAAAACTAGGTTTGTCTTCTCCATATTCATTATTTGGAAGTCTACGTGGTCAGTGTATACATGTATCTAGACTTCCAAATTGGATTACATAGTATCCCACATCCCCTTATCTTCCCCTTGCATCATAGATACTATGCATTTATGTGCACTAGGCTATTGGGGAATCTTTAACTCTTAATCAAAGCATATTTTATGAAGCTATGTGTGGCAAAGTCATCTATCATGACTCTCACGCTGGTCCCATACACACAACCATGAATTTTACTAGGTCACGTGGTCCAAACTGAGATCACCACAATGACTATGTCAAACATGTGTGCCATCACTTCTAGTTCCTCGTAACTAGAGCTTCCATGTATAGAAAGTGTGTTGCGAACTTGGGAAGCATCAGCAATGGTGATCTCCTACTAAGTGCGAACAGTGAAAGAGACTCTTCTATGCACCAATATCAAAGATCAAGAAAGATAAGGTAGAGAGAAAGAACTCTCTCGTATGCACATAGAGAGGATGAAGGAGGAACATGATAAGGTTTCTCTCGAAACACATATGCACAGGTATGAAGATAAAAGTGTGCCTTCCATTTCTTTTAGAAAAGATTCATTCTTATACAAGTTCGTATGGCTCATCCGCCAATAGAAATGAAGATAGGAAAAGGATAAGATTTCCTCTTTGTTAGAGGAGCTTCACATGTGATGAACTTACAAGCTCATAGCCAACAATCCCCTCCTTGAGCTTGAATAGCTCTTTGGGAACTATCCTTTCCTCAAAACTAGGCTAGGGTGGCACAAAAAATATGATTCCTTCCCATGCACAAAGAAGGTGGTACAATGTTTATATCCTTCCTTCAACAAATTCATGGGTGGTACAAATCCTTCCCTATATGTATATGAGGATGGTTCAATGGGGATGAAAGGCTTATAGCATTGCTTTGTTGTTGTTATCATTTTTTTGTTGTTGATAGGTAATAGTTATTGTTTCTTTCCTTTGACTCCATCCTTTGTTTTGTTGTTTGAATTGCTCGTGTTTGTAGGCATTTGTTGTAGGCACTTGAGACAACTTGATGATACAAAAACAATTACAAAATAATTTGGGAAAGGTCCTTTTCTCAACATGAGAGGGTGTCTTATTCCCGTACGTTAAACAAAATGACATGCTTAGACCTACATGTGTAGGAGTGATTACAAAGCATTAAAGGCTTTGACAAGATCTCTTTGATTGGCTTTGCAATTGGTGGATGTGTGGTTATAGCTCCTTGATTGTTGTTGCACTTTTCTTTGTTTAAAATAGATGCATGGAATATTGTCAAAGTAATGTGTATTCAAATACAATGGTTTTATTTCCCAACATCCAAAAAACTAATTTGTGCTGGATTCGCAAAATAGGAGATGAGGCAGTCCTACTAAACTTTGTTATATCTAAAAAACATGAAGTTTGTTTTGTGGCCATGTGTTGATCTCATTTCATTACTTTTTTTATCATAGATTAAATGTACCCTATGGCATTACGGAACCAACTAGCCTAATTGGTCAGACTATGCATAGTAACAACTTTATAGGTGTCTTTTACAATGTAAACAAGCACATCCTTATATATTTAATCCAGCAAGTGCTGATTATCAACCAACCAAAGACATTATGAAACAAGGAAACTGAAAGAGATCAGAAACGTTTCATTGTTCTTTTCAATGGTATATGTTTCTCCAGCTGATCATCCAAGGAAGCTAATCCAAAGTGATGTAAGATTCTGCCCATACATGGCATCTTGCAAAGTACACCTAAACAGAAATAGCCTTCCTCCACATCAGGTGGTGACAATCCTGTACTTGTAACTATGGTCCGTCCTTTGCAGACATGTCCATTTCTGCATGCGCTGAAACAAGATGTGGTTGCACTACCATTAGCTTCTTGTCTTTGATGATGACTGCTTGCTTTTGAGAGTCACACAGAGGTTTCGCTTCTTTAGGTACTTCAACAGACACAATGAAAACAATCACAAGGGGCAGGTCTATTGAGCCAAAGATAACGCGAGAAGAGGATATGTTGATAATCTCTGGTAGAGATAGCAAATGATTGCAGAGAACTCTTGATGCTCTGATACCACGTGTTACGAACTTGGGAAGTATGATGATAAAAGTGTGCCTAGGTTCATTCTTATACAAGTTCGTATGGCTCATCGGCCAATAGAAATGAAGGTAGGAAAAGGATAAGATTTCCTCTTTGTTAGAGGAGCTTCACATGTTATGAGCTTACAAGCTCATAGCCAATAAAGTGTTTGCACTATGTGGACCACATTGTTGCCCTTATCAAGGGCCATACTAGTCCTTGCTCCACCCTTCTTTTCTTCCCCCTTCCTAAGTGGACAAATCCATTGTGCATGGCTAGGAGACAAGCATCTAAAACACAAGTTTTCCCTCTTGGCCCTCTCCTATTTTTGAGTGGATAATTTGGACCCTTGTGATCTTTATTTCTTTATAAAAACTTTTTTCCCCATGGTGATGCCATGAACAAGGAGCAGTCACTCATGTATGAGGAAGTGTCAAGCTATGTGTAAAGAGATCAATACACAAAAGGAAATAATCCCAAAGCTTTGTAGAAAGCTTCAAACTTCTCTCGAGGTAGAGCCTTTCTGAAAAGGTCTCCAATGTTACCGTTTAAGCTAATTTGATATATCCAAAAGGAATTTTTCTAATTCCTACTGTATTGGAAGCACTGATCTTAACAAGCAGAAGGTGTGTGAACAAAAATAGAAGTTTTTCATTGATTCTTGGACTTGGAAGTAGTCAGCTTTGAATCAATCATTTCTCACATCATTTCCAAAGTACATAGGCACTTTTTTAGTGTCATTGGAAAGTTAAGAGGGCCTACAACTCAACTCTGAAGCAAAAGAGGGATGGTGTGAAGTAAGGATTAGCAACACCTACTCATTTCTTGGAGTATCCATCCATCTTTCGTAACAGTTGTTGGAGACCTTTTAATCTCCAAATGTTCAATTTATCTTGACTTAAGAACTCCTCTATATCAAGAATAAATCAAACTTTACACAAACTTCAAATCATTTTCCACATATATCAAGAAATACTTTTCTGTAAGAAGTTTTCTTCATATTCAGGAATCTGCTTCAGAGGTAGACTTCAATTTCTTCATAACACTTCAAATTTAATCATTCAAAGGATACTCACATATCCATACTACCTTTGTGCAACTATATTAATCATTAGTTCTTCAAAAGAACCACTAGATTTCTAATTCGATCTTTTAGATCAAATCTCTGTAACATCTGTCTTCCAGAAATGGCGACTTTGACATGGTCAACTTCTTAAGTTGATTTCTCACAACACAAATCCCGTTTTGCTAAATGCTTTTAGCCATAGCTTCCTTACCTTCTAGCTTAGATTTTGAATGCTCATTCATTCAAAAATTTACACTGTGCACTGAGATCTAAGCAAAACATTGACATAGAAAAGTGTGCGACTCTGAGAAGTCTATCTGCAGAGTCTACATACAAGTGTTCCTATTGATCATACTCACAGTAGGAAAGGAATTAGATCATAAAATTCTGAACATAGCTTCATTAGCTTTGATATTAGATGTGTACAAAAGGATTTCTGATCCACATGATCAGACTGAGAGAAATCTACGAAATGCTCCTCACTATTTTCTGAAGATAACTCTCTTCACATCTATCTCTAAGACACTTCTCTTCAAATGACTCTTCTCTTATGTTTCTTTACATCATTGACTTATATACATATGGTTTTAGACTTATCTCGTGTCTATTACATTACTCCTCATCATTCTAAGGATTATTTATACTCAAGTTACAAGAATTTTCAACTCTAATGTACATATGTATACAGGCTTTACTTCTGAGATCTCTTCACTTTCTCAAGTGTCTTCTTTCACTTCAATCTGATCATAAGCTTGCTTCAAGCTCTTTGTAATCATCAATTTGTGATTGGTTTGTTCCAACAGCTCCCCCTCAATCACTAATTGTGATTATTCCATTCTTCTTCACTCCTGCCATCTCCTTGAATCTTTGTAGCTTAGGTCCATCCAAGCTTTTTGTTAACATATCTGCAACTTGTTCTTTTGTTGGAGTATACATCACTTCAATCTCTTTATCAAGTACCTTTTCTCTCAAGAAATGATACTAAATCTCTATATGCTTAGTCCTGGCATGAAAAACAGGGTTAGCTGCCAAATACAATGAACTCATATTGTCTCCAAAAATAATTGGAGTACTCTAATCAGTTCCAAAACTCTTCAACAAGGTTTTTAACCATATTACTTCTTTTTCAGCCTCTACCATTCCTTTATACTCAGCTTCTGTAGATGACAAAGCAATTGTATGTTGCTTCTTTGAGCACCAAGAAACTAACTTATCTCCAATATAATAGAGATACCCATGAGTAGACCTTCTATCATCTGAATCACCTACCCAATCTGCATCACTAAACACTTTGATTCTTGTATCAGAAGTAAATCCATAATACAGACCTTCACTTAGGGTTCCTTTGATATATCTGATTACCCTTTGTGCTGCAATCCAATGAGTCTTCTTTGGACGATGCATGAATTGTGACAACACACCTACTGCATATGATAGATCTGGCCTTGTCAAGGTAGCATAGATTAAACTACCTACCAAACTCTGATATTTCTTCATGTCATTAAACTCTTCACCTCCATACCTGCTCAATTTACGATTTACCTCCAATGGTGTGCTTGAAGGCTTGCAATCCTCCATGTTGAACTTGACCAAAAGATTCTTCAAGTACCTCTCTTGTGGAACATATACTCCATGTTGAGTATATACAATCTGCATTCCTAAGAAATAAGATAAGTTTCCCAAATCACTTATCTTAAACTCATTCTCTATTTTTTTCTTAAGCTCATTGATTCCTTGAGCATCTGTACCTGTGACAATAATATCATCAACATAAATACACATATATATGTACCCATTTTCACTTGCCTTCACTAGCAAGCTACTATCTGCCTTTGATGCTTGAAATCCACATTCATTCAAGAACTTAACAAGCCTGTAATTCCATGCTCTTGGAGCCTGCTTCAATCCATACAAAGCTCTCTTGAGCTTACACACATAATCTGCTTCAATTGAATCCATGAAGCCTTCTTGTTGCTCCATGTATACTTCATCTGCAATGTATCCATTCAGAAATGCATTCTTCACATCTAATTGTGATAACTTCCATCCTTTACAAGCAGCAATAGCAATCAATGATCTAATTGTAGACATCTTAGCAAGAGGACTAAAAGTTTCATCATAATCTACCCCATAAGTTTGGGCATAACCTTTGACCACAAGTCTAGCCTTGTATCTAGACACCTTACCATCTGCAAATCTTTTTGTTTTATACACCCACTTACATCCAATGACTTTCTGATTCTTTGGTCTTGGCGCCAATTCCCATGTTTCATTTTCAAGTAGAGCATCATACTATTCTTGCATTGCCTTCTCCCAATTCTGTTTACCTTTAGCTTCTTCATATGTGATTGGATTCTCTTCTGTCTTTACAATGTAAGCATAGTCTTTTGTTGTTAGAAAAGATGTATCATAGCTATACCTGATAGGCTCTTTCCTTTCCCTTCAGGATCTTCTAACCTCTGCACTTCTTGAAGTCTCAGCCACATTTGATTCCCGATCAAATCTTGGCCCATCTTCAACATTATCCTGCAATTTACTTTTATAGTCAACATCATCAACATCTTCTTCATACATATTTACTTTTGCCTTCCCTTTCCTTGTTATTTCTTCAACACCTGCATAATCATTTGTTGACCCTGTATACCATGTGCTTTGCTCATCAAATGTAACATCTTTGGTAATAAGAAATCGCTTTGTGGATGGAGTCCACAATCTGTAACCCATCTGTCTATCATCATACCCAATAAACACATACTTCTCTGCTTTGAGTGTTAGGCCGTCGGATTGGCACAATGTAACTTTTATATTTTCATATACTGCACGCACTGAAAGGGCATAGCAAAGTGATGTAACTTTTTACGTACTAATGAAGAGACATTACGGGGCTCTCCGACGGTAGAGAAACGGGATCGCCAGACTGTCTGTCGGGGCGATTTGCGATCTTGTGGAGACACCGTAGTGCAGATTTCAGACATTTTGAGTACTGTTACTTTGTCTTTGTTGAATCACATTAATTTCCGATAACAGAGTAATGTTATGTTGACGTTAATCAGTCTAAGTGACGGTGATCATTAATTTATGCGTTAAAGACTGTGTAAGGAGTAACTGAAATACGAACAATAATACGGTGTAAACAAAGTTATACTAGATAGTAGCGTACTCCTTAATTTGATAGTTAAGTTGGGAAAATCAGATAAAGGGCCTCTGCATTGTCAGACCCCTACCATCCCCAAGAACCCGAAGAGATTAAAAGTGGACGTGATGGAAGTCCCCTTTTAACACTAGCGTCGTCTGTGGGAAGATGGCAATAGATTGAGAATAATCAGTAAAGGTAGAGCAGCACGTAAGGCAAGCGGTGCAGAGGTGATATATGCCGGTTACTCGATCCGGCGAGTCTTATCCGAAGTATAGAAGAGACCAGCATCCTTGGGCAGTGCCAAATCTAATAGGGACACCCCCAGGTGGTAGAAGTGCAGGCCATTTAAGCCCAGTTGTCGAAGGATTGGAGCCAGTTAGCAGTGATTCCGGTGCCAGTTCGGTGACACATGATGAGATTCTTGTAGATTCCGGTGTGACTTCGGTACGTTCTGAAGAAGGTGCAGTGACTTCTAGGTGTACAGAGACATAGTGCGCAGATCATCCGACGTTATCTGGTCAGGATTCAACTATTTTTGGTGACAAAGTTATGTTGCCAAGTGAGACGGTTTCCTGTGAAAAGACAACCGGGTGCGGTGAAAGTTCGATAACTTTCGGTGGAAGTTCGGTACCATTTCGTGGGAGTCTGAAGTTTTTCGGTGATACTGCAGTACTACCTGGTGGATCCTTGTTACGTTCACCACTGTTCGGAGCAAGCTTGCCTACTCTTGATACTAAAGCTGAGGACAGACTATTTGATTCAGAGATAAGTAAGAGATTCAATGCCATTTTTGAGCCGAAAGGTGAGCAGTCTGATAATACCGATTTCGAAAGACAAGAGACACCCCCTCAAAACTTAGGGAACAACAACAGTACCAATAATAGCACCATGAGTGGTCAACAACAGCAACAACAGCAATAATAGCAACAACAACAACAGCAACAGTAACAGCCATATCCAATCATCCCACCTCGACCGGTTCTAACAGGGGTGACTTACACAAAATTCGGTGCGTTTTCGGGTGACGACCCTGATGCACATGTGCGCACCTTTGAGATAAGCTATGCAGTGCTGAACCATCCACCCGATCCGGCATACAAGGCTATCGTATTTCAGGCCTCCTTAGTTAATGAAGCGGCTAGATGGTTGACTGAGTATGATATTAATCATTTCGTTAACTATGATGCTGTGCGGGATGCGCTTTTACAGAGGTTCCGGTTGAAGAAGAATCCTGCCGAAATCTTCGACTATTTGCGCAACATTGTTTAGAACTCACTTAAGACAACTGCCTCCGGCACATGCTAATCTTCCGGATGATGTTATAACCCAGTGGTTCATTAACGGTTTGACCCCACAATTAAGACAAATTATGATCATCTGCTGTGTGGGTGCTATGACACTGGATGCTGTTATTGCGATGGCCCTGCAACTAGAGCATAAAGTTGGGGGATTCACCGAAGACTTGGAGTGGCTGAAAGCCAATAAGAACGTAACACATGATCCAGCTAAATAGATGTATTGCAGCAAGTGCAAAAATCCAGGCCACACCAGTGTTACATGTGCCCTTAACCAGATGTATTATGCCATCTGCAACACAATAGGACACTCAACGGAAAATTGCACATATAATGCCAAGGTGCAGGGGCGAGCAACTGTAAATGCCATCATACAGGAACCAGGTCAGCCAGCAGCCCATTACGTGCCACCACAGATGCGAACCAACTAGTCGCAAGGATACAGGAATTACCGAGATCAGTGGAACACCAATTTCAATTCAAATTGATGGCAGGCGGGTACATCAGCGGAAGGTACTTCTCTTCCACCACCTTGATGTCATTTTTGCAGCGAGATTGGCCACATCCATAGGTTTTCCAAGGATGCAGCAGAGTACGACAAAAGGAAGAAGGAGCGACAAAATCCAATGACCAACATGGTCTATATTTCACCAGTTGAATCACAAGCAGTAGTGGTTCAGACCAGATCCGGTAAGCACTTGCAACCCACCACTGAGGTGTTCGAGCCTGGTATTCGTGAGCAGCAGCAAGTATACAAAGGCTAGTCAATGGACAACTAAAGAGCCAACTGTGTTTCCTGATCCAATTTTGGTAACACAGGTTCCCTTGCCTAAGGCAAGATCGAATGATCAAAATTCTACCCCAGCAACAGTAGAATCATCATCAGAATCGGTGAGAAGTACGATCCAAACAGATGAGGTATGGGACATCCTATCTAGGGCTTCAATTACTCTCCCTTTGGGCCAGGTGCTCGTGTTGGTGCCAGGAGTCAGGCAGCAATTCCAACAACAAGTTAGTCCCGGATCTTCCTGTACTCTGGCGACTGCAACAATGCAACTGGAAGCTGATTCTACGGTGGATCATTCAGTCCCATTGATCACTGTCTGGCATAAAAACCAAAAGATTACTCAAGTGCTAATTGATGGCGGTTCAGGTGTGAATATAGCAACGACAGCACTCTGCAAGCAATTGGGTTGGACCCAAATCGAGCCCGTACAATTTTTTGTACGCATGGGAGACCAATCCCGAGTCCATCCGGTGGGACTAGTACAGAATATTCCGATTACCTTGCAGGGTACCACGTTCAAAATGACTTTTGTCGTCCTCGAACTACCAGAATCCAGCCTCGACTACAATCTACTTTTCGAACGGCCATGGTTGAAATAAGCCAAAGTTGTAGAGGATTGGTCCGCGCAAGAGTTAACTTTCAAAGATAATCACCATAAATATGTAGTTAAATTGGATGCCATGCAGCCCTGCGAGCTTCATGCAAGACCATATGTAGCGGAGCCTGTCCACATGTTGGATGGCTTATCTGACGACGAGGAAGAGGCGTTTCTGAAGACCAATAAGGATCTGATCTCATTAGGTACTGTAGATCTCCAGTCGGTCGCAGACAAGTGGAGTCCAGCTGCTTGCACGATGGTACCAGTGACTGGAGATGCGAATGCAGATGATAGTGTCGCTATGGATGGAGCCACCTTACATCAACTTTTGTAGTCAGCTGATGATCTGGTAAAACCTCGACAATTTTATGTACTAGAAGATCAGTTAGTAACATATAATTTGGGTGATGCGGATAACCCGCGACCAGTTAAGATTAAGGCAAGATTGTCAAAGACATTTCAAGATGATTTGATACAACTCCTGCGTGAGTTCTCCGATGTTTTTGCTTGGGACTATCGAGATATGAAAGGTCTGGACCCGTGGATCTATCAACATCGGGTAGTGCTCAAACCAGAGGCGAAGCCAATTAAACAGTCTAGTTACCGAATGAACCCCAATTATGCAGCACAGGTCAAAGCAGAACTTGATCGGCTATTGAAGGTGGGATTCATTGTACCTATCGAGCATGCTGAATGGATATCACCAATCATGATCGTTTCAAAGAAAAATAAACAACTGTGCATCTGTGTTGATTACCGGAAACTGAATGCTGCCATTGTAACGGATCCATTTCCTCTCCCCTTTCTGGACACAATGCTCGACAGGGTGGCAGGGCACGAGATGTATTCATTTCTAGATGGATACAGTGGGTATAATCAGGTGAGGATGGCAGAACAGGACATACATAAAACAGCTTTCATCATGAACTGGGGTGTTTATGCTTGTACGGTAATGTGGTTTGGGTTAAGGAATGCTCCAAGTACGTTTCAACGATGTATGAAAGAAGCTTTTTCACCCTACTTGACTACTTTTATGCAAGTATATTTGGACGACTTTTCCTTATTTGGTAAGACTGCGGTGCACCTGTATCATTTACGGTGTTGCTTTGAAAAATGTCGCGAATACCGATTATGCTTGAATCCGACAAAGTCTATTTTTGCGGTCTCTTGTGGCAAACTACTCGGGCATATTATCTCTGCACAAGGGATACAAGTTGATCCGGATAAAGTCGCAGCCGTGTTGGAGGCACCAGTCCCTACGACACCGAAAGAAGTTATGCGTTTTTTGGGCCAAATCCGGTGGCATGGTAGACATTTACGGTGGTTAGCTCATTTAGCAACAACGCTCAATCGACTTATGACTAGTGCTCCACGGCAATATGATTGGACACCCGAGTGCCAAAATGCATTTGATCGTTTAAAGGTGTTATTGACGTAGGCCCCAATTTTGCAACCACCTGATTGGGAACGTCCGTTCCATGTCTTTGTGGATGCATCAGACATAGCTATTGGTAGTGTACTCATGCAACAAACTGACAAATGGTTTCGACCTCTATATTATGCAAGTCGCCGATTAGCCCCTGCTGAAAGAAACTATTCAGTGACCGAAAGAGAATGTCTCGGGTTGGTGTACTCTGTGAAGAAGTTTTGCCATTATTTGTTGGGCTGAAAGTTCACCTTCCACGTGGATCATGCCACACTTGTGTATTTGGTCTGGCAGCAACATTTAGGTGGTCGCTTGGCTCGATGGGTTCTATTATTACAGGAGTTCGATTACGAAGTTATTCATCAACCTGGCAGAGCACATGCCTTGGCGGATTTTCTATCTCGGTTGGATTCCGGTGAAGCTCCGGTGGGGGTTGATGACACTACACCAGCAATTTATGCTACTGTTCCAAATATTGAAGAATCTACAGAACCTCTTGTCCCCCCTACATACTACGATACGTTACTAACTTTTCTAACTGACGGGTGTCTTCCTCCTCAAACTCCCCCTGCTCTGCGGTGGAAATTTGCAGTTTATAGATGCCGCTTCTGGTTGATTGTAGGTCAACTGTACTATCTGGATCATACTGGTGTTTTACTTCGATGTATCCCACCACATGAAGCAAAATCAGTTATTGCTATGGCTCATTCATTACCCTCGGGTGGACATTTCGCAGCTGATCTTACTCCCCGTAAAATTCTTCAAAGTGGGCTTTGGTGGCCTACAATGTATAAAGATGTGACTCATTTTGTGCAATAGTGCGATACCTGTCAACGGTCTGGACAATTACAGTGGCACTTCTTTCCCCTTCAACCTGTCTTACCTCTAGAACCCTTCCAGAAGTGGCGTCTAGATTTTATCCGTCCAATAACACCCCCAGCTACTCTCACCAACAGCCGCTATATCTTGACTTGTACCGATTATGCCACTCGGTGGGCAGAGGCTTGGGCATTACGGTCGGCCACAACAATTTCGGTGGCCAAATGCCTAATGAAGGACGTTTTTCCTCGTTATGGGTTGCCTCTAGAAAACGTTAGGGACCAAGGCACACACTTTGCTAACCAGTTAATGCAAGTATTGACCGAGACATTTCAGATTGTCCACAAATTCAGCTCACCTTATTATCCCCATGCCAATGGTCTGGCGGAGAGTACCAATAAGACTTTGTTGACTATGCTCCGTAAATTGCTTTTTGAATGTCCGGAACGATGGGACCAGTTACTACCTACAGTTTTGTGGGCTTACCGGACTACGTACAAGGTAGCTACTGGCATGACCCCGTTCAAAATAGCTTATGGATTGGAAGCTATTGCACCGATGAAGTAGTAGTGCTGAGTTTACGCGTTGCCTTAGCTCAGAAATTGCTACCGGAAGAATCCTTGTCATTTTGGTTGGATACACTCAGATCATTGGATGAACAGCGCTGGGAAAGTTTCTTGGTACTTCAAGAAGTTCAGCTTCGTCAAGCTCGTACCCATGATGGTTTCCTCAAGACCCCTGTGTTTACGGTGGGGCAACTGGTGTTATTTTACAATGCTAAAGCAAATCGGTCTGCTAGAAAATTTAAATTACGGTGGTTCGGTCCATACTGAATTATTGAGCAGTCGCAGACTGAAGTTTTGATGAGTCAGGTCATTGCGGCAAGTTCAGTCCGAACTAACGCATAGCTGGTGGAGCCGGAGACATTAAAGTTGATGCTGGATTCATTGAAACAGAAAATCTCTAGAACCTTCAAATTAGCAAGAACTATGTATATACAAGGCATTGTAGAGGAGCCTTAGTTTTCTTTTCTTTGCGGGTTCGAGTCCACCATGTGTGCCAGTGTTCGGCCGCCGGATTGGCACAATGTAACTTTTATATTTTCATATACCGCACACACCAAAAGGGTGTAGCGAAGTGACGTAACTTTTTACCTACTAATGAAGAGACATTACGGGGCTCTTCGACGGTAGAGAAACGAGATCACCAGACTGTATGTCTCGGTGATTTGCAATCTTGTGGAGACGCCGTAGTGCAGATTTCAGACATTTTGAGTACTGTTACTTTGTCTTTGTTGAATCACATTAATTTCCGATAACACAGTAATGTTATGTTGACGTTAATCAGTCTAAGCCACTATGATCATTAATTTCTGCATTACAGATTGTGTAGGAGTAACCGAAATACGAACAGTAATACGGTGTAAACGAAGTTATACTAGATAGTAGCGTACTGCTTAATTTGATAGTTAAGTTGGGAAAATTGGACTTTCAGAGTAAACAGCCTTCCTTCCTTTTTACCTGCAATAATGTTTTTATATCCTTGATTTGGATCTTGCACATAGACACCATCATCTGTGAATCTGACTTCATATCCCTTCTCCACAATTTGCCCTACACTTATCAAGCTTTTAGGAATAATAGGAAAATAAAGTACCTTGCTCAAGAGTGTACTTCCATTCTTTGTCTTCACTGATCCAATGCTTTCCACCTTATGCTTGGTGTTGTCACATGTTTGAACTGTATGTCCATTCACATTTGCTTCCATATCAATCATCAGGGATATATTGCCACTCAGATGATTGCTACATCCTGAGTCAATATAAAACAACCTTTGATCTTCTCCTACTGATTCATGAGTTGCATTCAAAATGAGAGTCATATCATCCTTCTGATCTGGTGCATAATTATAATAATTGTTGTTGTAGGACTGAGATTGAAAGCTTCTTCCACCTCCTCTAGCATATGATGTCCTACCACCTCTCCCTCTGAAGTTGCCTCTTTGATTTCTACCTCCTCTACCTCTTTGATTAAAAATCTGAGTATTATTTCCTCCATTTTGATTGTTATACCAACAATCATTTGCCAAATGATTGGTTCTACCACAAATCCAACAAGCTTTAGTATTATCTTTGTTCTTACCTCCTCTTCCTTTACCTCTGAAGTTCATCTTTCCTTTTGTAAAGTTAGCTTGACTTGAAGTTCCTTCATCATCAATTGACTACTTCCCTTTGCCATTTTTTTTCTTGTCCTTGGAGTACATAGCTTGGCTTGCACTCCTATCATTGTCTCCCTCAATGTCTTGCTCAAAAGTTAGCATGTGTCCTAGCAATTGATTAAGATCAGGAGTAAAGTGATCAAGTGACAATTCTATGGACAATATGAAAGGCTTCCACTTCTCATCTCCTCTCAGACCTGTAAGTATTTGCCTTACCAACTTATCCTCTTCAATGTCTTCATCTACTGCTCCCAAGCTATCTGCAATATCCTTCATTCTTGCCACATAATCAAAAATTGATTGTGAGCTCTTCTTCTTGAAAGTTGTAAATTATGCCCATAATGAGGACTTCCTAGACTTGGTTGTGTTTTGGAAATGCTCTTCCAAAGCATTCCACACATTTGTTGCAGTTTCTAATCCTCTGATGTGAGGTAGAAGATAATCATTTACAGACATGTAAATGATGCTCCTAGCTTGAGCATCCTTTCTCATTCAATTCTTCAAACCTGTAAGTTCTTCCCTAGTTCGAACACTAAGATCTTCAAACTCAGGCATTTCTTCTTCTCTTGTAATGAATGCCATCAAATCTTTGCTCATGAGGTGTGCCTCCATCCTCATGGACCAAGCTGGATAGTTCTCCCTATCTAGCTTATCAATCTGCAAGCTTTCTCCCATCTTTAATCTTCTTTGTCTGCAATTACTATGATTTATGATAATAAAGTGTACCTTTGATATGAAGCTTTAATCTTTCTTGATTCTTTGAACTCGTACTTTGTACTTCTGAAGGTTATCTTCAAGAATTTGTCCTTGTCCGCCTTCAATTAGAAGGAACTTCAATACCTGCAACAGTCGGGACTTCCAATGCTCTTTACTTCACTTGTATTGCACCTTCAGCTCTGATACCACTGTTGGAGACTTCCTAATCTCCAAAGGTCTGATCTATACTGATCTGAGAACACTTCTATATCAGTTATGGATCAAACTTTACACAAATATTATCTTCTTTTGTCAAACCTTTCACTAACACTTCTCTGAGTAAAGAAAATTTCTTGTTCAGAAAATCTGCTTCAAAAATCGACTTCATTTCCTGCACATATCTTCAATTTCTTCAAACCAATGATGCACACATCTTCAGACTATCTTTGCCCAATCATATCAACTATTAGTTCATCAAAAGAATCATTAAAACTTTAATTTGATCCTTAAGATCAAAAGTATGTCAGAAACTGTCTTTCTGAAGAAGCGACTTGCACATAGGTAACTTCTATGATTGATTTCTCACAATACAGATCCCGTTTTGCTAAATGCTTTTAGTCATAGCTTCCTTACCTTCTAAATTAGATTTTGAATGCTCACTCATAAAAAAATTTACACTGTGTACTGAGATCAAAGCAAAATATTGGCACGAAAAAGTGCACGACTCTGAGATATCATTTGCAGACTTTACATACACATGTTCCTATTGATCATACTCACAACAGAAGAAGAATTAAACCATGAAACTTTGAAAATAGCTTCATTGGCTTCTAGATTAGATTTCTAAAAAAGGATTTGTGATCCACATGATCAGATTTAGAGAAATCTACGAAATACTCGTCGCTATTTTCTGAAGATAACTCTCTTCACATCTATCTCTATGACACTTGTCTTCTAATGAATCTCTCATGTATTTCTTTACATCATTGACTTATATACATATGGTTCTAGACTTATCCCACCTTTATTACATTACTCCTTATCATCCTAAGGATTATCTATACTCATATT
>CM035424.1:112776260-112796260 GCA_020310875.1 Ceratopteris richardii
TTAGGACGAGTGTACATAAGTGAACCAACACTCAATTCAAGGCATGCATTATTCTTGGAGTTAGACTAAGCCAGTGTGAGATAGTCTACACTAAGGGAAAAGAGAAAGAGACATTGAACCAGAGTGCGATGTAGAGAAGAAATTTGTGAGGCAAAGTGTGCAAGAAGTGTGATCTAGTGTGTAGACAAGGAGTGTAGAGAGCTAGTATCCTAGACAATCAAGGTGGCATAAGGTGCCATTGAAGAGGTGTGTGCATCGACAGAAGGTGTCCATCCCTTCTACCCTATTGGAGGCTTGAGTGCAAGGTGCGCACAAAGTGCAAGCTCCTAGAGAAGGTGGAGGTCTAGTGCATTGAAGATTGGTGGCATAAGGAACTTTTTGTATCTTGTCACCTTGTGTGTTTCTGTACTCTTTGGGATTACACATTCTGCACTGAGATCATTTGGCTGTGCTATATACCATCATTGTATTTTTCTCTTCATAATCAACATACAAAAGCTTCTAGTCTCTGTGTTCCACTTCTTTTTCTTTTCATTCTCCTACAAACACTCAAGTCCCTTTCTACAAAGAATCCCGCCAACAAAATTTGGCACACCTGGTGGGACCTCAAGGAGGCTTGAGCATAGGAGAGGCAATAATTGCAAAGTGTAGAAGAAGTGCAAGGATACCGATAGTGGTGGTTTGATAGGTAATCTTTCTTCTATTTGGAATTCTCTTAGCCTAAGAGGAGTATGAGCAGCTCGTGACCACAACTTGGTCTCAAACATTGAGGGTCCCTTGCAAAACAACAAGAAGAAAAGTGGTTTGAAGGTCAACCAACACTTTATCATCAACATCATCAGTAAGGAACATTGCATATTAGGTAGATTTAGAAACTCTACTCACTAAATTAAATATCAAATTTCCATATTTAAAGGGATTAGCACAACAAGAACTAGATGAATACATTAGGAGCTTTTTAGCCTTATGTAAGACAAGAGGTCTAATGGGAACAGAAGATGCATTTTTTTATTCTTTTCACTGCAACATAAGAAGCATTAGCAGACAAATGGTTTAGTTAGTTTGCCGATAATCACTTCACTACATGGGAGCTCATGAAGGAAGCATTTAAGATAGAATTGCAATAAGCAAACATAGTCGAAAATATTATTGAAGAGTTAAAAAATCTAAGACTAGGTCCTAGGGAGACCTTTCTAGAATTTGTCACAAGAGCCAAGGCATTGATGGCTAAATTACCAGACCCTCCCCATGACTTTTTCATCAAGAAGTGGCTAGCTAAACCACTTCCAATCTCAACACAATGTAAAAGTAAAGAGTTATTGTTACCTATAGCAACAATTGAAGAGTTCATTAATACAACCACAAGATTGGAGCAAATTAGGCATTAGTATGGGACAAGCTCTTCTAATTTATCATATCTTGTAGAATTTGAGGACCTGGAAATTTAGCTACGGAACTTGAGAGCTTGAAAAAGAACAAAACCCACAAAGAGGAGGAAAGTGTAGTAACTCAGCTGAGGGGAGAAATTTATGCCTTCAAGCTACAAAAAGAAGAGGAAGCCCAAGCAGAAGAGTTGGCATAATTTTGACAAGAGTTACAGGAACTCCGGGGAGGTGGCATCAAAAATAAATTATGGTGCACCATGTGCAACAAACAGGGTCATGTGGTAAGTGAGTGTCCACTTTTAAGTCTAGCTTTCTAGCTATGCAAGAAAACTAGTCTTGAGGCTCAAAAATGTCACTCAAGAGGGATGATTGTACAACCTTATTGGGAACAAGGAGGTTCTCAACTATCAACCAATGTAATGGTAGGAGCCCTTATCGAACATAACAATTGTAACTGATGACCTAGGGGTAATTTTGGAAATGGTCCTAGAAGGCCAATTATTTGCTTCAAATGTGGAGAAAACGGGCACTATTAGAGTAAATGTACTCTGCCAGAAAATGCATGCCCTTGTGGGAATTGGCCAGATGCCAAAGATCATTACACAAATTGTTGCCCACAAAACAAAGCATCTACATCGGGGCCCCACATCCAAATGATCTCTATAAATAAACAAAGAGTAATAGAAGAAGTCAATGTTGTACAATCACCATCGACTAGAGTAGTACAATTAGAAGAAATCAACTCCATGGTTATGCAGACAAGGAATGAAGGGAAGATTCAAGAAGAAATAGGCCAAGGGTCAAGCGCTACTAAAGACTTCAAAGTCAATTTATGTAGGTTACCAAGAAACCACATTCAGATGCTTTGACAAACACTCTATGTCGTGTGAGTGCTACCTTGGATGAAGTGTTTATGTGCTTCAAACATATTTTGGTTTTGGCTAAAAATCTATCAACATGTAAAGTGGGATAAAACATTAGTGTATAGTGTTGTATATGTTGGGAAAGATGGATGGATACTCCAAGAAATGAGTAGGTGCTACTAATCCCTGCTTTACACCAGACCTCTTTTGCTTTAGATTTGATTTTTAGGACCTCTTAGCTTTCTAGTGACACTAAACAAGTGCCTATGTACTTCGGAAATGATGTGAAAAATGATTGATTCAAAATAGACCTTCCAATTCCAAGAATTAGTCAAAACCTTCTATTTTTGCTCACATATATGCTACTTGTTAAGCTTAGTGCTTCTAGTATAGTATGAATTAGAAAAATTCTTTTTGGAGACATCAAATTAGCTTAATGAGCTAATGATTCCAAGGTGAAGCACTTAAAATGATGCACTATACACAGAGCAATCAATTTAGCAATCAAATCATTACCCTCGATTTTTTAGGACCTCTACAGAGTCTGACCAGTGGGTACCTCGACATGCTTTTCTCCAAATTTGCTAGATCGATTATGTTCAAAATTTGTGAGCACGTAGAGTACTTAGAGCTGATTCCAATAAGCTATAGAACATTGAAAGTGGTGATGAAATGATGGAGATAGGAGCAATACAAGATGACTCTTCTAAGTGACTATGACAGAGAGACCATAGATGAAAGAATTGATCTATTGTATTATAAGACAATGTTGTACATGATCATTGGCAAGATAATCAATGCCCAATGACAATGAGTAGTGTAGGCTATGAAGTGAGCCTCACTCTCTTACAATGTGAGCAACAAGAAGTCAGAATTGGAGTGATCTATATTGTGAGTTTTTTTAGTCATCTTTTATAGATGATACATTTGAATTTTGAATTTTGAATTCTTCATTGGCTTTCTCTAAAAAGTGATCCTCTAATCTAGGAGATATTCTCTCCAAATAAAGTCGTGGTTTTCCAACTAACAAACTCCACGAGTTTAAAGGTAGCTACAAATATTCCTTCAAGCAAATAGACTTTTACAAATGGTAAAAGGTAAAGAATACATAGCAAAGGTTCTCATGGAACTTCAAATAGTTGCACATAAAATCTAGCCAAGTGTGTAGGCTTGGTATTTGCACCAATGGATCCCCTCAAGCCAAACATCCTAGCTTGGTCTTCTTCTTCAATCTTCTTGAATGTCCTGCAATCCAATCATAGACTTAAACCTACAAAGTTTTGTCCCATCTAATGGTTATAGCTGTTTCAACAATTATTGTATTTCTCCTCTCTGCCACCCCATTTTGCTTAGGGGTATACCTTGTTGTAATTTCTCTCTTGATTCCTCTATCCTGCAAGAATGCATAGAACTCATTTGAGAAGTACTCACCTCCTCCATCTAACCTCAGTCTCTTTAGACTTCTTCCTGTTTGGTTCTCAACAAGTGCAAGATACTTTTTAAAGCAACTGAATACTTCATCTTTGTGCTTCATAAAATATAAGATAGTCCACCTACTGAAATCATTGATGAAAGATACATAATACCTTGATCCATAAATTG
Organism: Ceratopteris richardii; assembly: GCA_020310875.1. Taxonomy (NCBI): domain Eukaryota; kingdom Viridiplantae; phylum Streptophyta; class Polypodiopsida; order Polypodiales; family Pteridaceae; genus Ceratopteris; species Ceratopteris richardii. Next base: position 112,780,111 of record CM035424.1, read on the forward strand.
AGGGATCCTTACTTGGTTCCCATACATCTGTATGGACAAGCTCTAGGTAGTCATCATGCCTATAGCCTTTCCTTGAGAAGGGTAACATGTGAGATTTTCCAAACTGACAAGCACCACATTTATAGATCATGCGTTGCTTGGATACATTAGGTATCCCAAGCACACATTGATCTCTACATATTTTCTTTAAAGTTATGTCACCAATATGCCCTAATCTCTTATGCCAAATTTCAAGCTGTGATAGTGTTTGGTCTTTCTAACTATAAAGTGCACTATTCGTTTTATCTTCAAGTTCAAAAGTGAGTAATCTACATGTCTTTTCTCCTTTGGCAATTCTCTTGAATCCATGTTGGGGATCCTCCATAAATGCTCAATATTGGTTGAACCTAACCTAAAAACCCTTTTCCACAATCTGTCCAACACATCAAATTCTTGGTAATTGTAGGTACATATAGAACCCTACTCAACATATTTCTATTTCCATCAAAGGTTTTAACATTTCTTACCTTGATCACTAAGTGCTTGGTGTCATCACCTGTTTGTACCTAATGCTTACCCTTTGGTTCCTCAAGGTTAGAGAGAAGAGCTACATTGCTTGCCACATGGTTTGAGCATCCTGAGTCAATGTAGAAGAGATGGTCATCATTTATACCTAGTTTTGCTATCATATTCATAATCAAAAGAGAATCCTCTTGCTCCTATGTATAGTTGTTGTAATATTTCCTTGATTTATAGCCTCCTTGGTAGTTTGTTCTTCTAGTTGTTCTTGTAGTTGTTCTTGTAGTTGTTCTTGTAGTTGTTCTTGTAGTTGTTCTTGTAGTTGTTCTTGTAGTTGTTCTTGTAGTTGTTCTTGTATTTGTTATTGTAGCCTTGATGATGGTTGAATCTCCCTCTTGATTGTGCATATCCACCTCTTTGAAATCCTCTACCTCTCTAATTCTTGAAGTTCGTGTAACACTCATTTGTAGTATGATTTGACAATCCACAAATATTACATGGGGAGGCGTTATAAGGTCTCCCCCTACCTTGCTTACCTCCTCTTCCCCTACCTCTTGAGGTTCTACCTCTCCGTGCATAGTTGGCTTGGGAGGTAGCTCCTTCATCTTCAATCTTCTTGTTCTTTCCTTTCTCTTTAGAATTACTTTTATCTGTGTATACAGTAGAAGAGCTATTACCTCTTCATGAATCTCCATTCTTGTTGAGCTTGGCTTCATGGGTAAAGAGTTGCCCCATGAGTGTGGTAAGATCTGGAATCTGCATGTCCATATACAAGTCCATGGCAATTTGTGAAGCTCTCCCATTTTTCATCTGCTTTAATACAATTGATTATTTGTCTCACAATGTGCTCCTCTTCAATTTCTTCTCCTATGTTAGCCAATTGATCAGCTTTATCCTTGACTTTGGTCACATACTCTGAGATTCCTTGCTTGGGTTGCTTCCTTTGAGTTGTAAAATCAATCCACAATTGGTTCTTCCTAGCCCTTACATTGGAAGAGAAATACGAGGACAATGTTTCCCAAGTCTCTTAGGATGTCTTACAGGTCCTAAAGTGTGGAAGAAGAAAATTAGAAATTGAGTTAAATAAGTATGACCTTGCTAATGCATCCTTGGCACACCATGTATTGCGTCTTTCATGCTCCTTCTTGTAGGTTGTCCTTTGCTTCTGAATATGGGCATCTCCTCATTTCCTGAGGTATACCCATAGAGAATCCTTCCTTGCTATTGTGTCTTCATCCTCAATGACCATGCTTAATATTTGTTCTTGTCCAATTTATCAATGAAAGAAGGAAAACCATCTCCCATTTTGCCTTAGCTTTGCTCCGACACCACTATTGTTGGAACAAACCAATCACAAATTGATAATTACAAAGAGCTTGAAGCAAGCTTATGATCCGATTGAAGTGAAAGAAGACACTTGAGAAAGTGAAGAGATCTCAGAAGTAAAGCCTGTATACATATGTACATTAGAGTTGGAAATTCTTGTAACTTGAGTATAAATAATCCTTAGGATGATGAGGAGTAATGTAATAGATGCGAAATAAGTCTAAAACCATATGTATATAAGTCAATGATGTAAAGAAACATAAGAGAAGAGTCATTTGAAGAGCACTGTCTTAGAGATAGATATGAAGAGAGTTATCTTCAGAAAATAGTGAGGAGCATTTCGTAGATTTCTCTCAATCTGATCACGTGGATTAGCAATCCTTTTGTACACATCTAATCTGAAAGCTAGTGAAGCTATGTTCAGAACTTTATGATCTAATTCCTTTCCTACTGTGAGTATGATCAATAGGAACATTTGTATGTAGAGTCTGCAGAGAGACTTCTCAAAGTCGCGCACTTTTCTATGTCAATGTTTTGCTTAGATCTCAGTGCACAGTGTAAAGTTTTTAATGAGTGAGCATTCAAAATCTAAGTTAAAAGGTAAGGAAGTTATGGCTTAAAGCATTTAGCAAAATGGGATTTGTGCTGTGAGAAATCAACTTAAGAAGTTGACCATGTCAAAGTCGCCATTTCTGGAAGACAGTTTTTACACAGATTTGATCTAAAAGATCAAATTAGAAATATAGTGGTTCTTTTGAAGAACTAATGATTAATATAGTTGCAAAAAGGTAGTATGGATATGTGAGTATCATTTGAATGATTATATTTGAAGTATTATGAAGAAATTGAAGTCTACCTCTGAAGCAAATTCCTGAATATGAAGAAAACTTCTTACAGAAAAGTATTTCTTGATATATGTGGAAAATAATTTGAACTTTGTGTAAAATTTGATTTATTCTTGATATAGAGGAGTTCTTAAGTCAAGATAAATTGAACATTTGGAGATTAAAAGGTCTCCAATAGTGGTATCAGAGCATAAGGTGCAATACAAGTGAAGTAAAGAGTATTGGAAGTTCCAACTGTTGCAGACATTGATGTTTTTTCAAATTAAAGGAACACAGGATCAAAGTTCGAAAGAAAACTTGAAGGATAATAAAGTACGAGTTCAAAGGATCAAGAAGGATTAAAGCTTCATATCCAAGGTACATTCTTTATCATAAATCATAGTAATTGCAGACACAGAAGATCAAAGATGGGAGAAAGCTTGCAGATTGATAAGCTATATAGGGAGAACTATCCAGCTTGGTCCATGAGGATGGAGGCACACCTCATGAGCAAAGATTTGATGGCATTCATTACAGGAGAAGAAGAAAAGCCTGAGTTTGCAGATCCTAGTATTCTAACTAGGGAAGAGCTTGCAGATTTGAAGACCTGGATGAGAAAGGATGCACAAGCTAGGAGCATCATTTACATGGTTGTAAATGATTATCTTCTACCTCACATCAGAGGATTAGAAAGTGCAACAGATGTGTGGAATGCCTTAGAAGAGCATTTCCAAAACACAACCAAGTCAAGAAAGTCCTCATTATGGGCAGAATTCACAACTTTCAAGAAGAAGAGTTCACAATCAATTTCTGATTATGTGGCAAGGATGAAGGATATTGCAGATAGCTTGGGAGTAGTAGATGAAGACATTGAAGAGGATAAGTTGGTTAGGAAAATACTTACAGGTCTAAGAGGAGATGAGAAGTGGAAGCCTTTCATATTGTCCATAGAATTGTCACTTGATCACTTTACTCCTGATCTTGATCAATTGCTAGGACACATGCTAACTTTTGAGCAGGACATTAAGGGAGACAATGATAGGAGTGCAAGACAAGCTATGTACTCCAAGGACAAGAAAAAAAATGGAAAAGGGAAGCAGTCAACTGATGATGAAGGAACTTCAAGTCAAGCTAACTTTACAAAAGGAAAGATGAACTTCAGAGGTAAAGGAAGAGGAGGTAAGAACAAAGATAATACTAAAGCTTGTTGGATTTGTGGCAGAACCAATCATTTGGCAAATGATTGTTGGTATAACAATCAAAATGGTGGAAGTAATAACGAGAGCTTCAATCAAAGAGGTAGAGGAGGCAGAAACCAAAGAGGCAACTTCAGAGGAAGAGGTGGTAGGACATCATATGCTAGAGGAGGTGGAAGAAGCTTTCAATCTCAGTCTACAACAACAATTATTATAATTATGCATCAGAGCAGAAGGATGATATGACTCTCATCTTGAATGCAACTCATGAATCAGTAGGAGAAGACCAAAGGGTGTTTCATATTGACTCAAGATGTAGCAATCATCTGAGTGGCAATATATCACTGATGACTGATATGGAAGCACAGGTGAATGGACATACAGTTCAAACAGGTGACAATACTAAGCATAAGGTGGAAAGTATTGGATCATTGAAGACAAAGAATGGAAGTACGCACTTGAGCAAGGTACTTTATGTTCCTACTATTCTTAAGAACTTGATAAGTGTAGGGAAAATTGTGGAGAAGGGATATGAAGTCAGATTCACAAATGATGGTGTTTATGTGCAAGATCCAAATCATGGATATAGAAACATCATTGCAGGTAAAAAGGAAGGAGGGTTGTTTACTCTCAAAGTTCAAGGTAATGTGGGACATGCTCTATTTACTTATGGAAGTCAAAAGATTTCTGAGTTAGACTTATGGCATAAAAGTTTAGGTCATTTTAATGAGAGAGCCATAAAGGAAATGTCAAGGAATGATGTGGTGCTTGGTTTGCCAAAAGTTGAAGGGCAACATATGGTGTACAAGTGTGAAGCTTGTCAATTAGGTAAAGCACACAAAAGTTCATACAATAAATTAGGGTACAAGTATTCAAATATGCTTGAATTGATTCATACAGATGTGTGGGGTCCTTCAAGGGACTATAGCATAAATGGATCTAGATATTATGTGTTGTTTGTTGATGATGCAACCAGATGGATTACTTTATATGTAATCAAGGACAAATCAGAAGTCTTCAAGACATTCAAGCATTATCATGCTTGTGCAGAAAGGATTACAGGACAAAAGCTCAAGAGGTTGAGATCAAATGGAGGGGGAGAGTATTTTTCTAAAGAGTTTGATGATTATTTGTGGAATGCAGGTATAAAGAGAGAAGTAACTTGCAGGTACTCTCCTCAACAGAATGGAATTGCAGAAAGAAGAAATAGAACTCTTGTAGAATTTGCAAGAGCAATGATGAAGGAAAAGAATTGCCCAAATTACTTATGGGCAGAAGCTATCAACACTGCAACATACCTTGTGAATAGGTTACCTTGTAAAGCTTTGGATGGAAGAACTCCTTATGAAGCATGGTGGTGTAAGAAACCTACTCTTGATCATTGTAAGGTATTTGGATGTTTAGCATATGCTTATGTTCCTTCACAATTGAGACATAAGCTAGAACCCAAAGCAGAGAAGTATGTGTTTATTGGGTAGGATGATAGGAAGATGGGTTACAGATTGTGGAGTCCATCCACAAAGCAATTTCTTGTTACCAAAGATGTTACATTTGATGAGCAAAGCACATGGTATACAGGGTCAACAAATGATTATGCAATGTTAAAAGGGGACTTCCGTCACGTCCAGTTTTAATCTCTTCGGGTTCTTGGGGATGGTAGGGGTCTGACAATGCAGAGGCCCTTTATCTATTTACTTATGGAAGTCAAAAGATGTCTGAGTTAGACTTATGGCATAAAAGGCTAGGTCATTTCAATGAGAGAGCCATAAAGGAAATGTCAAGGAATGATGTGGTGCTTCGTTTGCCAAAAGTTGAAGGGCAACACATGGTGTATAAGTGTGAAGCTTGTCAATTAGGTAAAGCACACAAAAGTTCATATGATAAATCAGGGTGCAAGTATTCAAATATGCTTGAATTGATTCATAGAGATGTGTGGGGTCCTTCAAGGGACTATAGCATAAATGGATCCAGATATTATGTGTTGTTTGTTGATGATGCAACCAGATGGATTAATTTATATGTAATCAAGGACAAATCAAAAGTCTTCAAGACATTCAAGCATTATCATGCTTATGCAGAAAGGATTAGAAGACAAAAGCTCAAGAGGTTGAGATCAGATGGAGGGGGAGAGTATTTCTCTAAAGAGTTTGATGATTATTTGTGGAATGCAGGTATAAAGAGAGAAGAAACTTGCAGATACTCTTCTGAACGGAATGGAATTGCAGAAAGAAGAAATAGAACTCTTGTAGAGTTTGCAAGAGCAATGATGAAGGAAAAGAATTGTCCAAACTACTTATGGGCAGAAGCTATTAACACTGCAACATACCTTGTGAATAGGTTACCTTGTAAAGCTTTGGATGGAAGAACTCCTTATGAAGCATGGTGGGGTAAGAAACCTACTCTTGATCATTGTAAGGTATTTGGATGTTTAGCATATGCTTATGTTCCTTCACAATTGAGACATAAGCTAGAACCGAAAGCAGAGAAGTATGTGTTTATTGGGTATGATGATAGTTAGATGGGTTACAGATTGTGGAGTCCATCCACAAAGCAATTTCTTGTTACCAAAGATGTTACATTTTATGAGAAAAGCACATGGTATACAGGATCAACAAATGTTTATGCAGATGTTGAAGAAATACAAAGGAAAGGGAAGACAAAAGTAAGTGTGTATGAAGAAGATATTGATGATGTTGATTATAAAAGTAAAATGCAGGATAATGTTGAAGATGGGCCAAGCTTTGATCTAGAATCAAATGTGGCTGAATCTTCAAGAAGTGCAGAGGTCAGAAGATCCTTAAGAGAAAGGAAAGAGCCTATCAGGTATAGCTATGATACATCTTTCCTAACAATTAAAGATTATGCTTACATTGCAAAGAACGAAGAGGATCCAATCACGTATGAAGAAGCTAAAGGTAAACAGGATTGGGAGAAGGCAATGCAAGAAGAGTATGATGCTCTACTTGAAAATTAAACATGGGAGTTGGTTCCAAGACCAAAGAATTAGAAAGTTATTGGATGTAAGTGGGTGTATAAATCAAAAAGGTTTCCAGATGGTAAGGTGTCTAGATACAAGGTTGGACTTGTGGTTAAAGGTTATGCCCAAACCTATGGGGTAGATTATGATGAAACCTTTAGTCTTGTTGCTAAGATGTCTACAATTAGATCATTGATTGCTATTGCTGCTTGTAAAGGATGGAAGTTATCACAATTACATGTGAAGAATGCATTTCTGAATGGATACATTGCAGATGAGGTAGACATGGAGCAACGAAGGCTTCATGGGTTCAATTGGATCAGATTATGTGTGTAAGCTCAAGAGAGATTTATATGGCCTGAAGCTAGCCCCAAGAGCATGGAATTACAGGCTTGTTAAGTTCTTGAATGAATGTGGATTTCAAGCATCAAAGGCAGATAGTAGCTTGCTACTGAAGGTAAGTGAAAATGGATACATATACATGTGTATTTATGTTGATGATATTATAGAGAAGGAGTTTAAGATAAGTGATTTGGGAAACTTATCTTATTTCTTAGGAATGCAGATTGTATATACTCAACATGGAGTATATGTTGCACAAGAGAGATACTTGAAGAATCTTCTGATCAAGTTCAACATGGAGGATTGCAAGTCTTCAAGCACACCATTAGAGGTAAATCATACATTGAGCAGGTATGGAGGTGAAGAATTTAATGACATGAAGAAATATCAGAGTTTGTAGTTTAATCTATGCTACCTTGACAAGGCCAGATCTATCATATGCAGTAGGTGTGTTATCACAATTCATGCATTGTTCAAAGAAGACTCATTGGATTGCAGCTCAACGGGTACTCAGATATATCAAAGGAACTCTAAGTGAAGGTCTGTATTATGGATTTACTTCTAATACAAGAATCAAAGTGTTTAGTGATGCAGATTGGGCAGGTGATTCAGATAATAGAAGGTCTACTCATGGGTATCTCTGTTATATTGGAGATAAACTAGTTTCTTGGTGCTCAAAGAAGCAACATACAGTTGCTTTGTCATCTATAGAAGCTGAGTATAAAGGAATGGTAGAGGCTGCAAAAGAAGTGATATGGTTAAAGACCTTATTGAAGAGTTTTGGAACTGATCAGTACTCTAATTATTTTTGGAGATAATATGAGTTCATTGTATTTGGCAGCTAACCCTTTTTTCCATGCCAGGACTAAGCATATAGAGATTCAATATCATTTCTTGAGAGAAAAGGTACTTGATAAAGAGATTGAAGTGATGTATACTCCAACAAAAGAACAAGTTGCACATATGTTAACAAAAAGCTTGGATGGACCTAAGCTACAAAGATTCAAGGAGATGGCAGGAGTAAAGAAGAATGGAATAATCACGATTAGTGATTGAGGGGGAGCTATTGGAACACAACAATCACAAATTGATGATTACAAAGAGTATGAAGCATGTGAAAGATCAGATTGCAATTCAAGAAGTCACTTCAGAAAGTGAAGAGATCTCAGAAGTGAAGTTTGTATACATATGTACATTACGGTTGGAAATTCTTGTAATATGAGTATAAATGATCTTTAGGATGATAAGGAGTAATGTAATAAACACAAGATAAGTCTAGAACCATATGTATATAAGTCAATGATGTAAAGAAATACATGAGAGATTCATTAGAAGACAAGTGTCATAGAGATAGATGCCAAGAGAGTTATCTTCAGAAAATAGCGAAGAGTATTTCGTAGATTTCTCTTAGTCTGATCACGTGGATCAGAAATCCTTTTGTAAACATCTAATCTAGAAGCTAATAAAGCTATGTTCAAAGTTTCATGGTTTAATTCTTCTTCTAGTGTGAGTATGATCAATAGGAACATGTGTATGTAAAGTCTACAGATGACCTCTCAGAGTCGCACACTTTTTCGTTCCAATATTTTGCTTAGATCTCAGTACACAGTGTAAAGGTTTTGATGACTAAGCATTCAAAATCTAAGTTAGAAGGTAAGGAAGCTATGGCTAAAAGCATTTAGCAAAACGGGATCTGTGTTGTGAGAAATCAATCATAGAAGTTACCTATGTCAAACTCACTTGTTCAGAAAGACAGTTTCTGACATACTTTTGATCTTAAGGATCAAATTAAAGTTTTAATGATTCTTTTGATGAACTAATAGTTGATATGATTGCGCAAAGATATTTTGAAGATGTGTGCATCATTGGTCTGAAGAAATTTGAAGATATGTGCAGGAAATGAAGTCAATTTCTAAAGCAGATTTTCTAAAGAAGAAATTTCTTTACTCAGAGAAGTGTTAGTGAAAGGTTTGAGAAAAGAAGATAATATTTGTGTAAAGTGTGATCCATAACTGATATAGAAGTGTTCTCAGATCAGTATAGATCAGACCTTTGGAGATTAGGAAGTCTCCAACACTCTTGGAGATCCGATGCACAGAGAATATCTATCTCTATATTGATGACTTCTAAATCACTTGATATGCTAGTTTCTTCCTGATCATCGTCTATTGCTTCATCCTTTATTTTGTCTTCTTCAAGGATCTCTTCTTCCTGAACAATAATCTCTTCCTCCTCGTTTATTGAATGAATCTCGGATTCCACTAGAGATGGACTTTCTTCTACATCTATGTTCTCACAAATATGTCTACTATGTGGGGCGACTTGTAAAACAAATAGCCACTCTAGTTCTTTCAAATCTAGTATAAAAACAACTTGCTCATAGTGTTCGGGGAGTACAAATGTATCTCTTTCATCCGTCCATAATTTTTTGGAGTTGACTTGGAGCAAACCACTTTTATCCCGCCTCACTATTGCGTTTCTTCTAGAGCTGTTTACTTTGAACCATTTCATATAAAAAACAAAGTAACCAAACTTCCTAAAGGATAGTTTCAACATATCGTGAATCACTATGAAATAATCTAGCTAGCCTTCATGAGCATTATCATCTCTTGCACTCGCTCTACTTTTTTGCAAAAAGTTCACAATCACCCCACTCTCAAAAGTAGACCTATTTTTATCGATTCATAGGATCTGAAAGTGTGGTCCATGAGACCATAGTGCATTGTATTCAGTATACTCCCAATCATTTGTGAGTTCTTCTTCTTCTTCAGAGATATCTTCACCTACTGCCTTTTCTTGTGAAACTGCTATATCTAGCCATCTGCTCCTTGGAAAAGGTGGAAGAGGTCGAAGATTTTCTGGAAAGGCAAAAACCGAGTGGAACGATTCCTTCGAAACTGAGCTCTTTACTTTGCGTTGGCTTCCTCGGCAAGCTCATACTTTTCTAACCACTTCTGCATAGGCTTAGAGTTAACTATGCAAAATTTCATTGCCTTCTCTCTGAAAGCTGCATCCATTTTTCTTTGCAACCCTTTACCTTGTGGTTCATTGCCTACGAAACAAACATCTTCATCACTGCTCCATAAGCGAGGCAAATCTGGATCGGACATACATAGAAACTCAGTTATGAATACAAGGGACTCTTGTACAAGCCATCCCTCTACCATGCTATCCTTTGGACGTGCTCTTTGTCAAACAAACCCTTCAAATGTCTTATAAAGCACTCTAATAAGAACATCCATCGACTATGGAAAATTCTTTCTATTGCAACTTCATCTACCACGAACTAGTAAATGAAGCTAAATAGTGAGAATACTTGTGGCGAAATATTTCTCTACCATAAAAACAACCTCGATAGCATTGAGTTTTGCACTCTCTATGCTATCTCTATTTATCTCTTTAGAAGAGATCCACCATTCTAAGGAACTAATTTTATAAATGGTTCTTCGTACATCTTCCGAAAGACATTCTTTTAAAGCTATAGGGAGCACAAACTGTAAAAGCTTGTGCCAAGCATGAGATTTGAGCCCTCCAAGATGGTCATTTTAAGTGAAAGCAATCTTCAGACACCTCATGCATCCAGTAGCTGTCCGAAACTCTGAAATTGTTTTCTTCACTTATTGCTCTTCCATCCTGCGAAGCAGCCAAGGAGATCTTGGTAACGATACTGTTCCAGTGGGCTTAGTAATTTCCCACAACTCTCACATATGACCTCACTCTTCTAAGTCCTCCCTTTGTGCTTTGCTTTCTTTCTTTCCGATCGGAGTCTTCTAGAGAATCTCTCCCACATTCTTAAAAATATGCATTGGATCTACCAAATGATTGATCAATAATTCACTCCCATTCTTTGTGGCCAACCATGGTGGGATGTTATAATTGAGCGAACATATAGGCCATGTGCTCCATGAAGAGCTGCATAAACCAAATGGATTTACTCCATCCATAGCTAGGCCTAGACGTATGGACCGAGGCTCACTAGCAAACTCTAGCCACTTACTATCTATGTGCTTCCAAGCATCAGATTTAGCAGGCACTCACATTACACCATCATTAGACCTGCTCTTTCAATGCCATGACATTAACTCAACTATAGATTTATATCTCACTATGTTCTTAATTCGTGGAATGATAGGAAAGTTGGGAAGAACCTTTTCCGGGATTGCTTTGCCTACAAGGTCTTCTCTAAATCTATTTGCTCCACACTTTGGACATACCTGGAGATTCTCATACTCGTTTCCAAAGAGGATGCAATCATTCGGACAAGCATGAATCTTAGTGTACTCCATTCCAATGGACTGTAAAAGTTTTTTTGCATCTCCACGTGTTGGAGGCATGTCATTGCCCTCCGGCAAAAATTGATCTTTAATAAGCCTGCAATAAGCAATCAGAATGATCTAGACCTAAAACATGTATATGTGTGTATGCATGTGTATATATATGTATGTGTATATATATGTGTATGTGTATATGCATGTATATATATATATATATATATATATATATATATATATATATATATATATATATATATATATATATATATATATATATATATATATATATATATATATATATATATATATATGTGTGTGTGTGTGTGTGTGTGTATATGTACGTATGTATGTGTATATATATTTACTCTGATAAAAAACCTTAAAATTAATCCTATTTTCATATATTTAATTATATATAATTAATTAATTTATTTAAAATGCTAGCTCTTTTCATATTTATTTATCTATACAATTGTCCTATATATATATATATATATATATATATATATATATATATATATATATATATATATATATATATATATATATATATATATATATATATATATATATATATATATATATATATATATATATATATATATATATTTACATATTCCGAATTTTTCTTTATTTTTCTTTTTATAAATTTAATTGAATTATATGTATGTAAAAACCCTAAAACCCTAATCCCAAAGATCTAGATCTAAAATATGTATATTTGTGTATGCATGTTGTTTGCATGGAGACTTGCGCCCCGCTGCAACAGAGAAGAGATGGCTGCGAGTGATTTCTTGCAACAAGAGAGAGAGAGAGGGAGAGAGCGTCGCCATGCAACAAGAACTACAAGAGAGGCGTGCACTCCAAGAACCTAAAGAAACCATGAAAATAACTAACAAAGAAGAAACACGTCAAAGGCCATGAATGGCGACGAAACAAGAGAGTTTTTTTCATTACCATGAAGCCATTTTTATACAATCTAGTGGCCTTAAAGGCTCTTCCCACTCAATCTCTAACTCATCCTCCAAATGAACCTTAGTACAATGAAAATGTGACCTTGACAGTGGCACCCACGGTGGACTTGAACTACCACATCCCTTGATAAGTGATACCCCCCTCAACAAGATGAAAATTACACAGAAACCATTTATAGGCTGGGAACCTTTTTAACATGTCATACAACCAAAGGGACACACCTAATCTTGAAGAGTGTTTCAATCTAAGAGCCTCCACATCACTCATGCCCGAGGACACCAGTTCCATCACACTCACCAAGATCAAATCCATCGAGTCAAATCCTCACATCAAGGCCAAAACATATCCAAACAAAGTCTAAAAATAAGATCCCAACCCATATATAATCTCCATGTACATTTTCATAATGCTAAAGTGGTAGCACTATTCTTGGAATAGAATAGACCAACTCCATGATATATGTGCTCACATAATTATGCACTATCCTTATGAACAATACTTGCAAACCAAAGTGCATGCTTAGACCATGGTATGGAATGCGAATAAGGCTCATAACATATCCAGAACTATAAGCAATATGTAATGCAAAGCAAAGTGCCTCGAATGAATCCAAGGTATGCAAATACATCACACAACTTATAGATTGCCCGCCTATATGCACACAAATCAAATGAAATATGACTCCATTACATCATATCATAGGGAGGATTACAAAAATATAGTCAAGATTGCCCAAGTCTCCAAGCTTCTTCATGATGTGGTTTCGTTTCAATGCTCTTCATTGCTCCAATGCCGTTGTGAAAGAACTTCAATCTATCGTGCCAAGATGTCACAAAAGTTTCCCATGCTACGCAAAAAATACTTCCCCAAAATCTTTTAAAAGACATCAATATGAATCCACTTGATGTAGGAAATGTACTCGCCAATCGAGATGAACACATTAGATCTTCATTACAACACATCACATGGAATACAAGTCCAAACACATCACATGGAATACAAGTCCATACACAAAAGCGGAGCACACTTCTAAATTGCATGTAATATCATATACAAATCATTCCCAACACAAAACGTTCATTTAATAACATCAGAGGATGCCCAAGTATTCAATGCACACTCCATCCTCAAAGAATGCATCAACAATGGATCAGCACACGTGGAGGTCTCAAGCCACCAAAAACACAAAGGAGGAGGGCAGACAATTAGCAAGGTACTCATAGATCGGTCATATCAAGAATGTGTCGCATCGCAAAAATAAAACTTATATCAGTTCCAAAATGAAATACATGGAAGGAATACCCACAGAATCATCCACCGCAGCATAAAAGTCCAACAAATGTGCGTGTATAATCCACTTTCAGATTTCATATGAGGAATACCTAAAAGAAAAATTAAACACAATAAAAACAATGAACTAATTATGGGACACCTGACAGAAAACTATCCTCCTCCATTGAGAGATCGCGCGCCACACAACCTTCCACAGAAAACACATAAACATCATGCATACCACACATGAGCAAACAGATTAACATGAACATATGTGCAACAGAAAAACGAGTTGGTACTGTAATGCTGTAGGCAAAATAAAATGAAATAGATATTACAAAAGCTAAGGCATAGGTGCAGTAGAGCAAACGATGAATCCGAGCATGGTCCAGTAGATCGCATGGTTGCTTAGAATTGTTGAGCCTTTAGATATCTAAAATTCGAGCGCCCACGTAGATGAATATGCCAACTTCAATCAGCAAAGTTGATCATAAATGACCATCAGATGGCTTGCCCAATCTAATACTGGCAACCGTGTCAGGCAATAGAGCATCAATTGCAACGTTCATCTGGTGTCATTATAATTGTATCGAGCAAGAACTGCGCACGATCGACACTTCCAAGAAGGATCGGAACAACCACGATATCGCGTAGTGCATAGCAGCATGGCTTCATTCAATCATAGCATGCAAACACCATGCATGAATCGATCGTGTAACCTCATCAATCTGCAGAGGGGAGCGCCATTGGAATTCGAATCCAGAGGAGGTGGACCGCTGATCACGACGTGGTCGCCAGTGTTTGCATGGAGACTTGCACCCCGCTGCAACAGAGAAGAGATGGCTGTGAGTGATTTCTTGCAACAGGAGAGAGAGAGAGGGAGAGAGCATCGCCATGCAGCCTACGATCAAGAACAAGAACTACAAGAGAGGCACGCAATCCAAGAACCTAAAGAAAACATGAAAATAACTAACAAAGAAGAAACACCTCAAAAGCCATGAATGGCGACGAAACAAGAGAGTTTTTTTCATTACCATGAAGCCATTTTTATACAATCAAGTGGCCTTAACGGCTCTTCCCATTCAATCTCTAACTCATCCTCCAAATGAACCTTAGTACAATGAAAATGTGCCCTTGACAATGTGTATATATATGTGTATGTGTATGTCTATATATATATATATATATATATATATATATATATATATATATATATATATATATATATATATATATATATATATATATATGTATGTATGTATGTGTGTGTGTGTGTATGTGTATGTGTATATATATTTACTTTGATGAAAAACCTTAAAATTAATCCTATTTTTATATATTTATTATATATAATTAACTAATTTATTTAAAACACTAGCTCTTTTCATATTTATTTATCTATACAACTATCCTATTTTATATATATATTTATTTATATATTCAGATTCTTTTTCATAATTTTTTCTTTATATATCTAATTGAATTATATGTATGTAAAAACCCTAAAACCCTAATCCTAAAGATCTAGACCTAAAATATGTATACTTGTGTATCCATGTGTATATACATGTATATATGCATTATATGTGTATGTGTATGTGTGTATATATGTTATGCATGTGTAAAAACCGTAAAACCCTAATCGTAAAGACCTAGATGTAAAACATTTATATGTGTATGCATGTGTATATATTTGTGTATGTATATATGTGTATGTATATATGTGTATATATATGTGTGTATAAGTATATGTGTATGTATGTGTAAATAGCCTAAAAACCCTAATCCTATTTTTATATATTTGATGTAAAAGAAACCTTAAAATCGTAATTATATATATATAATTATATATATATATATATAATTAAAACACTAGCTATTTTCATATTTATTTATCTATACTGAAATCGTATATGTGTGTATATATGTGTGCATGTGTGTATATGTGTATGTGTGTCTATGTATGCGTGTGTGTATATGTGTGTGTATGTATGTGTGTGTATATGTGTGTGTATGTATGCATGTGTGTATATGTGTGTGTATGTATGCATGTGTGTGTATGCATTCATGTGTGTATGTATGTGTGTGTGTGCATGCATGTGTGTATGTGTGTGTGTATGCATGCCTGTGTGCATATGTGTGTATATGTATGCATGCATGTGTGTATATGTGTGCATGTATGCATGGGTCTACATGTGTGTGTGTATGTATGCATGTGTGTACATGTCTGTGTATGTATGCATGTGTGTATATGTGTATGTGTGTGTATGTATGCATGTGTGTATATGTGTGTGTGTATGTATGCATGTGTGTACATGTGTGTGTGTATGTATGCGTATGTGTGTATGCATGCATGTGTGTATATGTATGTGTATGTATGCATGCATGTGTGTATATGTGTGTATGTATGTGTGTGTATGCATGTGTGTATATGTGTGTGTATGTATGTGTGTATGCATGTGTGTG
>CM035424.1:112803760-113063760 GCA_020310875.1 Ceratopteris richardii
AAGGATGGACAATGCAGATGCATTAGGAGCAGTTGATGAAGATATTGAAGAGGATAAATTGGTAAGGCAAATCCTTTTAGGTCTAAGAAGAGATGAGAAATGGAAGCCATTCATTATATCTACAAAATTGTCATTAGATCATTTTACTCCTGATTTGAATCAGTTGCTAGGACATATCTTAACCTTTGAGTAGGGTGTCAAAGGTGATGTTGATAAGAGTATAGGTCAAGCAATGTATTCAAAGGACAAGCAGAAGAATAACAAAGGAGAACAACAATTGAATGAAGAAGAAGGTACAACTAGACAAGCCAACTTCTTAAGAGGAAGAGGAGGTGGTATGTCTTCAAGTTTCTTCATCTTCATTTTGCCCTTGGATTTCCATGCCTTGAGCTCTTCAATGTTGATAACATCTTCATCATCTGAATTTGAGTCTTCATTTTGAGTAGGTTCCTCCTTTGCAAGACTTGGAAATTCCTCTTCCAAATCATAGGGTAGTTTAAACTTCTTGCATTCATTCTCATACCAAGAATCATTTTCATCAAATACAACATCTCTACTAATCATGAATCCCTTATTTGAAGGGTTGTAAAACCTATATCCTTTTTGATTCAGATCATATCCAATAAAGATGCACTTCTCGGCCTTAGGGTCTAGCTTACCTCTTATCTAAGAAGGAATGTGTACATATGCTACACATCCAAATATCTTGCAATGGTCTAATGAGGGTCTCTTACCATGCCATGCTTCATAGGGTGTCATCCCATCAAGTGACTTAGATGGTAATTTGTTTATGAGATAAGTGGCAGTAGAAACACTCTCTACCCATAGATAGTTAGGTAACTTTTTTTCATTCAACATAGACCTAGCTGTCTCAACAATCACCCCATTCTGTTCAGGAGTATACCTTGTGGTGATTTCTCTTTTAATACCTCTGTCCTACAAGAAGTTTTCAAACTCATTAGAGAAGTACTCACCTCCTCCATCTGACCTTAGCCTCTTCAAATTCTTCCCTGTCTGATTCTCAACAAGTGCAAGATATTTTTTAAAACAATTAAACACTTCATCCTTGTGCTTCATGAAGTACAATACAATCCACCTACTATAATCATGAATAAAAGATACATAGTACCTTGATCCTGAGATTGAGGGGTCTTTGCTTGGTCCCCATACATCTGTATGAACAAGTTCTAGGTAGTCTTCATGCATGTAACCTTTCCTTAAGAAGGGTAACCTGTGAGACTTCCCAAATTGACAAGCACTACATTTATATATCATGTGTTGTTTGGAAACATTGGGTATTCCAATGACACATTGATCCCTGCATATCTGGTTCAAGGTTCTTTCTCCTAGATGTCCTAATCTTTTGTGCCAAATCTCAAGCTCTGAAAGTGTTTGATCTTTATAACTGTATAGTGCAATATTCTTTGTGTCTTCTAGCTCAAAAGTAAAAAGTCTACCTGATTTTTCTCCTTTAGCAATCCTCTTGAACCCATGCCTTGGATCCTCCACAAAGGTTCCAAATTGATTGAATCTAACCTGCAAACCTTTCTCCACAATCTGTCCAACACTCATCAAATTTCTGGTAATGGTTGGTACATAAAGTACCCTACTCAACAAGTTCGGATTTCCATCACAAGTCTTAACATTTCCAACTTTAGCTACTGAGTGCTTGATATCATCACCTGTTTGGACTTGATGCTTACCTTTTGGTTCCTCAAGATCAGAGAGTAGTGCTACATTGCCAGCCACATGATTTGAGCATCTTGAGTCAATGTAAAATAGGTGGTCATCATTTGTACCTAGTTTTGAAGTCATGTTCATAATCAGAAGAGAATCATCCTGCTCTTCTGTATAGTTGTTATAGTCCTTTCTGGATTTGAATCCTCCTTGGTAATTGCCATTGTAGTTGTTGTAGTTGTTATTGTAGCCTTGGTGATGGTTGAATCTACCTCTTGACTATGAGTATCCACCTCTTTGATATCCTCTTCCTCTCTGATTCTTGTAGTTCTTGAAACACTCATCTGTAGTATGATTTGATAAACCACAAATGTTGCATGGTGAGGAGTTATAGGATCTCCCCCTACCTTGCTTACCTCCTCTGCCTCTTCCTCTTGATCATCTACCTCTCCCTGCATAGTTGGCTTGGGAGGTAGTGCCTTCATCTTCTACCTTCTTGTTCTTGCTTTTATCTTTAGACTTCTTATCAGTGTATAGGGCAGAAGAGTTATTACCTTTGGATGTGTCTCCATTCTTGTTGAGCTTAGCTTCATGAGTGAACAACTGTCCCATGAGAGTGGTAAGGTTTGGAATCTGCATGTCCATGTAAAGGTCCATGGCAGTGGTGAAGCTTTCCCATTTGTCATCAGCTTTGATCATATTGATCACTTGCCTTACAATCTGCTCTTCTCCAATCTCTTCTCCTATGCTTGCTAACTGATCTGCTACATCTTTAATCTTGGTCACAAAATCTGAAACACCTTGCTTAGGTTGCTTCCTTAATGTGGTGAATTCAATCCACAACTGATTTTTTCCTAGCCCTTGTGTTGGAAGAGAAATAAGATGACATGGTTTTCCAAGTCTTTTGGGATGTCTTACACTTCCTAATATGTGGCAAAATAAAATCAGAGATGGAGTTGAGTAAATAAGACCTTGCTAATGCATCCTTAGCACACCATGTGTTGAGCTTTTCATGTTCTTCCATTGTTGGCAATCCTCTTGTTTCAAATGAGGGCAATTCCTCATCTCCTGAGATGTATCCATAGAGACTCCTTCCTTGTAGGTAGGTCTTCATCCTTAGAGACCATGCCTGATAGTTGTTCCTGTCCAATTTATCAATAAATGAAGGAAAACCATCTCCCATTTTACCTTAGTTTGCTGTGATACCACTGTTGGGAAAGACGGATGGACACTCCAAGAGATTGAGTAGGTACTACCAAAACCTGCTTTGTACCAGCCCTCTGATGCTTCAGACTTGATAAGTGGATCTCCTTAGCTCTCCAATGACACCATAAAATGGCCTATGTACTTTGGAAATAATGTGTGTAAAGATTGAATCAAAACAAATAACTTTGCACTTCAAGATCTCAAGAAAACCTTCTATTTATGTCTTGACACCTGCTGGTTCTTTTGCTGAGTATGACCAGCACAGTAGGAATTGGAAAAATTCCTTTTAGGGGTATCTAATTGGCTTAGCAAACTAACTATTCCAAGTGGAATGATATAAAAAGATAAACTATGCTCAGAGAAATCAAATTTAGCAAATGAACCTTTACCCTCGATTTTTTAGGAGTGTTGTAGACTTTGACCATTGATCACCTCGACGAGGTTTTCTGAGAAATGGCTGAATAAAATCTCTTCAAATTTTGATAGCATGTAGAAAACTTTGAGTTGGTTCCAACAAGCTTTAGATCTTTGAATTTGGTGGAGAAATGATTGAGATATGCACTCCACAAGTTGAAAGACTTTCAAGTAGTATGATAGAGAACTCAGAAATGAACAATGTGAATGTATGTATTAATGCACACTTGTATACAATACCATTGCCATGAATATCATTGCCTAATGGTGTAGATAGGTGTGGGCTAGAGTGTAGGCCTCACACACACTCAGAAACAGTAATGAGAAGCTCGAGAGTGATGAGTTCTCACCACGACTTTTTCATGATCACTTTTATAGTGATTGAGTAAAAAATCGAATTCAAATTCAAACTTTTGGCTCCCTATGATCAAGCTTCTATATTCTAGGAGATATTTCTTCAATCAAAGTTAACCTTTTTTCCACGAATTCCTTTAGGTAGGTGTTTACAAAGATTCCCAATCAAATGTGACTTTTACAATGAGGTAAAGTGGTAATTAACCACTAGCATATGTTCCTATGCTTCTCCATGTGTGTATGGACTTCAATGTATCCTTCAAGCCAAATGTGTAGGCTTGTGACTTGCACCAACAAGTTGCTTAGTGTATTATCGAATCTTGTTCATTATGGTTTGAAGATATCCAATAGTGATGAATTAAGAACATATTGAAATGGATGTTTTCTAAAGAAAAAAATTATTAATCAAACATCTTTTTTATTATTATGTGATTCAATTGTTTATTTAATGTTATATACTAAGTTATTTAAGTTGACATGTTTCATGGTACATCAAGTGATAATGTGGATTTAATATGAAATGATTATGATGGATTTTGATATGAAGTAATTATGAGGGATTTGTACCTGGAGTGATTATGATGGATATAAAAAAATGTTATGATGTGGATTATTGTAATTATCTAGATATTTA
This sequence comes from Ceratopteris richardii, assembly GCA_020310875.1. Lineage (NCBI taxonomy): Eukaryota > Viridiplantae > Streptophyta > Polypodiopsida > Polypodiales > Pteridaceae > Ceratopteris > Ceratopteris richardii. Next base: position 112,808,046 of record CM035424.1, read on the forward strand.
TCTATGTATCAATCAATCAATATATATTTCTATTCATATATCCATCATTCTATGTACTTACTGATTTATTTATCACTGTATCTACCTATCTATTAGTCTATTTATCTATTTATCACCATATCTATCTATCTAGTTATCTATATATCTATCTATTTGAACTAGGTGGATCAAATAATGTCAATAATGTGGATTCTTTTGAATTATCTAGATTAGATAATGTGGATTCATTTGAATTATGTGGATTCAATGATGCCACCTCTTCAATTTCTTCATCCTATGATGGAACTTTGGGAGCATACTCTTCTTTAAGTTATCAAATAATGCATTTGTTATGCAAAGGTCCCATATACACACAAGAAGGAGTGGTGCATGAAAGAAGTCCAAAAAAAAAATTAACATATATTAGTCTCTAAAGGTTTAGATAGTTATTTTCATCACCAAGGAGTAATTTAAGACTCCATTTTGTGCAAGCTAAGGAGTCGTTGATTGACGAGCTTAGATAGAATTCAATTACTGAATTCCATATTTCTTAGAGTTCTTTAGAAGGACTTTCCTTGATTTTGTGTTTTTGGTGGTTTCTTCGCAAGTAGAGCTTCATTACCATCTTCAATAGGTTGTATAGGTATGATACAACATTTCTTGAATTTCACACCAATTGTCTCGATCTATCACGATAGACCTAGAAATTTGTGTTTTTATTGCTGCATGCACCCATACCAAATGCCTCCCCAAAGCCATCCTAACACATGAGATGCTTCTAGAAAACTCCAAGTTTTTTTCTCTATTGTCACATAGCAAAAATTGGAGACACATGTTAGACCCCATCTATCATGACAAACCTCCTCTATCATGACAAATAGGTCTATAGCAATAGATAGCTTTGTCTATCATAATATACCAGCATGAAAAACCCCTTTCATTCAGATAGGCGAGCCTTCTATCTTGACAAACCCATCCATCAAGAATAGACCTACTTCTATCATGATAGATCAATATCCATGATAGAGACCCTCTATCAGGATAAATGCCTATCTATCCTGATACACTAACTCCCACAATAGAACAAGTGCTTCTAGGTGTTGGAGTTAGACGTCTGCAAAAGCACGCGAACAACACAAGGAAGAAGAAGAAGCTTGGAGCACAAACACACAATACTGAATGTATTACTAGAGAATGTACAAAGATAAGTAGCCCATTAGGGCAATAGGCGTATATACAAGCCGGGGAAAAAAAACCTCCTAAAGAGGGAAAAAAGTGCCCCGACGGTCCTAATGTGTTCACACACATCACTACCTAAATATATCAACAAATCCCCCTTGGGAGTGATGTGGTGAACAAGGAGCTGGCACTCATGTATAAGGAAGTGCCAAGCTATGTGGAAATCACTCCACAAAAGGAAGTAAGCCCAAAGCTTTGCGGAAAGCTTCAAACTTCTCCCTAGGCAGAGCCTTCGTGAAAAGGTCTGCAATGTTCTCCTGCGTGGGCACATATGTCAAGCTGATCTCCGCAACACAGAACCTCTCCCTGACATAGTGATAATGCACCTCAATGTGCTTGGTGCGAGCATGGAACATAGGGTTCCTCGCAACTACCAATGCGCTCTGACTGTCACTTAAGATGGTGGTGGCAGAAGACTCACCAACGCCCAAATCAGCCATAAGGCATCTGAGCCACACACACTCAACAGTCACTGTGAAAGCTGCCCTATACTCAGCCTCACAACTGGAAGTGGCCACACTAGGCTGCTTCTTCCTCAACCAAGATATACATGAGCTACCAAGCATGAAGCAAAAATCACTAGTGGACACACGAGTGTCATAGCAACAAGCCCAATCTCAGTCAGAAAAAGCATGCAAATCTGGCGGTAGTGATCCCCCCTTGGGATAAAACAACCCAAGTAGCTGAGTACCACTCAAGTAGCGAACGATGCGCTTAACCGCCTTCCAATGCGTGACTCCTGGGCAATGCATAAACCTGCTCATCCGTGAGACAACAAATTGAATATCTGGCCAGGTAATGCATAATTAAATCAAGCATCCAACAGCCTACTGATAGAGAACAACATCAAATGCATCTCCAGCATCATGAAGACTCAATCGTAACCCTGTCTCCATAGGAGTGGCAATAGGCTTATAGTCTTCAAGGCCAAAACATTGAAATAATGTGTCAATATATTTTGTTTGACACAAAACCATTCCACCATCAACTTGCATAAATTGAATGCCCAAATAGTGATGCAAATGCCCCAAATCAGACATCTCAAATGAGGCATGCAAATCAGCCTTGAAATCAGCAATATGCTTCTCAATAGGACCAGTGAGCAGCATGTCGTCAACATAGACAACAATGATCAGAAGCACATCATTAGCACACTTAACATATAAGGTGCTTTCAGTTGGACTGTTCTCAAAACCATGTGCAACCAGATAGGCATGTATCTTCTCATACCAAGCACGTGGTGGTTGCTTTAAACCATATAATGCCTTCTTTAACATGCACACCTGGTTTTCATGCCCTTTCTGCACAAAGCCACAAGGCTGAAAAACATACACTTCTTCATGCAAATCACCATTTAGAAATGTTGTTTTAATGTCCAACTGATGTACATTCCAACCATGATGGGCTGCAAGTGCACAAATGCTCCGAATAGTAGTCATACGGCATGTAGGTGCAAAGGTCTCATCAAAATCAATGCCTCTTTACTGCGCATAAACCTTTGCAACAAGCCTAGCCTTATACCTGTCAACTGTACCATCAGGTTTATGCTTCAGCTTGTATACCCACTTAGTGCCAATGGCCTCCTTGCTAGGAGGCAAGTCACATAAAGACCATGTACCATTCTTCATTATAGCATCATATTCAGATTGCATAGCAGCCATCCAATTTTTTGAATTCTGTGCTTCATCAAAAGAAATAGGCTCATTCTCATCACAGAGACTAGACACAGCCATAGCATAGCAATCTGATGCAAAGGAGGCACTATGAGAGCCTGAATGAGTACGATATGACAAAGGTGCATCTAATTTGTTGTCACGCAAAGTTTGTACCAGCCACTTTGGCATAGTTTTTGCCTGCTCAATATCAGCTCTCTCATCAACAAGTGCATCATGTAAATCTGCATCAGAAATGGAATGATCTGCATCATCATATGAAACCTGCAAAGGCTGAGAAGTTGCCTCATTCGGACCAACACTAGACTGTCCACCTGTAAAAAGAGGCATCAAAGTATCATACATGTCTTTGGAGCTAACAGATGTCTCCTTAGTACATGAAAGCAATGGCTGAATAGCATCTTCCACAAAGACAACATCACGGCTAACCAGAATGCATTTAGTCTGTCGATGATAGAGATGATAGCCTTTACTTTTAGAATTGTACCCAACAAAAATACATTTTATTGCCTTATCATCCAATTTTCTACGATGTTGTTCAGGCACTAGTGCATATGCCAAACAACCAAAAACACGCACATGAGCAACAGATGGCTTGCGGTCATGCCAAGCCTCATATGGAGTGATAGATTGTAGCGCTTTAGTGGGACACCTGTTCAGTACATATGCTGCACGCATGACAGCCTCAAGCCAGAAACTATGTGGTAAAGCCCGACTCTTCACCATGCACCTCGCCATCTCCATGAGTGACATGTTCTTTCGTTCAGCAACTCCATCTGTTGAGGTGTATATGACACTGTACACTCGTGTTTTATCCCACGTTCAGCCACAAATGCATTAAAATCAGAAGACATATATTCCCCCCCTCGATTAGAACGGAGGGTGCCCATTTTACATGCTGACAGATTTTCAGCCAAAACCAAAAACTGTTTAAAGCACATGAACACTTCGGACTTTACTTTGAGTGGATATACCCATGCATGCCTGGAAAAATCATCAATGAAACTCACGAAGTAAAGGTAATTTCCAAAAGAGGGTGTCTGCATAGGACCATAGACATCACTATGTACAAGCTGCAATTTCTGTGTAGCCCGAACTGAACCATCTTTTGGAAAGGAGAAACACTGCATCTTGCCCAAAATACAGCCTTCAGAAACATGTTTTCTAGGTGCCTCAAGTTTGGGCAAAGAGGACACCATTTCAGAACTAGCAAAATTCAGATGACCAAAGCATGCATGCCAAAGCTTTGCATCTGACATAGCCTGAGAATCATTTACTACACATGCCAAATTATTTAGTGATCTTTCATAGTCTATGAGCTTATACAACCCACGACATAAAATGCCTGAAGCAATAATCACATCGCCATTTGAAAGATCATGAACTGTACACCTGTCATCAAAACATTTCACAACCAAGCCAATGTTGGCTAATGCAGAAACTGATAACAAGTTCTTCTTGATCCCTGGCACAAATAAAGCATCTGACAAAGTGAAAGAACTACCATCAACAATAGTCAAGATGATCTTACCAACTCCCATAACAGGGTAAGAGGAGTTGTTGGCGCATGTAACAGTATTCCATATAGGGGCAGGCTCGAGTGAAGAGAAGAAACTACGCTGCGAGGTAATATGTTTGGTTGCCCCACTGTCAAAATACCAAACATCTGAGTCTACTGCAGACATGCACTGATCATGAGAAGATGGGTCAAAACTGCAGACATTAGTAAACGCCCATTCTTCTTCCAACACAAGATTTGCAGACTCTGTTTTTGGAGTAGAGGCATCTGCAACAACCATTCCAGCCTCTTTCTTCTTTGCCTCTTTAGCAGCCAGTTTTGGACAGTTCTTTATGATATGATCATTCCCTTTACAGTACATACAAAACAATTTCTGCTTTTCTGATTTCTTCTCATCTTTATCTTCCTTCTTCGAATATGCAGAATTAGCAGATTTTTGCTTACTACTTGAAGAGCTCCATTTTCCTTTGCCCTTCTGACTAGCCAGTAAAGCTTGATCTACAACTCGCATAATGGACCTGTTTTGCCTGGACTGATCTTCCTGCAACAGAACAGAGAATAACTCCTCATATGATAAGGCATTTGGATTGCCTTTCATCATCAATTGAAGAGTAGAAGTAAAAATCTGATATGAATCAAGAAGACCATTCAAAACGGTCTGCACAAGTGAGCTATCTGGTATAACCTCATCAACAGAAATCAATTGTTCCTTCAAGTCTTTGATCTTCATTAGGAAACTGTCCATAGAATCACCTTCATTCATGTGGTCACTCTCGAATTGTTTTTGGAGGTAAGCAACACAAGCCTCATTCCTAGCTTGGTACAATGTGGTAAGTGTATCCCAAGCATCCTTAGCTGTTTTGCAAGAGCGAATGTGAGGAATAATGGCACGTTTGACAGACAAAGCTAGCAATGCATGTGCCTGGGCATCTCTGCCATCCCAGCGAATCTGCTCTGCAGTAGGTGCAGCAGAAACAGCAGCACGAAGAGGAATCTGCGGAATATCATCTTCGACACCATCTTCATCAGCTCCAACACCTGTATTTGCAGTACCTATACTCAGAGGTGTAACAGGACGTCTTTCAACGCCCTGCACAATGTTTCTACAATCCTTTTGCAACCAATACATGTTGCATCATATAAGCCCATAATGGGTAGTTGGTACCATCCAACTTATCCTCAACAACCAACATACGTAATACATCACTGCTTTCAGCCCTGGCCGATGACTAAAATACCTTGATGCAAAAAATTGACTGTATCTCAAAAAGTTGAACAGAACTGCCCCAATGAATTCTGCTAGGCTTGTATTAGACTTCGAGACGCTTATACTGGCGAACAGAAACTGGTATATATCTTTGGCACAAAAAGACGAAATAGCCTACACAAGCGCTGCGATAATGCGTTCGGAGGCCGAAACGAGCTCAGATCGCGATTTTGGCACCACAGAGCAAAATAGTTTTGATCTTTGAAACATCTTGAGTATGCTCACCAAATTTCGTGCGAGTCTGAGACTACAAACGGAGGAGTGTCAACGGCACCCTAGATGAAGCGATGACCTGCTCTGATGCCAATTGTTGGAGTTAGACGTCTGCGGAAGCATGCGAACAACACAAGGAAGAAGAAGAAGCTTGGAGCACAAACACACAATATTGAATGTATTACTAGAGAATGTACAAAGATAAGTAGCCCATTAGGGTAATAGGCACATATACAAGTCGGGGAAAAAAAACCTCCTAAAGAGGGAAAAAAGTGCCCTTGTGGTCCTAGTGTGTTCACACACATCACTACCTAAATATATCAACACTAGGTACCTATATATTACACCTCATGTCCTCTCATGGGCCATACTACTTGATTATGAGAGATCACCCTGTCTATCACCACAAAGGCCCCCAACAATAGACCTTGTCTATCACGATAGATCACCGGTCTATCACCGCACTCCCTAGATGACAAAGTGCTTAATCGTGGTAGACCCACCCTATCATGATAGAAGGCTTTATAAGAACAAACCCCTCTATAACGACAACTAGCCTATTAGGGTAGATGGTATCTATCAAGATAGACAGTCTACATGAGAAAAATCAAGGTTATAATTTTTCACTTAAAATTGGTCTATTTTTATGGTGTTCTTGGTGGATTTGAGGATCTTAAGAGCTATAAGAGCCATTAGTGGAGGATATAGCAAGGATCAAAGTGAGCTTACATGAGTTTGGCTAGTTTGAAGGGCCATTCAAAGTGTAGAAAGTTCTTAATGTGATCTTGGATTCTAGCCTAGGCTAAGATCTTAGTGCTAGTGTTAGAACCTAGGGCAACAATAGGAGACCTTAAGTCCAAGACATCTAGGGAGCTCAATTACAAGGCCTAAAATCATTATAACTATAATAACAATAAAGGGAAGGGATCTAGAGAGATGAATCAAGATTATGTAAAAAAACACGAAGTATTCTTGATAATTATACATCAAGAGAAGACACAACAAAGGATAATAAATTGACAAGGGAATTGAGAAGTGAATCCATAATAAGAAGCAAGCTTTTAATAGGTGTAATGAGAGGAAATTGAACTTTCTCATGCACCTTAGATCAAGAAAATAACTTTGCAAAAGGATCCACAAAGCCAAAGATCTTTTGAAGCTAGTGTCATGCATCCATCTACGTCTTGGTCAAAGCAGTATGACAATCCCTACTCAATTGGAAGTCAGGAGACCATTGAATCAATAGTTCCTGTAGTACAGAGAGAACAACTCATAGCAATAGGTCTACACACTTAGAGACACCAGAAGCACCTTAGAAGACTCATTTGGAGTACATCCAAACAAACCAATTAGGTGCTTTCATCTATGAGGATGGTTTAAGAGGCTCGATGATGCAATTGGAGAATCAAGAGCATCCCTATGGATTAGATCACCGAGTGGTCAAGTTTTGAGATCAGATCATATATAGATAATTAGGGAACTATGTATGTGGTTACTTGTCACCCTAAGTGAGTAGAGGACTTTGAGAATGTTTTCCAAGAGTTATAAGTTCAAGATTTGGATGAAGAAGATTAAATAGAGATTCCCTCTACTCCTAAGAAGAAGTCAATGCTCACGAGGATCATAACTACCACGAAGATACCCCAATGCAATACTTCCATAGAGTTATATGTTAACCCAATCAATTGAAGAAGTATTTTCGAAGTTCAAATCCTACAAGCCTTATACTAAGAAGGAGTACCTATTCTATGAGTTCAAGGACCCAAATCATCCAGGGAAACCAACTTACATCATCCCTACCTCAGAGCAAATGTACTTGGCCTCTGACTACACTAAGCAGAATCATTTTTGGCAAGGCCAAATGCTTTTCCCCTAGAGACGCCATCAACTAGTGCAAGACTAGGTAACTCTTTAGGAGCTTATAGAGAGAAAATAAAGCAAACCCCTCATGTAATCTTTGTGCACAATATAGGAAAATGTAGATTAGAGCAAGACACAACCACATCAAAATGAGAAAGGACTAGATGATATAGGTCACATCGAGACAAGGATGATTTTCCTCTACGAAGACAAATAGAATAAGGTTGATACCCTCACGTGTTGAAGTGCATGAAGAATTATTTTGATGGCATGGCACATCCCTATGATTAGAGAGTAGAATTTGACTAGGTTTTGAGACTTGAAAACATGAATAATTGTTCACACAATATGAGGCTTTTGGACTAATCCCCAAGAACATAGTCGTTGCTTGGTTTCAACCCTTCCAATGAGGTCATTTTGAGATATCATGAAGTTGTTCAGATGCTTTCACCATAGATTTCTCTAAGATCAGGTACAATACCTGATCTTTGATCCATAGTTTCAAAGATACACCCTAAAAGATGGTAAGACTAATAATATGAAAATTCATCCAATACACAGAGATATGTCCACTTCCAAAGGTACCTACATCAGCTAAGCAGGTATCCTTGTTCTTATATGGTTTCTTGATTGGATAATTGAGATTCTATGTGTACTTCAAAGAGTCAAATACCCTAGAGGAGCGTGTGAGAATGTGCATAGACATAGAAGACATTTTAGGAGAGGAATGGGATATTTCTAAGCTCTACAAAGAGTTAGATTTCTTGGCTATTATCACATTCAAACCTTCTTCCTCATGGGACGAAGAACTAACTAAGTTAGTTGCACAAAATCTAGGAGGAAATTTTTAGAATAGGCAATACCAGAAGGCTAATGCAATAAAATATTGTTCCACGTGATGGTGATCACATCCATAATGCTTGCCCAATGCAAAACCAGAATGCCATAGTTTCACGATCGTATAAATCCACCATAGAGAAGAAATAAACCAATCATATGGCACACGATTGCCCTTACAACAAGTAGGAAATTGGAAAAAACTACCATCAACCATATCAACAACCACATTGGCATCAAAATCAATATCGACAACAACATTACTATAAGACATAATAGAATGACCAAACATAACATCAAGAACAACCTAGACCACAACCAATTCTAGGAAAGAAGTTGCCACCTGCTACTAATGTGATATTCGTGAAGTATGTGATGGTAAAAGAGAATAATGATAGGGCTTCAATACTAGTGTCTCCATTAATTGCTAAGGATGATCCTCATGCTAAAAGGTTTTACTCATCTCATGTAGAAAACCTCCCCACCTACTATGTAAAGTCACTAGAACATACGAAGAATTATCACTGTAGAACCCAAGCATAGCAATATGATTGGGAACTCAAATACTCCAATGTGATGTACACAAACCCTAACCCTAGCCCCTATATAAGAAAACTAAGACCTCAAGCCCCTAGAGGACCATGCTATAGATGTTAGGGACATCCTTTTGTACGTGAATGCCCACATCCCCCATGCGAAAGTCAACCACACCATCTCACCATTCAAGGTTATTGTTAAGAGTGTGACGAAGTGTATATTATACGAGAATGTCCCAAAAATCTTGCTAGTGACTCAAAGATAACTCTGATCAATGTGATGGGAATTCTGCAAGGATCAAATGTTTCTCCACCCACCTTATTTCACATCTAGTTACTTACTAGAGCTCACATCTTACTAAAAGCACATGAAGGGGACCAAGCAAAACTCGTAGATTCTAGTGAGATAGGAGAGCCTTGCAAAAACAAGACCAAGTGATAGAGATTCTATAGAGAAAGAATAAAGAGAAAATGGTCCAAAAAGCTCGCAAAGCTAGAAGGTAGCTTGAAAGAGACCAAGGCTAAGATCATAGAACTTCACAAACCCTATTAGAGACTTCATCTTTCTCTAAGTTAGGACCAATCTTAGTAAATTTCATCCTTGAAGAATTGAACATAATGTTTAAAGCATATCAAGCATGATTGATAGAAGCACCCAATGTTATAAAATTAGACAAGTGCTACCCCATAGAAAAACTTAAAAGTAGAACGAAAAAAGTTTTGTATCAAAATGGTGGAAGCTAGCCACCCTTTCACAAGAGTAACCTAGTCAAAACAGACTTGTACTTCCAATAATCATCAGAAAGATCATAGAAAATGGCATCTAAAGACAACCACTTAGCACCTCAAAGGGTTAGATCAGTTGAAATTAATGCAAGGAGAACTCTTTCCAATAGATTCATATGTTCCTAATTTGACAAAGTGCAAAATTCCCCAATCAATCAATAAGTACTCAAAGGAGTTCTTGAGAGAAATTCAAGAAGAAAAATGTAATATGGAGCAAATGAATTCCCCATCCATTTAGGAGATTGATCATCTTCATGAAAATTTTCCTCAAGGCATTCCCTCTAATTATGGATAGTAGGAATATGTACAAGCAATTCACAAATTAGACTTTGAATCTAACTCCTTGAAAGAATTTCCTTATTTCACAAGGCCTTGGGAATAAAAGTATTATCAAATGGGAGGGTCCATGATAATGACTAGAAACAAAGAGTCAATTATACCTAGAAACATGGAAGTAGTCAAGAACACTAAAGTGTAGTGTCATCTCACTATAGAAGCGCTACTCAAAGTCAAACCAAATTTGTGAAAACATGTACAAATCAAGTGCCACAATGTTACAAGGAGTCAATTAATGAGGGGCTGTGAACCATCTCCTAACTCATTTAGAGGTATCACACATGAGTGCCAAGTGGCACTCATGTGTAGATCAATGGACTCAAGCCATGTGAGGTAAATCAAGAGAAGGGTACGCGGCTGGGCGGCAATTGAGAGTCATCGTTCTCCGTGCGACTTCGTTACCCGAGCTAGAGAGAAAGAGTGAGTCGACCTCTGTGCAGAACCCAATAAAAACCGGGAAGATCCTTGGAGCGTGGGTGGCGTCTGGAGGACAGATCCGACATTGGTATCAGAGCTATACAACCAGGAGCGGGCCCGGATTGAGTTAACAATCGACGAAAGCGACACGTGCAGGCAGCTCAGCGATCGCCGTTAGCTCACGAGGAGCTAGGCTCCTCCCTTCCCACTCCAAGATGGCATTGAGCATGTAATGCTCTTGGTTTTATAGAGAGCTTCTCCGCTGCAGCGCCTCTATATGGGATAATAGTTCCTTTCGACAGACATTCCAAGACCTCTTCATGACCCACAATCACAGGAATATTCGAGCTTATTCTTGGAGTCTTTCGAAGTTTTTTTGGACCAATTTGGATATTAAAGTGATGCTTAAAATTGGCCAAGATGATGCACTTATGTAATATGGGTTGTGGTTGTGGGATGGGGGGTGTAGATTTTATGAAAGAAGCTTTCTTTCCTCAGTTTTGAGCTTCTCAAAGTTACTACTCTAGGAAGATGAGCTTTTTCACTTCCCATCAGTGACATACCCGACTTTTCCGGACCGCATCTTCTTCATACGATATCGGATTTCAAAAATCTTGGTCACGTTTCGAAGCTACATTTCCAAGCTTCGCTCAGAGACCATTGATGTTGGATTTGGACGAGATTTGCCCCACCAAAATCTCTCTACAGTGCTTCAGCAGGATCTAGGCGGCCACTCCCGGGCCTAGTTTTTCGTCATCCGGACTCCAAATCCAACTTTTTCACTTGGGATAGTCTCAAATTTTTGAAGTACAGGTGCTGGGCAACAATTTGCGGACTGGCAAGGATTGTTACATCTTTGAAATTGCTCAGTTTCACTCAGTTTGCATGTTTGGGGCTTTTCCTACGCACTTTTGGTGTTGTTTTGGATAGTTTATGGTGTTGAGAACCTCCCCGGACCAAGCGGACATTTCCAATTTTCTTTTGGGACTGGCGAGGATTCAAAATCAGCGGCTTGAAGCATCAAAGACCACTTGGATTACGCTTCCGCAACTCTATTTTGTATTAGGGAAGTGCTCTTGTGTTATATTTCTCTTCTTCTTGCATATTTAAACTCTACTTCCATTCATTTTCATACACTCTAGTTAGCAAACGGGGGAAGGGTACTTAAACATGGAAACTAAGGGCAAACAAGTAATTGAGACCACTTCTCCACCTAGAGAGCAACTAGAGGATCCTGATGCTAGGATGGAAGAAGTAGAGTTAGGGCAAGAAATAGAAGAGAATTTAGAAGAAAAAGAGCCTTCACAGCAAGAGTATACTTATGAAGAGCTTATAGATGAATTTGTCACTCGTGACCAATTCATTGATTTGAAAGAGCAAACCCTTAAGTTAGAGAAAGATTTGGGTAGCATCACATCTCTTATACAGCAGCTTAAGTCTCAAATGATCTCACTTGAGACTAGTGTCACCTCTTTCCTAGCTAGGAAGGAAAGAGAGACTCCTATCATTCCTCTAGAGATTACTAGGAAAGAGACTTCTCTTCCTAGTAAGCACAAAGGAGAGAGCTCTAGGGAAGCTCCCCTCGTGAAAGACTTGAAGCCACCTACCTTTACGGGGGATGACCGAGACAGGAACAAGGATGCAATCTACACTTTTTTACAAAAGTGGCATGATTTGCATCAATTGAAAGGCACCCCACTTGAGTATCGTGTGCTAGAGGCGAGTCTCTCCCTCGGCCCACGTGCTTATAAGTGGTGGATGAGTCTTAAGGAGGTGAACTCTATCCCTAGTGACTCGACTCAGTTTGAGACTCTTTTCCTAAAAGAGTTTCTTCTGAGAACGAGGAGGAGAGGAATTGGGATGAGTGGGATAGGATTACTCAAAGAGGCAGGCCTCTTTCAGTCTATCTATCCCACTATAGAGAGATCACTTTGAAGCTTAAGGGTCTAGATGATTTTCAGAAGACCAGAGGGTTTGTTAGGGGCTTGGATAAAGCCATAAAGAGGGAAGTCAGGAGGAATGCACCTAAGACGTTTGAGGAGGCGATCAAATATGCACAGATATATGAGGACCATAATCGTCCTCAGTATACTCCTATGGAGACGGATCAGTCCCTTAAACCTCTTAGTACCACTAAATTTAAGAAAAAGTTGCCTTTTGGGAAAAACAAAGTTTTTATTAAAAAACAAAGATCACAAGGGCCTAAGCTATCCACAGACCAGTTTGAGAAGGCCAAAAGAGAGAACCTGTGTTTTAGGTGCCTATCCCCTAGCCATTCGCAGTGGAACTGTCCACTCAAGAAGGGGGAAGAAAAGAAAAAGGGACCAGAGTCTAGTACGGCCCCTGAAAAGGGCAAAAAGGCGGTCCACCTAGTGCAGACCCTTCCTATTCATGGCAGCTCTAGCTGCAAGGGAGTGGAGGTGATGCACGAGGATATAGAGCACACCTATTGTTTGACTCAGTCATTGTGGTCACCGCAGTTTGGACCACATGACTTGGTCAAGCTACATGGTAGTGTATACGGGACCAGGGTGGGAGTCATGATAGATGACTCTGCCACTCATAACTTCATAAACTATGCTTTGGTCAAGAAATTGAAGATTCCCCAGCAGCCTAGTGCACTAAAAAAACATTGTATCTATGATGCAAGGGCAAGATAAAAGAATATGGGATACTATGGTATCCAATTTGGAAGTCAAGATCCAGGACTATACAGATTATATGGACTTCCAAATCATGAACATGGAGAGGACAAATCTAGTCTTAGGAAGAGAGTGGCTATGGGGGTTGGGAGATACACTTAAACGCAGCTATCAAAATAACACACTCGAGTTTGAAAAGAATGGAAGTAAAGTTTGTATTCAGGGAGAGAGAGATGTACCTAGTGCACCTCTCATCTCATCACTAGAGTTGTATAGTCTCTGTTATTCACAGCATGTACAGGATATGTTTTTATTGTATAGTCATGATATGGAGCATTGTACAGACAGCTCATCTGATGTATATTTTCATGCTTTGAATGTAAATATGACCAAGACTTTCTACTATTCTTTTTTGCAAGAGTATGTGGTTAAAAGTTTTAAGGATCTTATGTTTGAGTACAGAGATGTTTTTCCCACTGACTTACCTAGAGGGCTACCACCTGAGAGAGGGGACATTGACCATGCCATAGAGGTTGTTACTAACACTAACCCTATTTCTAGACCACCTTATAGGCTTAGTGTTTCTCAGCATGAGGAGGTTGAGAAGCAATTGCAAGATTATTTAGATAAAGGCTTCATCAAACCTAGTAACTCACCATGGGCATCGCCAATGCTCCTAGTTAAAAAGAAAGATGGCTCTACGAGACTATGTATAGATTATAGAGCACTTAATAAGGTAAATATTAAAAATAGATTTCCAATGCCTAGGTTGGAAGATCTATTTGATCAGTTACATCAAGCTAGGTATTTTACCAAGCTTGACCTTAGATCAGGATATCATCAGATTAGGATTAGGGCAGAGGATGTCCCTAAGACTGCATTTAGGACTAGATATGGGCACTATGAGTTTTTGGTGATGCCTTTTGGTCTCACCAATGCTCCTGCCACTTTCATGAAGCTCATGAATAGTGTTTTACGGCCTTATCTAGGACATTTTGTAGTAGACTTCTTGGATGACATTCTGATCTATAGTGCATCAGAAGAGGAGCACTTGGAACACTTGAGAAAAGTATTTCAAGTGCTAAGGGAAAATTCGCTCTTTGCTAAGGAGTCAAAGTGTGAATTTTTCAAGAAAGAGGTTAGATACCTTGGGCATATAGTCTCCCAGGATGGAATCCAGATGGATCCTGAAAAAGTAAGGGCTATTATGGAATGGCCACATCCACGGAACCTGGAAGAGCTGCAGATCTTCCTAGGTTTATCAGGTTTCTCTCGAAGATTCATTAAGAACTATGCCAAAGTTGCTGTCCCGATGACGGAACAACTTAAAGGGAAAGGGAAAGCCTTTCATTGGGGAGAAGAACAGAAGCAAAGTATGGAAAAGTTGAAGGTAGCAATTGCTACAGCTCCACTTTTACATATAGCAGATCCCAATAAACCATTTGTGGTTGAGACTGACGCGAGTGATTTTGCTATTGGAGCGGTTTTAGTACAGGATGGTCGACCAGTAGCTTTTGAGAGCAAGAAACTAGAACCGGCTCAAAAGAATTACTCCGTCTATGAGAAGGAGTTGTATGCAATAGTCCATGCTTTGAAGAAGTGGCGTCATTATTTATATGGTGCCAAAGTTACGATAGTGTTTGATCAAGAGAGCATTAAGTGGCTCTCTAATCAAACAGACCTTAAAGGTCGTAAGGCCCGATGGGCAGAGACCCTTCAAGAGTTTGATTATGAGCTTAGGTATAGGAAGGGAAAGTTTAATGTGGTGGCTGATTCACTTAGCCGCATGCCTATGCTCAATGGACTGAGTTTTACTCAGATCACTAGTGAGCTACTTGAGTCTCTTAGAGGGAAATGTAGGCTTGATCCTGCATATTCCGAGATTTGGGAAGCCATAGAGAATGGGGATTGTGATATACGGGTTTCTAGTGAGGATGGAGTATCGACGGGTACTCAAGAAGGATTCAAGTGGAAGAATTACAGTGTCCAAGATGGATATCTGTTATATAAAGGTAAGGTGTGTGTCCCTAGAGATACTGAGATGAGACGTCATATTTTATATGAGTGTCATGACACACCTAGTGCGGGACACCCAGGAGTTAACAAGACTTATGATCTTGTTAAAAGGCAATTTTATTGGCCTGGACTTCATAAGGACGTCCTAGAGTATGTGCTTAAGTGCAATAAATGCCAGGTCAACAAAGCTGAGAGGTTGAGGATTGGAGGGCTACTCCACCCATTGGATATTCCCAATGGGAAGTGGGAGAGTATCTCCATGGACTTTATAGTCGGATTACCTAAGACATAGAGAGGGCACGACTCGCTCTGGGTAATTGTGGATAGGTTAACCAAAATGGCTAGGTTTATTCCGACACGTACTACAGTGAAGACACCTGAGTTGGCTAGACTCTTTGTAGAGAACCTATACCCGTTATATGGTCTTCCTTTAGACATAGTTTCTGATCAGGATAGGAAGTTTACTAGCCACTTTTGGAGAGCAGTCTTCAAAAGGTTGGATACAAAGCTTAGCATGAGTACGGCCGAGCATCCACAGTCGGATGGGCAAACAGAAAGGGTTAACCAAATCCTAGAGGATATGCTTCGAGCATATGTAAATGAAAGGCAAACTAATTGGGAAGAGTACTTACCTATAGTAGAGTTTGCATATAATAGTGCCAAGCACTCTTCCACCGGGCATAGTCCATTTATGCTTATGTATGGGTTTCAGCCAAGAGCTCCTTTGCAATAGGCTTTCAGAATGAAAAAGTTCAAGCTGCAAAGGACTTCTTGGAAGAGATGAATGATATGCTTAGGCTTGCAAAGGACAGCATTAGGAGAGCTCAGGATAGAGCTAGAGCCTATGCTGACCCTCAAAGGAGAGATATCAACTTTGAGGAAGGAGAACAAGTCTATCTTAGAGTTCCATCTAGGTCTGAAACCATGAAGACGGGACCTTGTCCAAAATTATCTCCTAGGTATTGTGGACCTTTCCAAATACTTAAGAGAATAGAAAAGATGGCTTACCAGCTCCAACTTCCAGAAAATAGTCAAATCCATCGAGTTTTTCATGTTAGCCGACTTAAGAAAAGGCTGGGTGAATCTGACAACCTCATTCCAGATAGTGAAGTAGTAGAGCCTATTTCTGTTCAATCTATTCCACATGAGCCTGAGAGCATACTACGCACTCGAGAGAAACGGACGAGGAGTCACTTGTCTAAAGAGTGTCTAGTAAAGTGGCAAGATAGTTCAGAAGATAGTGCCACATGGGAGCGGGTTAGCACCCTTTAGAGACGGTTTCCCAGTTTCACGTTACCTTCCCAAGAGTTTTCTTAAGGGGAAGGATATGAGGAAACAACACGGAGACAGGACCATGTATTTCTATACATGGGGATTTAGTGGGAGTACTTTTCTCTTGATTATCTTTTTTTTCTAAGCCTTCCAATACCATTTTTGAGGACAAAAATGGAGTTAAGGGGAAGGAAATGTTACAAGGAGTCAATTAATGAGGGGGTGTGAACCATCTCCTAACTCATTTAGAGGTATCACACATGAGTGCCAAGTGGCACTCATGTGTAGATCAATGGACTCAAGCCATGTGAGGTAAATCAAGAGAAGGGTACGCGACTGGGCGGCAATTGAGAGTCATCGTTCTCCGTGCGACTTCGTTACCCGAGCTAGAGAGAAAGAGTGAGTCGACCTCTGTGCAGAACCCGATAAAAACCGGGAAGATCCTTGGAGCGTGGGCGGCGTCTGGAGGACAGATCCCACACACAAATTGCTAGTTCCCACTGAGGTAGGATCACACAGGAAAGTACTAGAGATACCCAGAGACAAGATAGGAGACATGAGTGAAGGAGAATAAAGAAACACTTATATCCATATCACCTATTAAGGATGCACAACTAGGGCAATCCAAGATTCAAAAGTAGGATTTTCCATTTTCACCACTCCCTTATGGAAACTTTGTGGCAAAGCAGCTTTAAGATTTGTGTGACTAAAGTTCCAAATGTTAGATGGACGCATAGGGAAGCCACTAGGAGTTTGAGCATAGTTTTTCCATATGTGAATTTGGAAAGAATCATGTTTATGAAATGATCTTGGGTAGAGTATTCATGGGAGAAATACAGATAGTGCACACATGAGGAACCAATTCTTTGTACTTACAACATTTAGGGGTAATTCCCAATGTTAATCTCAAAGTCTATACACATAGAGATGTACCACCCTTGCAATGAACGATTATACATAACACACCAAAAGATACTGAATTGATGCACTCCATAGGATTAGACCTTTGATGGATGCACAAGGATTGTCACTTATGGATGTGAAGTCTTATATTAGAAGAAGAGAAGAGATTAGAATCTAGAGACATAGGAGCCTCAGAAAACCAAAGATCACTTCAAGACCGAGGCTATGGGCCTATGATCTTTGTTGAGGAATCATATAAACCCCACTATCGGGTAGAAATCTTAGCAAAAATGGACATAGCAATAAACTATGAATAATGGACTACCCGTTGAGATGAGGATCGCTATGAGATCTTAGTATTCATGTGCAACTCGATAATTGAAGAGTGTGATCATAGCATAGATATATAGGATGAAAATAGTGGTGATGATATAGCATCCATCATCATGGATCCCTTTTGTGTTTCAAAAGAAGAGTACCTATATTAAATAGATGACAAGACTCATGAATTAAATGAGTATAAGAATGATGTTATAGCAACACATGTGAACATAGAGATTAAGAAAAGAAACACAAAAAGAACCCCTCTACATAGCAAGAGGAAGAAACTTTGTTCAAAGAACCTGTGAACTTCAAGAAGTATGAGGTAGAGGATAGAAAAGGCATGGTGAGAATGCAAAGAAGAGAAGATCTCATGGGAAAAGCTTATGAAAATAAAGGAGTAGTATATAGGAAATGAGCTAAGTGAGAAAGAAGAAGCATATTTGCAAAATTGATTGAGAGAATATAGAGATGTATTCGCTTCGACTTACAAGGATTTCAAAACAATGGAACTAGAAATATGTTCCCATAGAATCTCCATGACCTTAAAAACCAAGCCAACACAATAGAAGCCATACACATATAATTACAATTATGCAACAAAGATAAAGAAAGAAATCGATAAGTTGATAGAAGCTATATTTATCTATGAGATTGAACATACACAATGTGTATCCCCTATTGTTGTTGTTCCCGAGAAGAATGGAAAATTATGCATATGTATTAATGTGAAAAGAGTTAATGCTTCCATGATAAGAGATAGTTATCCACTTCCTATCACAAAAACATTATTAAGATGTGGATTAGTGTCGTGGAGATTTGTTCTCCATGGATGCATTGTCACGTGGACTACCTTTGAGCACATGGAAGATAAATCCACTCTCACGAGTGATGAGGGGATGATTGTTTCTCATGGCTGGTCATGGAGCATTTCTAGGGGAGCGGCATGAATATCTGGCTCTTTCTTATGGCGCATGCAAGAGATTCCAAATGGAGGAAAAGAGGGATGTTCACATGTTTTGGAGAAAAATATTCTGGAAGGAAAGGAGCTCGTTAGAGGGGATTTGTGTGAAAAATCTACATGACACCAAACGAATAGGGGGTATCTTGGGACCTCTTTAGTATCTTGAGTCTTTTGTCTACAAATGGAAAGGGTCCGATAGCAACAGGGGGTGGTTGCATGGGGATAGGCACAGATTGGGGGAACCTATAACTTTGCTTCGGATGGCTTGTTCCATGATTAGAATATGATGGACAGAAGGAGGCATCTAAGGAACTGGAGAAACCTGCACTCCCATTGAACTACAAAAGGGACTATAATTTAGTTAGTGACTGAGAAGGTTGTTGCTCGTGAAAACAAAAGCCTTCTAAGAAGATTTGAATTACTACTAGCGGAACATAGCAACGAACAGAAGCAAGCTTACTACTACAAGTTTCTTCGAATTACAAACTGATATGAGAGAAGGATTTAGGATCTCCCAATTGTTTATGATAAGTACCTATTTTCGCTTTGAACTTCAATACATTTCCAGTGCAATCTCATACAATTGCTTGTATCACATCAACCTTGACTTCTTCCTGTGCATATGTCATGATGAATTTTTTATATATGTTTAACTTCAAGAGAATGTTTGCTCGCATTAACACTTTTGTCAATATACGTAATTGACTTATTTTGCTTGGTCATAAAATTTTGTTGTTAATTTATGCAACCTTGTCACATAAGCATATTTTAACAAAGGTATTGCAAGATTACAAAACTAAGCAAATCTGTTCTGAGTTACAACCGAGAGACTTTTAATGAACATTGCTCCAAACATTACAGACTTAGTTAGAACTTATCGACCAGCTTACACTACATAGGGTAAATGCCTTGGAACTCGGTGTTGACACTATGGAATTCCAGGTACTGTTGTAAGCCTTATAGTGGAAATTTCTTCACCTCTTGCTGAGATGGTCTAACATAACCAGTGGTGCATATGTTTCTGCAACGACTTATTTTGCGCTTGTGCCACAAGAATCTAGGATAGAGTTTAATTGAAACGAATAGGGTACCTATCTCAAACTTTTACATTCAATTTTTTGGGTAACTATGAACAAGGCTTTACGTTCTTGACCTTGTTGACTCCGAAATCCGATGTCCTCACAGGTCTTTGCTTGTTGACCTTCATTATGGGTTGGATAACAAAAGCTAAATTCCAAGAATTGGGAGTTCATCTTGAATGAAAATGCAAAGGGATATATAAAAATACCGGGGAATAATCCTAAGTATTTCAAAGGGATATGTAAAACTATCGGGGAATAATCCTAAGTATTTCAATGTGGATGTAAAGAAGTTCTGCTTAAATGGGTGATGCAAATATCTAAATGCTTTCTATTCTTTTACATGAGAGTTTTTGTATTAAAAAAGGAATGCCATTCTCGAGTTTGTATATTGACCACGTCATCACCAAAAGATTTAGTTTTCATCTCTCGTGTTCTTGCAAAAAGTCACCATGGTATGACATATTTTCTCTAGTTGACTGAAGAGGTCAAAGACTTTTTGTCTAATCCTTAAAGTAATCGTTTGACCATTGTGATCTGGTATTGATGCATAAATAAAGAGATGCTAATCAATAAAGAGGCCTTGTCGATCCCAAAATTTTAATGCTTTATGATTTATGAAAGGTGAAAAGAAACATTGTTTGAGGTTCCAATAACCAACTACAATGCCACCCATTCATATGTCGAAAACCAAGGAAAAATGACCATGGAGTCAACCTTGTGACCCTTAACCAATCCTATCAATCTAGAATGGATCTAGAGTATACAAGAGTCGAAGATGAGAAGATAAAATAGGAATTATGTGAGGAGTTAGGTGAAGAAAATATTTGTATAGTTAGAGATGAAGAGATATGTGAGGGTGAGATTAGAAAATATGATGAAATATTATAGTGAGCTTGATGATGCAGTTTTGGTGTACATGCATCAAATTAATAGAGATGATGAAAAAGTGCAAGATGTTGAGTTGTTTGAAGAGCAAGAGGATGTTTGGGCAAAAGATTTTAGTTTGTGATGTGATGATTCAATCATAAGTGATGTCGAGAACTTGAGTGAGTTTGAAGTAGTTAGTGAAGCAGGTGTCAAGGTTTTCTGTAATGAAGATGAGGCACGAGTCACTAATGCTTTATGAGTTGAGGATATTCTTGCTAATTCTCCTAAAGAAGTAGGAGGGGATGACAGACATAATATTGATTCAGAGAAGAATAAAAATCATGATGCATTTTCTCTCAAGCATAATGTTTTGTCTGATGAAGAGTTCAACATATGTGAACAAGTGTCCAATGAAGATATATATGATGACTGCTTGAGTTTGATTGATCGAGGAGAGTTGTTTTCAATGGAAATGTATGAAAATGTTATAGCTCAAGATGATGTGTTTTACTTGATGTATGCTAGCTTAGAATTGCATCACTTTGAATGTGTACTACGAGATGAATTGAATGAATCATATTCACATAATGAATGCATGTTGGATGAGAGTTTTGAATTTGATCCAATTCAAATAGATGCAGCTAGTGTTCAAATGAATGAATTTATTTCAAAATGTTATTGAATATGATGTTCATGATATCTCTTATGCATTTATGTGTATAGGTGCTGATCTAGAGCCAATTGAAGATTTTGAGTTTGAGCGGATCATACAAAGGGTGACTATCTTTGAGTTGTTTGTACATATTTTATTAAAGATAGACTTTCATGAAATTCTTTCATGGATTGCATATGTACATAATGTTACTTTGATCTAATGTGTCTCATCATTTTTTTAGATTTTATGAGTGTAGGACTTGATCGAGTGGTGATGATGGAGAAGGTAACCAAAGCATGGAGTTGAGAAAACCTTCTTCATTAGATATCTTATCTAGACCTTGACTTTTTTTTGCACCATTATTAATTGCATTGCATCTAGAGTTCTTTAGAATGAATTTAGAAGTTTATGTGGATGACATGTGCACTCATTCCCACATAACACATACTTTTATCCTAGAATGAAGATAACTTTTTGACAAGTGTAGAGAATATCAAGTGTGTTCAACCCAAGAGAAAGTGTTTTCATTGTCAAACAACGTAAGATCTTAGGTCACATATTGTCAAACAATAGAATATAAATGGATGAAGATAATAAGATTTAGAACCAAATTACCAAGATTTAGAATGGTCAAAGAAGTACAATCCTTTATGGGTCATTTTGGATAGTACCGATGTTTTATCCACATGTATCATTGAAAAAAATTTTGGTACAACATTTTGATGAATTTTGAGTGGAACAAAGAATGTGAGAAATCATTTATAGAGTTTGAATGAGTTTGTTTTGAGCCTCTTTTTTAATAATTCCAAAATGGAATAAGTTATTCCATGTTCATGTCGATGCTTCAAATTTTTCTATTGGATGTATGCTAGCACAACCCACAAGAGAAGGAAACAGATGACTTCCCATAGCTTATGGATGTGGACAGTTGAACACAGTAGATTGGAGTTACATGACCACTTAAAGACAGATAGTAGGCATGGTTTATGCAATCATGAACTTTTGACATTCCATTAGTAGAGAAACCTTGCAATACAAATAGGTTAGCAAGATGGTTTCTCTTACTAATGGAATATGATTTCAAAGTAGTTGTTTGGAAAGGTAAAATCCACCTTTGAGCAGATCACCTTTTGTGAATCACTTCAAGACATTTCCCAAAAGATGTGTCAGATGAACATCCTGATGCATATATGTTCTTTTTAGGTCTTATCAACACCCTAGCTAGAAGTTCCCATGCAAAATACATCATTGTTCCCACATACCATCTTACCAAATGGGTAGGAAAAATGATGCATAGAGGCCGATAAAGTTCTTGTTTGAGAATGTGTTCATGAGGTATGGATTGCATATAGAGTTTTTAAATGCCAGAGGATCTCATTTCTTAAATGAAGGGATTGAATATTTCTTAATGATTTCATGGTGATGCATAAGAAATCAATGCCATATCATCTAAATGCAAACCAACAATTTGAAAGTATCAATACGATCTTATGTAACATATTAACTAAGATCATAGATAATAAAGAATCAGATTGGTACAAATAGCTACATCATGCTATTTGGGCATATGGAGTGTTTTATAAGAAAATACTCAATGCAGCCCCCTTTTAGATGATATTTGGTTAGAATGTTGTGCTTTCTTTAGATTTCTTGATACCTGTGCTAAAGGTAGCACAAACATATTGCTAGACATTCCATGAGCTATACCCCAAGATAATGGACTTAGGATATTTAAGAGAGACTAGATTAAGAGCATTTGCACGCATAAATGCAGACAAGAAGAGAAAAAATACTTACTTTGAAAATGTGTTTATGGACCTATGATTATCAATAGAATTTATACAAGCAATGAAGTGGACTTAGCCACTCTAGAAAAACAAATCTAATTCCAAATTACATTAGTGGGAGCAGATTCAAGCTTTTGTCCATAACCATTGACAAAAGAGACGCTTAATCTAATCAATGTAGTTAAATGAATGAAACTAAGTAGACAATGTATACATAAATATAGGAATGCCAATGTTTAAGGCTTCATCTTAAGAATGTCATCCCCCAATGAGATGGACCTAGGTATCACATGGTAGTGTGCCAAACAAAAAGGAATAACTTTTCTATCATAGTAGATAGATGACCATTCATTTTGGTTGAGCTAAGACAGGGCACTACAATCAAGAGGATCAAGGACCTAATTGATTCAAGATCTTCCACTAGTGCCATTAGGTATTCATGATATCAAGACATGAACTTAAAAATGAATCTAATTGAGGATTACCTCATAGGATAAGGAGGTGTGTTAACCCCTTGCGTGAGTGAGGTTGAAGTTTGAATCCTCATACAAGAGGCCCTCTTCATAGTAAAGCTATTAGTTTTCCATTATGAAGATCTTACACAACCTTTGATATTGGGCCAAGGTTGAATATATCATCACATAATCGACTTACACCTCCCAATATGTCTTCTTCAAGTTTGGGTGAATAAGCAACATATTATCGTAGAGTTAGAAACTATCAAGAGCCCTAGTGAGGAATCATTGGTAGAGTTGAAGGCTCTCAGGTCTTCTAGTTATCCATCTATGATAAGGTTGGGTTCTCTCAACTCTTCCAAGTATGATTCTATGCTAGAGTGGAAGGCTCTTGAGCCTTCTAGGTCTACAACTTCCATAGAGCTGGAGACCTCGAGTTCTAATATTCTAAGTCCCTAGATGCTCATGGTACTCCTAGGTCTATTGTCCAAAATGCGTCACTTCCTGATAGATAGGTCATAGAAGTGTTGGAACTCCCTTCTTTTCCAAAGACTAGTGTCACACCGATAACTCAATCGTAGAGGCATGGAACTCAACCACACTAGAAAGATCAAGCACAAAGATCACTTTCCACCATGCCATTCAAGGAATACATATACCCACCCATTCAAGGTATGAAAGAGGTCTCGGTGAAAAAGGGTGTAACCAATTGCTACAATGAAATCAAAGTCACCACTGAAGAAGTAGAATGTAAATCAAAAGCAAGAGCAAAAGAACCAGGGAAGACAGCAACCATAAAGAAAAAAAAAATGGATACCTAAGTGGTCAATGATGCATGCCCTAAAGACATGAGCATTTGCTTGCCTAAGACTTGTTGGAAAGCCCACATTTCCTTATATGCATCATTATCTTTTAGGAAACCTCAACAACCCCTACTCATTATACACCTAGAATGATAGCCTTTGTATCTTAGAAGCCATATAAATCAGTTCCTAGAAAATTGGGATATAGGTACTTAAAAAGCCCTAGGATGATGTACGTTTACAATCTCCTAAAAAAATTGTATAATTCAATAAACTCTTTATTTAACCCAATAAGGGAATTATTCACTATCAACCAACTTTGTAATAAACTCATATCTCAAAAACCTTGTAACATATCAATGAATCACCACATTCATGCTAATATCATGCACTATCCCAAGTATGCATGTTGATGGTCTACTGACATGCACTAGGCATAAGAACATCACTATGCACAACTATACAACATAGGCCTATATGGAAAGCATATCAGTATTGGAAAGGGACAAAGGTCTCACCATACTAAGGTGAAAGTTTGTTTACATACCAATGTGTTTTCCTTGTGTAGGATATCATTGTAAAACAATAAGATTCATGTTTCAAGTAGAAGTTCCTTTAGTGAGAGCTCCCAATTAGTGATTACTGGACTACTATGCCCTTCCTAGAGGTGATTATCCATTACTTCCACCCAACGAGCTCACTCGCTTCAAGCGTGAGCTCCCCATGAGATCTCCGCCAAGTAACCAAAGGAATTGCATCAATGTTTAATGACATTGGTTTTGGGGGTTAGTAGGATCATTAGGATATGCAAAGTTCATATGGGAATCAAAATTATAGCTCAACCATTGTTGGGGTCACTTTAAATTTTTCTTTAAGGAATTAGAGGCTCTCCAGAATGCAAAGGAGCTTGAACCACTTTGGGAGAAGGTTAGCTTGGTAGAGTACTTCTCAACACCCCTATCCAAGATAGATTTCTAAAAATGCTACTTTTTAATTCACATACTACAACTGGGCATTGATAACGATGTCCTTTGTATGTTCATACTCCCCTCATATAAGACGATCAATCGCTAAAGAAATAGCTCACCCATAAGCTAGTTCAAGAGGCCTTGAACATGTCTAGCATGCAAATTGCCTCTAACAAAGAAAATATAATCTTAGAATGCATGAAGAAGAAGGATATTTTCAACATCAATCGTAAGTCCACTATCACTTCAACCTTGTCTACAATTCTACATATGTGTATGCAACACTTTGCATTCTTGGGATAGGAAAAATTTACATAGATGCACAAGAAGATATGGTTTAGTCTGTATTTAGCATAGAATATTTATATCAAAATTGACCTCCCACACTAGATCATGGATTAATTATATGAACCTAACAACAAATGGATAAGGAAACAAGTGCTTAATATTATCAAGGCCCTTAGATGATAGAATTGATGTAGTAAGTGTAGAAAGTGAGATGACAAAACAGAGCAGTCATGCCCTTCTTGATAAAGAACTAGTGAAGAGTGGTTTTGATGTTGCTTTCATCCAAACCATGCATGTAGTTTCGAAAGTATTTGGAGTGGTAAATTCACATAGGTTCTTGACGAATAATCCTTTCGCACGTTATGGTCCATGATGCCTACCCCAAGAAAACACCTCAACGTCCATTATCAAGGTTCCTATTGATCTAATTTTATCCCTCCAATCAACTCTTAGAGGCCATATACCACCTCCTATTCCTCCCATCAACACCACTACCTTCATCACATTGCAATTCCTCCATGCCATCACTAATCGTGCATCTAAGCCACACATCCCACTTTGAGACACCACCCCCCGTAACCCATTACCTATCCTCAGTAGAGAATCACCTTGCACTCCCAGACAACCATTCCTCACACCACGTTTCTCACCCAAAGTACAACCATTCAGACCCATAGCCCCTTATCTCCAATTAGCGACGTCTATATTGTTTGACCATATTGTTTTTATCTTTACTTGATTTGTACACCCCATCCACTACCATTTTTATCTCACCAATCCTTCCTATTGAACCAACTATAGTGCCACTTCCCATTCCTATCTTCAATGTCTCCACAACTATAGTGCCACTTCCCATTCCTATCACCATCACAATTGATGATTCTTCCCCCCATCCCAACCCCTCCTCCTATGACAACACCATAACACACTCCCATTCCCCCCTCACCACCATGCACTACCATACATGCATTCACACCCCTAATCCCTACTCCCCTTGTAGTTCCACCTCTCCCAACATTTATGCATGTCAATCTAGTTTTTTCTACATCTATGCACTTTTTGACCAAAACCACGAGGCTAAAATATGTACACTTCTTCATGTACTTTTTGAACAAAACCACGAGGATAAAATATGTACACTTCTTCATGTAAGTCACCATTCAAATATTTTGTTTTAATGTCTATGGTGAGCTGCAAGTGCATAGATGCTACAAACAATAATCATTTGGCATATGGGAACAAATGTCTCAGCAAAATCAATGCCTCTTTCTTCAATATAACCTTTTGCATCTTTAGCCTAGCATTATACATGTCAAATGTTCCATCAAGCTTACATTCATCTTGTATACCCGCTTAGTGCCAATGGCCTTCTTCCTAGGAGGAAAATCACATAAAGAACAGGTACCATTGTTTACAATAACATCATATTCTCATTGTATAGAAGCCATCCAATTTTTTGAATTTTGTGCTTCATCAAACAAAACAGTCTCATTCTCATCACAAAGACTAGAAGCAGCCATAGCATAGCAATCTGATGCAAAAGAAGCACTATAAGAGCCTAAATGAATACAATATGATAGAGTTGCATCTAATTTGCTATCTCACAAAGTTTTCACAAGCCATTTAGGCATAGTGTCTACCTCCTCTATATGAGTTCTCTTGTCAATATGTGCATCATGTAAATCTGCATTAGAAATGGAATGATTTGCATCCGTTACCGTTAGTGTCCATGTGAAAGGCCAAATGGCCATCGAACACTTCCTTGTATGTGTTTTTGATAAAACATATAGTGGCCTAGTCAGGCACACACTGTAAGTTCCACCGCATTTTGTGAGACCTAAGAAGACTGTCTTCGTGCTAGTTTGTGTACTATGTTTTTTGTGTATTGTACAGTGTCCCGTGCGGAGTATTGTGTGCGGCCTCAGGAGCTCGATTTTCTAATCCGAGCATATCCTCATGGAGCTCTCAAGAAGGAGAGTGCACTGTGGTGCATCCGCATTGAAATACTTCACTAGTATCAGAGAAGTTCGACACAAAAAGCTTTGTTCCTTTTGTGCGAGTGAAGCCAACATCCCCCCCCCCCCCCCCGCGAGGCTTACAACTAAGGCGGCGACCAAGGCATAGACCTTGGCATACCTTGTCATCCGCGTCACCGAAGTCACCGTTGGTACCATTGGCTTTGTGCGAGGGAGGACCTCAATGATCAAGGAAGATAGAGGTTCCTGGTACTTCTAAGGAGGTCACCCATCCCAGTACTATTCCCCCCAGAGCTCACTTAACTATGGCAATCTCTTGCCACTAAGCTACACTCTTGTGGTGTCTAAAGAAGGGGAAAGACTAAGGTTGACATTACCTTGAACATGTTTTGGTCCGTCAAAGCTTCATTCTTTGCTTTCAAAACCTATTTTTGAAGCATTTTTGGGTGTCTTTTAGAGCCATTTTGGAGTACTTCTACACATAGTTCTCTTCACACAAGTCCAAGAACATCAAGAAGACTGTTTTTTGTACTTCTCTGAGAATAAATATCAACCTTTGGGGTTGTGTTTTCATCCACACTCGTAAAACTACAGGTTTCTTGAAAGGTTTCCATTTTAGTGGGAGTAGCTATTGGAAATTTATGTAGGTTTTTTGAACCTAAAACATGAGAGTTGATTGACAAGTGTTATTGTCTAGTTTTTTGGTTGTGTATTCAGCCTTACCTATCATTTCACTGCATATATTGAGCACATACACACCATGTATGCTTATGTAGATACCGCTTATGTATGTCCATGTGGTCATTGATATAGCTGTTACATTCTTTGCATAAAGCCTTTTATGTTTGATAAAGACGGTCGTGGTGAGGTTTTCTTAACTAGGAGACACCCAGATGTAGGGGTCTCTTCGGTGATGCAGTTGGAAGACTTACCCAACCTCGCCATAGGAGATATATGATAGTGGTTCATAGGTGCTCGATAAGCCTAGTTGGCTTCTATTGGGTAACTGATTATATGCAGTGGATTCAATGATTCACTATGCAGGAAAACATGTCAGTACTTGCAGTTTTATGAATTTTGACACTAGTCATATGCTCATCTTGTAGAGGATACTCTGGAAAATTTTTTCCATATTTCTAGTTTTGTCAACTATATAGTGGTCGATTTACTCCTTGATACACTTATTTGTTGGTGTTTGGACTCTTCTAGCTCCATTATCATTCTATTCAGTTCTCTATTATCATGGCATCAGAGGTCTCAGGCACATCCAGTGGATCATGGTCTAGTGCTAGTGTTCCAAAGAGGAACTATAACTTGCAGGGCAAAGACCATTTTGAGATCCAAAAATTTGATGGCACAAAATTTACTCTATGGAAGAATCAGATTAAAGATGTGTTGATTCAAAGGAGGCAATGGAAGCCAGTAAATGGGATTTCAAAGAAGCCTACTGACATGGATGAAGATGATTGGGATGAGTTAGATGAAATGGCCAAGTCTACCATTTGCTTGCACCTAGCAGATAATGTTTACTTTATAATATTAGACTGTGAAAGTGCAGAGGAGCTTTGGAAGAAGTTATGCAATACATATGAAAAAGGGACGGCATCAAATAAAGTGTATCTGATGAGAAAATTATATGACCTTTGCATGAAGGACACAGATAGTGTTGTTGCTCATCTAAATGAGTTTGATGCTATATTCTCCCAATTATAGGCTCAAAAAATGGATATGGATGACAAAATGAAAGCAGTATTGCTGTTATGCACCCTGCCATCATCATGGGATACATTTTGCACAGCTATTAGCAATAGTGCACCTAGTGGTAAACTTGTCTATGATGACATATGTGCATCACTCTTGAGTGAGGAGATTCTAGAAAATATATGGTTGGCACTCAGAGTGGAGATGCATATAATGTTCGTGATTCTTAGCAAGGAAAGAATCAGCACATGGTAGGAGCAAGAACAAGGAAAAGAATGATCAACGGAATAAGAGTAGAAGTAAATCAAGGAAGAGGGATATCAAATGCCATTATTGTCATAAGAAAGGACATATGAAGTAAGACTGTTATGCATTAAAGAATGCTAAAGGTAAAGCACAAAATGTTGATGGGCATGTTAGACAGTTACCTACACCATCTACTTCGATTGTGAAGATTGAAGAAATTAATGCTATTTTTGATGATGTTGATGTGTTCACACTTGATAGTACTGTGCTATCTGAGGCGCTTATTGCTGATTCTCTTTCCCACACATGGCTGCTAGATTCTGGTGCTTCTTTCCATGTGACACCACAGAGAGAATGGTTCTCTAATTATGCAACAAAGTCTCTTGGTACCGTGAGAGTTGGTGACTCTTACAAGTGTGATGTTGTGGGGATTGGAGGTGTGGTTATGCAGTTCATTGGTGGTTCAAAATTTACTATGCATTATGTACATGATGTACCTCAGTTATCATGCAGTTTGATGTTAGTTGGTCAACTTGATGATCTTGGTTACAAGGTGGTCTTCTATGTTTAGTCCTTTTGCATATCAAAGGGCAATATGGTTATTGCAAAAGGAAGCAAAGTTGTCTCACTTTATCCTTTATTTGTATCACAAAAAGAACACTTGTTAGTTGTTACTAAAAAACCTATGGCTTGTATTTGGCATGGTCGTTTGGGCCATATATCTCATAGTGGAATGGAAAATCTTTCTCGTTCTGGTTACTTCGTTGTGTTATCTTTCTCTGATTTTTCATTTTGTGAGCATTGTCAGTATCGAAAGCAAACTAGAAACGTGCATAGAATGCACATTGACTCTTCAATTAAGCCTTTAGATCTCGTTCATACATATGTGTGTGGTCTTATGCTGACTAGGTCCTTAGGTGATTCTCTTTACTTTGTCACTTTCATAGATGATGCTACTAGAAAATTTTGGTTATATCGTATCAAATCGAAGGATGAGGTATTCCCTACTTTCAAAAAATGGCTTGCTTCAGTTGAGACTGAAAAAGGAACTAAGCTTAAGGCTTTACGTTTAGATAATGGGGGTGAGTATACCTCACATGAATTCAGCCTTCTTTGTTAGTCTACAGGGATTAGTAGAGAGTTTACAGCTCCTTATACCCTATCATAGAATGGTGTAGCTAAGAAGATGAATAGAACTATTCAAGATAGAGTAGTCTATATGTTGCATCATGCAAACCTGTCACAATGTTTTTGGGCAGAAGTAGTATTGATTGCAATTCATGTGATTAACCTTTCACCTAGTACTCCCAAAGGTTTGAAAGTGGCACAAGAGTTATGGACAGGGAAGCCACCATATTATGATCATCTTCGAGTTTTTGGGTGTGAAGCATATGTTCATATACCAAAGAATCTTTGAAAAAAGTTGGATCACAAGTCAAAGAAATACATTTTTCTTGGGTATGGTCAAAAAGGAAAATTTGGATATCTCTTATGGGATCCTGAAACACGGTCAATGATCAAAAGTAGTGATGTCATTTTCAATGAGTCTAAGATGCATAAACAGCCCATTAAGGAGGTTGAAGTGCGAAGAGTGGTGTTTGAGGATACTAGTCCTCCGATTAGCATGCATAAAAATGTTGCACATAGGGATGTTCAAGAGAATGTCCATTCAGATGAGTCTGCACATGTTCCTGTTCAGCAAACATTGAGACCTTCTGCATGTGTCTCACATCCACGTGATAGATATGTCCTAGGTTTAGATTTTGTTATGCTAACAGATGTTGGTGAGGCTTCTTGCTACAAACAGGCTATGCACAGAGAGGATCATGTCAAGTGGGAGCGTGCCATGAAGAGTGAGTTGGATTCTATTCACAAGAATGGTACTTGGGATTTGATAAATTTGCCAAAGGGTAGGAAAGCTTTACCATGTAAATGGGTATATAAGCTGAAATTCACATCAGGTAGTGCTTTTCCAAAGTATAAAGCATGAATCATTGCAAAGGGTTTTAAGCAACAACATGGTGTTGATTTCGAGGAAATCTTCTCTCCAGTGGTCAAGCTGACTACCCTACGCATGTTTCTTGGATTCTTTGAAATGGAGGACTTAGAGCTAGTCCAAATGGATGTGAAAACTACTTTCTTGCATGGAGATCTTACAGATGAGATCTATTTGGAATAACCAGAGGGGTATGTTGTTCCTGGCAAGGAAAGTCTAGTTTATAAGCTTAAGAAGAGCTTGTATGCACTTAAACAGTCACCTAGACAATGGTACCAAAGTTTGATGCTTTTATGAAATCTCAAGGCTATTCTCGAAGCAATGAGGATCATTGTCTCTACACAAAGAGGTGCTCAGATGGCAGCTTGATATGCTTGATACTTTATGTCGATGATATGTTGATTGCTGGGAAGTCCTCTTATGATTTGTCAGTTCTCAAAAAGAAATTAAGTCAGACATTTGATATGAAGGATTTTGGGGATGCCAAACATATTCTTGGCATGCACATTACTCCTGATTGAAGTAAAAGATGCACGTAATTGTGTAAAAGTGAGTACATATCCAAAGTACTTCACTGCTTCAATATGTAGGGTGGAAAGGCATTGAGTACACCTTTACCCACATATGTGAAATTGAGCAAGGTTGATTGCCCCAAATCAAATGAGGAAAATGAATTCATGACCAAAATTCCCTATCAGCGTGCTATTGGTAGTCTCATGTATGCTATGGTAGCTATGAGACCAGATATTGCATTTGTAGTGGGAGTTGTGAGCAGATATATGTATAATCTTGGCAAGAAACATTGAGAAGTGGTCAAGATGATTTTTAGATATCTGAGTGGCACTAAGGACAAGTTTTTATGCTTAGGTAGAGGGAAAGCATCCATTATTGGTTACATAGATTTTGATTATGCTGGTTGTATAGACAATCGTAAGTCCACATCAGGGTACATTTTTCATTTTGTTGGACGTGCTATCTCTTGGAGATCTCATCTTCAAGAATGTACAGTTGTTTCCACCACAAAAGCAGAGTATGTTGCAGCAAGT
The DNA here is from genome assembly GCA_020310875.1 of Ceratopteris richardii. Classification (NCBI taxonomy): domain Eukaryota; kingdom Viridiplantae; phylum Streptophyta; class Polypodiopsida; order Polypodiales; family Pteridaceae; genus Ceratopteris; species Ceratopteris richardii. The sequence goes on from CM035424.1 coordinate 112,840,696, forward strand.
GAGGCATGTAAGGAAGCATTGTGGCTTTCTCATCTTGCTTGTGATATGGCTTTCCCTTAGCATGTGCCTCACTTGCTCAGTGATAGTCAAAGTGCCATTGCTTTGGCTAAGAATCCAGTCTATCATGCAAAGACCAAGCACATTGAGGTGAGTTATCACTTCATCAGAGATTGCTTAGCCATTGAGCACATTATTCTTGAGAAGGTTCACACTCGAGATAATGTTGCAAATGCTTTGACTAAAGCTCTACCACAGGATAGCTTTCGACACTGTTGTCACTTGATGGGGGTTACTTGATGCTTGATCTTACACAGTCACTTATATACTGTGTAACATGCCCATCAAGTGGGAGCTATAGTTTGTATACTTACACTCAGGTATTCTTTATCATTCTGTATTTTTTCTCCCATAGTTACTTTGGCCATGTTGGCCTTTAGTGGGAGATTGTTACCATTAGTGTCCATGTGAAAGGCCAAATGGCCACCGGTCACTTCCTTGTATATGTTCTTTAATAAAGCATATAGTGGCCTGGTCAATCATAGACTATAAGTTCGATCGCATTTTGTGAGACCTAAGAAGACTGTCCTTGTGCTTCTCTATGTATTGTGTTTTCTGTGCATTCTATAGCGTCCTGTGCGGAGTACTATGTGCGGACTCAGGAGCTCAGTTTTCTACTCCGAGCATATCATCGTGGAGTTCTCGAGAAGGAGAGTGCATTGTGGTGCATCAGCATCGAAATACTTCAACATCATCACATGAAACCTATAACGACTGAGAAATTTCCTCATTTGTACCAACAATAGACTATCCACATGTAAAAAGAGGCAGCAAAGTGTCATACACATCTTTGGAGCTAACTAATGTCTCCTTAGTACATGAAATAATGGCTAAATTGCATTTTCCACAAAAACAACATCACAACTAACATATTTGTGTTTACCTTGTGGATGATACAGATGATAGACTTTACGTTTAGATATTGTAGTACTTGTTTTTAGGTCATTATTGTACATTCCTTTTTATGTAATAGAAGAAGAAGAAGATCCTTCTTCCTTACCTGACTTTGAGTGTGTGCTTATCTTTGATTATGAGAGTGTGTGTGTGAGCTCTCCTCCTTATCTCCTTCCTCCTATCATGGTATCAGAGCCACTGTGGCTGTGGAGAGCTCATGGAGAAGGCCGACGTTCAAGAGTACGTGAGAAGGCATGGAGAAAGCGCGATGCACAAACGACCTCATATTGCTAGGAAAAATGGCATGAAGCTAGAAGACTTAAAATATTTTCATGAGTTATCCTTGTAGGGGCACTTGTTTTCGTGAGATCAGTGTTTTGGAGCCATCTCAACCTCTGTTTCCAGCGTGCAAGGTGGGGCCCACAAAAAAACTAGGCCAGTTTGCAAAACTGTAACTTGCATCCTGTTCGGCAACACTCGTACATTTAAGATCCAAGATTTCAAGCAATTATGTGTACTGATGGACATTGAAGCAGTTTAGAAAAGAGTCTTGATGAGGAACTCGGATTCCAGGAGTAAGAAAGGCACATGTAGATGATACAAGGAGAAGTGACCCAAGACCAAGAAGATATACGAGGATATGGAATTTACTGCAACGATTGACATAAGATAGTTACATGTATTATCATTGTGCTTACATGACAAAGGTAATACAAGATGTTGAACCTTCTTGTTTTGAAGATGCAATTGGAAATGCAGATTGGAAGAAATCTATGGATGAGGAGATGGCTGCACTTTATGGAAACGATACATGGAAGCTAGTTCCATTGCAACAAGGAAAGAGACCCATATGTGGCAAGTGGGTTTACCACATGAAGCACAATGTCGATGGTAGCATAAGCAGGTACAAAGCATGTTTGTTAGCAAAAGGATATACAAACTTATGGCATTGTTTATGAGGAAACATTAAACCCTATAGCTAAAATATCTACTGTCAAAACACTTGTTGCATTAGCTACAATAAAAGGATGGACATTGCATCAGGTGGATGTGAAGAATCATTTTCTACATGGTGAGTCGCAGGAAGAAGTATATATGGACCAGCCACAAGGAAATGAACATGTTTGCAGGTTGCAAAAGGCATTGTATGGGCTGATGCAAGCACCTCCTGCATGGCATGCAAGGATTGCCGATTACTTAGCCACGATTGGATTTTCTATTTGTGATGAAGATCATTCACTATATGCAAGGAAGGGTGATGATAGCATCACAATTGTGGCTATCTATGATGATGACTTGATTGTAGGTGTGATAATGAAGAAAGCATCAAACAGGTAAAAAAACTTCTTATGCAAGAATTTGACATGAAAGATCTTGGTGTGCTGTGCTATTTCTTGGGCATTGAGTTTATACATACAGAAACAGGTATATGGATGTCACAAAGGCAATGTGCCTTGAATATGCTCAAAAAGTATGGTATGGCTGATTGTAAGCTGATTTCTATGCCATTAGGTTAGAATTCAAAGTTAGATATTACATCACATGAAGCATTGGAAATTGCTACTATGGACAAGTAAATTATGGAAGTTTGATATATCTTACAATTACGAGGCCTAATCTAACCTACACTATTGGACTTGAAATTCAATTTATGCAGGTTCCCAAAAAGTCACATTTGGATGCTTTGAGATGCAGTCTACGTTATGTGAGTGCTACTTTGGATTATGCATTGTTTTATGAAGCTGGTGTAGATCTGCAGGTTCATGGATACACTCATGCAGATTGGGGTGGCAGTACTCTAGATAGAAGATCTACTAGTGGCTTTCTATTCTCACTTAGAGGTGGAACTATTACATGGAGTAGTAAGAAGCAACCCACTATTGCTTTGTCAAGTACAAAGGTTGAGTATAGAGGTAATGCAATGGAAGCATGTGAGGCATCATTGCTAGAGATGCTACTTGTAGATTTAGGTTTGGAAGTGCAAAAGCCTATCACCATCTATTGTGATAATCTTAGTAGCATATAGTTAACATGGAACCCTATTTTTCTTGCTAGAACAAATCATATCGAGGTACATTATCACATCATCAGAGAGAAGGTATTAGCAGGTGATATTGATCTTGTTAATGTGAGAAGAGATGAGGAGGTTGCTAATATTTTCACTGAAGCACTTGGAGCAGAGAAGCTGAAGAAGTTTCAGAAGATCATTGGATAAGAGGACATGGCATTGAGCTTGAGGGGGAGTGTTGAGATATCAAGCTCAAAAGGTGATGATGCAGGATCACACGTATCTCTTTTTCATTTCTCTTATATGTACAGTGGTCACATCGGTATATGTTAGGGACACTTCATTGAGCTTTATTAGATTTATCTACCGAGAGTGATGCCACATTTGTTTCTTGTCATCTCACTCATTCGCGAACATTAGGTTTTTCCTTATGTACTGGTGTTTATATATTGCAATAGTTGTATTCTTGTTTTTAGGTCATTCTTGTCCATTCCTTTTTATGTAATAGAAGAAGACGAAGAAGAAAATCATTCTTCCTTGCCTCAATCTGAGTGTGTGCTTGTCTTTGATTGTAAGAGTGTGTGTGTGAGCTCTCTTCCTTATCTCCTTCCTCGTGACCATTGGCACCAAGTGGGTATACAAGCTGAAGCGTAAACATGATGGAATAGTTGACAGGTATAAGGCTAAGCTTGTTGCAAAGGTTAGGTGTAGGAAAGAGGCATTGATTTTGATGAAACCTTTGCTCCTGCTTGGCAAATGACTATTGTTCGTAGTATATGTGCACTTGCAGCTCATCATGGTTGGAATGTACATCAGTTCGACATTAAAACAACATTTTCGAATGGTTACTTGCATGAAGAAGTGTATGTTTTTGAGCCCCATGGCTTTGTGTAGAAAGGGCATGAAAACTAGGTGTGCAGGTTAAAGAAGGCATTATATGGTTTAAAGCAAGCATCATGTGCTTGGTATGAAAAGATACATGCCTATGTAATTGCACATGGTTTTGAGAACAGTCCAACTAAAAGCACCTTATATGTTAAGTGTGCTTATGATCATTGTGGTGTATGTTGATGACATGTTGATCACTGGTCCTCATGATATGCATATTGCTGATTTTAAGGCTGATTTGCATGCCTCATTTGAGATGTGTGATTTGGGGCATTTGCATCACTATTTGCGCATTCAGTTTATGCAAGTTGATGAAGGCATGGCTTTGTGTCAAACAAAATATATTGAAACATTATTGCTACATTTTGGCCTTGAATACTGTAAGCCTATTTCCCCTATGGAGATATGTTTATGATTGAGTCTTCATAATGTTGGAGATGCATTTGATGCTGTTCTCTATCAGTAGGCTACTAGATGCTTGATTTACTTATGCATTACTTGGCCAGATATTCAGTTTGCTATCTTATAGATGAGTAGGTTTATGCATTGCCCAGGTGCCAAGCATTGGCAAGTGGTTAAGTGCATGTTTCACTACTTGAGTGGTACCCGGCTACCTGGATTGTTTTATCCCCAGGGGGGATCACTACTGCCAAGTCTGCATGGTTTTTTTATAGTGATTAGGCTGGTTGCTATGACACTCGTGTGTCGACTAGTGGTTTTGGCTTCATGCTTGGTAGCTCATGTATATCTTGGTTGAGCATAGGGTAGCTTTCATAGCAATTGTTGAGTGTGTGTGTGTGGCTTAGATGCCTTGTGGTTGATTTGGTTTTTGGTTAGTCTTCTGCCCCTACCATCTTCACTAACAGTCAGAGCACATTGGTAGTTGCGAGGAACCTTGTGTTCCATGCTTGCACTAAGCACATTGAGGTGCATTATCATTATGTTAGGGAGAGGTTCTTTGCTGGGGAGATCTTCTTGGCATATGTGCCCACAAAGCAGAAATTGCAGACCTTTTTACGAAGGCTCTGCCTACGGAGAAGTTTGAAGCTTTCTTCAAAGCTTTGGGCTTACTTCCTTTTGTGGATTGATTCCACATAGATAGGCAGTTCCTTATACATGAGTGCGAGCTCCTTATTCATCGCATCACTCCCAAGGGGGATCTATTGATATATTTAGGTAGTGATGTGTGTGAACACTCGAGGACTGCCAAGGCACTCTTTTCCCTCTTAATGAGGTTTTTTCCCCCGGCTTGTATATATGCCTATTGCCCTAACAGGCTACTTATCTTTGTACATTCTAGTGGTAATACACTTAGTGTTTTCTGTTGTGTTCCAAGCTTCTTCTTCTTTCTTGTGTTGTTTGCGTGCTTTCGTGGACGTCTAACGCCAACACAAAGTAGTGAATGAATAATAAGGGTGGATCTAAAAACATCCCTAGCCAGCTCACTATTTCTCAATGTGCAATCTAGGCATAAACATATGAAATGGCTGGATTCCAATTAGTAGTCCATTTCTGGGCATCATTGGTGCATGGACTTAGTAATTAAGGTAGGATTCTAATTCCTCAAAAGAATTTGAGAACTCCTGATTCATATGAATTTAATTTGGAAAACTTAAAGTTTGGTTGGTCGAAACATCTAACTTGGATATTTGTACAATGGCTTACTTCCATCCAATAGTTACTTGATTTTTGTCACTCGCCCGGCGAACTACTTTGTCCTAATGGGATTCAAAATCCTATGTAAATTATAGGACAAAGGTTTCCATTTACTTTGGATCACAAGTCGAGTTCAACATGAAAATCATTCAACATAGGACACTTTTCTCGAGTAATTTAAGTTAAAAGTTCTTGGGAATTGTCAATCTTATGAATAATTCCTAACTTCACCGTTTTAGAGTGTAGTGAACTCTAGAAAGTCATGAAAATTATACTAGTAACTAGATGCAAACCCAAATCAATCTTGGACTTGTAATCTTTTGAAGATTGAATAAGTTCTTATACAGAACATCTATCTAGAATGTTTGATTTAGTTATCTAGTTCTAATCAGCTAACCTTGGACTTTGGTAAAGGAATTAGATACCATATCTAAGTCAATTCCAAAAGATTTGGAAAGCAAAAGGAAATAATTAAAACTTTGTATATCTAATTCAAAGTTCTAAGATATAAACTTGCTACAGGTCACATACTTGATGACCCAAGACTTTAAATTCTTAACAATCTATTTGAACAAGGTATTGAAGCATTCTTTTGTTTTTTTTCTATCTTTAAGAGGAAGGAACTCGATTCTCAAAAAGATTCATAGAGTAAATCTAAAAATCATCCAACCACAAGATAATACTATGGTATCCAACATCAGTGTCTCGACCCATTGATGGTCTACTGATGAGTTTTTTACTCAAACAATGCTTCACTTGAGACTAAGTTCATACTTATATTCAATGTTTTATGCTTGTTACTAGGAATGATATTATTATGCATTACGTTTGAGGCAAAATGTTGAATTTACCAAGTTACACTAGAAACTTGGTGCTCGAGTTAGTCAGTTTAATCCTTAATTGAAAGGATCACTTGAATGTCAAATTCCTTCTTTAGAAATGTAACAAATATTCTGATCAACGACACTTAATCTTGAAGTGTTTCATAATTCAAATAAGAACAAGTGTTTATTTGAAAAAGAAGATCTTTGAAGTTACCAACATCATATCTTCTACTTCCTTGATCTTGAAGTTTCTTGAGATCATTATATTATCCTTGTTGAATTTAAATTTCTCTTTGGAAGCTTTAATTCTCTTGAAGATCAAATCTAACTTCAAAATCCATTCTCAAACTAAAAGATAATTATCATCACACGGTCCGATGTCCCATACCATCTTTCATACATCAATTTGAGTATAAAATCTGGTGTCCCATACCACCCTATTTTATATTCACATTAATGTGTTCGTGATACTTATCCTAAAGTCTAAAGATATCTTGATAGAGTACTTTTTCACTTCAACTCTTTAAAAGAATTTTGAAGTTTTATGCATTACTTTGAGCTTGATATTCTAGGTTTTGATTCCTTCACATGATCATTTCACAATCTTGTGCTTTCCTTTGGGAACTTGAAAACCTTTTGATGGAACATCCATCCTTCTTATCTACGGTTTTCAAAAGAAAAATCAATTATCATTCCAAGTTCTTGAATTTTCTCAATTCGAGCCTGATTGGTTATAATTGACCAATTATGTAGTGACAAGAGTTGTCTACTTTTGGTCTTTAGATTCCTTTCTTTTTAAAGCTTCAAGTAGCTACCTTGAGGATTTTTCAAGAATCTCTCTATTGCTTAAGTCTAAGCATCTGCTAATGCTTTTGGATTTCATCTTTAAGAAATCTCTTTAAGGATAGGTAAACTTTTATGTTATACCTTCCACAGACTTAATTACTATCATCATAGTTTAGCCTACATACTTGGAATATTTACTATGATGAAACTAGGAACATCTTACTCATTTCACACTTTCCATTGGATAAATGGAACTTGAGTGAGAAATTCATAAAAGAAATTTGATTTTGAATACTTTGGCAATCATCAAAGTAGTTCCAATCGGAAGTTCTTGGACAAACATTGTCAAGCTTGATCAAATCTTGTTGATCATGCGATAAAATAAAGACTTAGTCTTTATCGTTTAAGATCTCTCAAATTTTCCTAAGCCTTTTGGCTTACCTACAAAATTTTAAGGGATCTTTGTCTCAAGTGAGACCCAAGCATATTGAAATGCATTTTAGATTCTAAAACTAAGAATCACATCAAAATTGATATGCCTCCAAGTGATATTAACCATTGGACTTTAACGACCATTTTTGGTGGTTTGGAAATTTTGGGGAACTACTTGTTGTCTAATGAGTTTGAAGAATTTCATTCTCACTACTTAGGAGAATGTTATTCTTCAAGGACCTCAAATTCATTCTAAGGAATCAGATAACCTGAGCAAATGATTCATCTTGGGATCTTTTGCAATGCTAAAAGGATATTTGAAAGAAATTTTTAGACTTTCAAACAATATCTAGAAGCTTTACAGATTCATTTGTGCTCATTCCTGTTCTTTAGTTTGATACAAGATTTATTATGGTTGGTCAATCTTTAGATCTTATGAGATTAATTGAAACACACTACAACATATGATGGCCATACCGACGCTGCATATACCGATGGTCACAGTCGGCGTCGGTATGGGCCTCAGAAAATGTCGCTTAAAGATACCGACGGTCAAGTGACCATCGGTATGACCGTTTTAAACGGATCCACGAACCCGAGAGCAAAACTTCACATTTTTGCACGTGTTTGAGTAATGTTGGTCTTCTGTCGAACTTGCGTGTGTGAACCGAATTGCGACCTACATTGTCTTGTGCACACACACACAGATCTCTCTCTCTACACACACACACTCTCTCTCGGCTTAGACCTCACATCTTGGTAAGTGCTGCGCATACTGTTAGCATTTGTGTTTCTCTATGCTTTAGGTTTTATAATTTCTCTTTTGTTTGATCTTGCAGAAGTTATTTGGTGTCGATCGTTTGGAATTGGATGATAGACGACATACATTACGCTTTGACGACAACGATCCAAAAGAGGGGCATACTTGTAAGTGATTGTTTTATTCTCTATTGATAGAGAGAGAAGGAGACAGAGAAGGAGAGAGAGAAAGAGAGAGAGAGAGAGAGAGAGAGAGAGAGAGAGAGAGAGAGAGAGAGAGAGAGAGAGAGAGAGAGAGATAAAGAGAGAGAGAGAGAGAGAGAGAGAGAGAGAGAGAGAGAGAGAGAGAGAGAAAGAAGAGAGAGAGAGAGTGAGAGATAAAGAATAATGAAAGAAAAGAAGATAGAGATAGGAAAATAAATCATACATACACACACACATACACACACATTTACACATTTACACATGCATACATACACACATACATGTACACACATGCATACATACACACATACATGTACACACATGCATACATACACACATACATGTACACACATGCATGCTTACATACACACACCTATACACACATGCATGCTTACATACACACACACATATACACACATGCATGCATACACACACATATAAATTTACACACATGCATACATACACACACATGCATACACACATACATACACACACATATATACACATATGCATACATACACATACACATACACATATACACACATCCATACACACACACATATATACACACATATACACACATATACACACATATACACACATGCATGCATACATACACACACATATACACACATGCATGCATACACACATATATACATATACACACATGCATACATACACACACATGCATACACACATACATACACACACATATATACACATATGCATACATACACATACACACACATATACATGTTGGAGTTAGACATCTGTGGAAGCACGCGAACAACACAAGGAAGAAGAAGAAGCTTGGAGCACAAACACACAATACTGAATGTATTACTAGAGAATGTACAAAGATAAGTAGCCCATTAGGGCAATAGGCGTATATACAAGCCGGGGGAAAAGAACCTCCTAAAGAGGGAAAAAAGTGCCCCGACGGTCCTAGTGTGTTCACACACATCACTACCTAAATATATCAACAAATCCCCCCTGGGAGTGATGGGGTGATCAAGTAGCTGGCACTCATGTATAAGGAAGTGCCAAGCTATGTGGAAATCACTCCACAAAAGGAAGTAAGCCCAAATCTTTGCGAAAAGCTTCAAACTTCTCCCTAGGCAGAGCCTTCGTGAAAAGGTCTGCAATGTTCTCCTGCGTGGGCACATATGCCAAGCTAATCTCCTCAGCAGAGAACCTCTCCCTGGCATAGTGATAATGCACCTCAATGTGCTTAGTGCGAGCATGGAACACAGGGTTCCTCGCAACTGCCAATGCGCTCTGATTGACAGTGAAGATGGTGGTGGCAGAAGACTGGCCAACACCCAAATCAGCCATAAGGCATCTAAGCTACACACACTCAACAGTCGTTGTGAAAGATGCCGTATACTCAGCCTCACAACTGGAAGTGGCCACAGTAGGCTGCTTCTTGCTCAACCAAGATATACATGAGCTACCAAGCATGAAGCAAAAACCACTGGTGGACACATGAGTGTCATAGCAACCAGCCCAATCTGAGTCAGAAAAAGCATGCAAATCTGGCGGTAGTGATCCCCCCTTAGGATAAAACAACCCAAGTAGCCGAGTACCACTCAAGTAGCGAAAGATGCGCTTAACCGCCTTCCAATGCGTGACTCCTGGGCTTGCAAAAACCTGCTCATCTGTGAGACAACAAACTGAATATCTGGCCGAGTAATGCATAAGTAAATCAAGAATCCAACAGCCTACTGATAGAGAACAGCATCAAATGCATCTCCAGCATCATGAAGACTCAATCGTAAACCTGTCTCCATAGGAGTGGCAATAGGCTTACAGTCTTCAAGGCCAAAACGCTGCAATAATGTGTCAATATATTTCGTTTGACACAAAGCCATTCCACCATCAACTTGCATTAACTGAATGCCCAAATAGTCATGCAAATGCCCCAAATCAGACATCTCAAATGAGGCATGCAAATGAGCCTTGAAATCAGCAATATGCTTCTCAATAGGACTAGTGAGCAGCATGTCATCAACATAGACAACAATGATCAGAAGCACATCATTAGCACGCTTAACATATAAGGTGCTTTTAGTTGGACTATTCACAAAACCATGTGCAACCAGATAGGCATGTATCTTCTCATACCAAGCACGTGGTGCTTGCTTTAAACCATATAATGCCTTCTTTAACCTGCACACCTGATTTTAATGCCCTTTCTGCACAAAGCCACGGGGCTGAAAAACATACACTTCTTCATGCAAGTCACCATTCAGAAATGCTGTTTTAATGTCCAACTGATGTACATTCCAACCATGATGGGCTACAAGTGCACAAATACTCCGAACAGTAGTCATACGGCATGTAGGTGCAAAGGTCTCATCAAAATCAATGCCTCTTTCTTGCGCATAACCCTTTGCAACAAGCCTAGCCTTATACCTGTCAACTGTACCATCAGGTTTACGCTTCAGCTTGTATACCCACTTAGTGCCAATGGCCTTCTTGCCAGGAGGCAAGTCACATAAAGACCATGTATCATTCTTCATTATAACATCATATTCAGATTGCATAGCAGCCATCCAATTTTATGAATTCTGTGCTTCATCAAAAGAAACATGCTCATTCTCATCACAGAGACTAGATGCAGCCATAGCATAGCAATCTGATGCAAAGGAGGCACTATGAGAGCTTGAACGAGTACGATATGACAAAGGTGCATCTAATTTGCTGTCACACAAAGTCTGCACCAGCCATTTTGGCATAGTTTTTGCCTGCTCAATATCAGCTCTCTCATCAACAAGTGCATCATGTAAATCTGCATCAGAAATAGAATGATCTGCATCATCATATGAAACTTGCAAAGGCTGAGAAGTTGCCTCATTAGGACCAGCACTAGACTGTCCACCTATAAAAAGAGGCATCAATGTATCATACATGTCTTTGGAGCTAACAGATGTATCCTTAGTACATGAAAGCAATGGCTGAATAGCATCTTCCACAAAGACAACATCACGGCTAACCAGAATGTGTTTAGTCTGTGGATGATAGAGACAATAGCCTTTACTTTCAGAGCTGTACCCAACAAAAATACATTTTATTACCTTATCATCCAATTTTCTGCGATGTTGTTCAGGCACTAATGCATATGCCAAACAACCAAAAACACGCAGATGAGCAACAGATGGCTTGCGGTCATGCCAAGCCTCATATGGAGTGATAGACTGCAGCGCTTTAGTGGGACACCTGTTCAGTACATATGCTGCACACATGACAACCTCAAGCCAGAAACTATGTGGTAAAGCCTGACTCTTGACCATGCACCTCGCCATCTCCATGAGTGACCTGTTCTTTCGTTCAGCAACTCCATTCTGTTGAGGTGTATACGGCACTGTACACTGGTGTTTTATCCAATGTTCAGCCAGAAATGCATTAAAATCAGAAGACATATATTCCCCCCCTCGATCAGAACGGAGGGTGCCCATTTTACATGCTGACAGATTTTAAGCCAGAACCAAAAACTGTTTAAAGCACATGAACACTTCCGACTTTGCTTTGAGTGGATATACCCATGCATGCCTGGAAAAATCATCAATGAAAGTCACGAAGTAAAGGTAATCCCCAAAAGAGGATGTCTGCATAGGAGCACAGACATCATTATGTACAAGCTGCAATTTTTGCGTAGCCCGAACTGAACCATCTTTTGGAAAGGAGGAACGCTGCATTTTGCCCAAAATACAGCCTTCACATACATGTTTTCCAGGTGTCTCAAGCTTGGGCAAAGAAGACACCATATTAGATTTCTATAGGCATAGCAAACTAGCAAATTTAGATGACCAAAGCGTGCATGCCAAAGCTTTGCATCTGAGATAGCCTAAGAATCATGAACTGCACATGCCGAATCATTCACAGATCTTTCATAGTCTATGAGCTTATACAACCCACGACATAAAATGCCAGAAGCAATAATATCGCCATTTGATAGATCATGAACTGTACATCTATCATCAACAAATTTCACAACCAAGCCAATCTTGGCTAATGCAGAAACTAATAACAGATTCTTCTTGATCCCTGGCACAAATAAAGCATCTGACAAGGTGAAAGAACTACCATCAGTAGTAGTCAGAATGATCTTACCAACTCCCATAACAGGATAAGAGGAGTTGTTGGCGCATGTGACAGTATTCCCTATAGGGGCAGGCTCGAGTGAAGAGAAGAAACTACGCTGCGCGGTAATATGTTTGGTCGCCCCACTGTCAAAGTACCAAACATCTGAGTCCACTGCAGACATGCACTGCTCATGAGAAGATGGGTCGAAACTGCAAACAGTAGTAAACGCCCATTCTTCTTCCTGCACAAGATTAGCAGACCCTATTTTTGGTGTAGAGGCTTCTGCAACAACCATTCCAGCCTCCTTTTTCTTTGCCTCTTTTGCAGCCTGTTTTGGACAGTTCTTTATGATATGATCATTCCCTTTACAGTACTTGCAAAACAATTTCTGCTTTTCTGATTTCTTCTCATGTTTATCCTGGTTCTTCGAATGTGTAGCATTTGCAGATTTTTGCTTACTAGTAGAAGAGCTCCATTTTCATTTGCCCTTCTGACTAGCCAGGAAAGCTTGATCTACAACACGCATAATGGACCTGTTCTGCCTCGTCTGATCTTCCTACAACAGAACAGAGACTAACTCCTCAAATGATAAGGCATTCAGATTGCCTTTCATCATCAACCAAAGAGTAGAAGCAAAACTTTGATATGAATCAGGAAGACCATTCAGAACGGTCTGCACAAGTGAGCTATCTGGTATAACCTCATCAGCAGAAATCAATTGTTCCTTCAAGTCTTTGATCTTCGTTAGGAAACTGTCCATAGAACCACCTTCATTCATGTGCTCACTCTCCAACTGTTTTCGGAGGTAAGCAACACAAGCCTCATTCCTAGCTTGGTACAATGTGGTAAGTGTATCCCAAGCATCCCTAGCTGTTCTACAAGAGCGAATATGAGGAATAATGGCACGTTTGACAGACAAAGCTATCAATGCATGTGCCTGGGCATCTCTGCCATCCCAATGAATTTGATCTCCAGTAGGTGCAACAGAAATAGTAGCATGAATAGGAATCTGTGGAATATCATCTTCGACACCATCTTCATCAGCTCCAGCACCTGTGTTTGGAGTACCTGTCATTACAGGTGTAACAGGACGTCTTTCAACACCCTGCACAATGTTCCATAATCCTTTTCAAACCAAAACATGTCGCATCATATAACCCCATAATGGGTAGTTGGTACCATCCAACTTATCCTCAACAGCCAACATACGGAATACATCACTGCTTTTCAGCCATGGCCGGTGACTAAAATACCTTGATGCAGAAAATTGATTGTATCTTAAAAAGTTGAACAGAACTGCCCAGACAAGTTCTGCTAGACCTGTAGCAGACTTCGAGACGCTTAAACTGGCGAGCAGAAACTGGTATATACCTTTGGCACAGAAAGACGAAATAGCCTGCACAAGCACTGCGATAGTGCAATCAGAGGCCGAAACGAGCTCATATTGCGATCTCGGCACCACACAGCAAAGCTGTTTTGATCTCGGAAACACGCTGAGTATGCTCACCAAAATTCGTGCGATTCTGAGACTGCAAATGGAGGAGTGTCGATGGTGCCCTAGATGAAGCGAGGACCTGCTCTGATACCAATTGTTGGAGTTACACGTCTGCGGAAGCACGCGAACAGCACAAGGAAGAAGAAGAAGCTTGGAGCACAAACATACAATACTGAATGTATTACTAGAGAATGTACAAAGACAAGTAGCCCATTAGGGCAATAGGCGTATATACAAGCTGGGGGAAAAAACCTCCTAAAGAGGGAAAAAAGTGCCCCGACGGTCCTAGTGTGTTCACACACATCACTACCTAAATATATCAACAATACACACATACATATATACACACATATACATTCACACACACACATATACACACATGCATGCATACACACATATACACATATACACACATGCATACATACACACACATGCATACACACATACATACACACACATATATACACATATGCATGCATACAATATATACACACATACACATATACACACATGCATGCATACATAGACACACATACACATAGACACACATGTATGCACATGCATACATACACACACATATGTACACATGCATACATATAACACACATATATACACACATGCATACATACACACATATACACACATGCATGTATACATACAAACACATACACATACACACACATGTATACACATGCATACACATACACACACATACACATACACACACATACACACAAATGCATGCATACATACACACACGTACGCACACATGCACACACATGCATGCCTACATACACACATATGCACATACACACACATGTATACACATGCATACATACACACACACATGTACACATGCATACATACACACACATATATACACACATGCATACATACACACATATAATCCTATTTTTATTTTGAAGTTTTCTTTACATCAAATATATAAAAATAAGATTAGGGTTTTTATGCTATTAACACATACATACACATACACATATCATATATATATACGTGTATATACACATGTATACAGAAATATACATATTTTAGATTTAAATCTTTAAGAGTAGGGTTTTAGGGTTTAGGCATACATATCAATCAATTATATTTATATTAAGAAAAAATATAAAAAAAATAAGAAAAAAAATCTGAATATATAAATAAATAAATAAATATATATATATTATGATTAGGGTTTTAGGATTAGGGGTTTATATTTTTATAGGTGTCTAAGTATTTAGGTTTTATTATTTCAGATTTAAGTGTAAGTCTTTTTGACTAGGGTTTTAGGGTTTTAATATGTAGATAACATATATACACAAACACACGTATACATATCATACATACATACATGTAGATACACATGCATACAAAAATATACATATTTTAGATTTAAATCTTTAAGATTAGGGTTTTAGGGTTTTAACACCTACATAACATATATGCACACATACACATGCACATATAATACATATATACATGTATATACACATGTATAGAGAAATATACATATTTTAGGTCTAGATCTTTAAGGTTAGGGTTTTAGGGTTTAGACATACATATAACTCAATTATATATATATTAAGAAAAAATATAGAGAAAAATAAGGAAAAAAATGTGAATATATAAATAAATATATATATAAAATATGATTAGGGTTTTAGGATTAGGGGTTTATATTTTTATTGGTGGTTAAGTATTTAGGTTTTAGTACTTCAGATTTAAGTCTAAATATTTAAGATTAGGGTTTTAGAGTTTTAACACCTACGTAACATATATACACACATACACATACACATATAATACATATATACATGCAGATACACATGCATACAAAAATATACATATTTTAGATCTAGAATTTTAAGATTAGGGTTTTAATTAAATATATATAATTAAATACATAAAACTAAATATATATATATATTTATTTATAATTAAATTTTTTCCGTAAGGAAAAAATTTGAATATATAAATAAATATATATATAAAGTAAGATAATTATATACATAAATAAATATAAAAAGAACTAGTGGTTTCAATAATTTAATTAAATATATATAATTAAATATATAATATTAAATATTTTAAAATAGGATTATGTAAGGAAAAAATCTGAATATATAAATATATATATATATAATAAGATAATTTATACATAAATAGATATAAAAAGAAATAGTGTTTTCAATAATTTAATTAAATATATAAAAATAGGATTCCGTAATGAAAATCCTCAATATATAAATAAATATATATATAAAATAATATAATTATATACATAAATAAATATAAAAAGAACTAGTGTTTTAAATACTGCACATGTTAGAGAGTATGGATCCTTTGATAGGAGCCGACTCGAAAACCTACGCTATCATTCGCATGGCCCCCAGGTGAGCAGATGGAACCAAACGACATTGCACCAGTAACCTCTGGTGGAAAAAAGAGACCAAAAAGGGACTTAGACATACAAGCAAGCACTAATAATATTACACAGAATGAACATATGGAAGAGATGCTTGAATCATTTTATGAGATGGACGAAGATCATGATGGTGAAGAAGGTGTCGAGAGTTTCATGGACACAACAGAATTTCCACGATCAAAAGTTTATGAAGAATATGAAAACATGCGAAGATTAGTTTGTTTACCACTTTACAATGGAGCAAAGATATCTGTACTATGTGCTTCACTCACGATGCTCAATCTGCAATCCATTTATGGATGGTCAGATAGTAGTGTCACTGAATTGTTCAGGTAAGTGGAGAACAAATTGGCTTTCATTGTTGTATCACAATAGCTTCATTTACTAATATCATTTTAATTGCTTTTTGTAGGCTTCTTAAATATCAATTTTTCGCAGAGGGCAATGACATGCCTCCAACACGTGGAGATGCGAAAAAACTTTTACAGTCCATTGGAATGGATTATACAAAAATTCATGCTTGTCCAAATGATTGCATTCTCTTTCAGAATGAGTATGAGCATCTCCACGTATGTCCAAAGTGTGGAGCAAATAGATTTAGAGAAGACATTGTAGGTGAAGCAATCCCGGAAAGGTTCTTCGCCACTTTCCTATCATTCCACGAATTAAGAACATGATTAGATGCAAATCTATAGCTGAGTTAATGTCATGGCATACAAAGAGCAGGTCTACAGATAATGTAATGCGAGTGCCAGCTGACTCTGATGCTTGGAAGCACATAGATAGTAAGTGGCCAGAGTTTGCTAGTGAGCCTCGGTCCATACGTCTAGGTCTAGCTATGGATGGAGTGAATCCATTTGGATTACGCAGTTCTTCATGGAGCACATGGCCTGTATGTTTGGTCAATTATAATATCCCACCATGGTTGGCCACAAAGAAAGGTCATTTATTATTAGCTCTTATTGTACCAGGTAAGTATAAGGTAAAAAACATGGATGTATATCTTGCACCACTTGTGGAAGAACTGCGATTTCTTTCAAGTTTATGATTACTTAGCAAGTTGTATCTTTACCAAAGATGCAATCATGGAACCTAACATCCACCTATTGAATGTGAAAGTTCAATTGAGGATTAGATTCAATCTTTGATTTCTATCACTCCCTTGGATGGAATCAAGTGAAAGCTTACAAAAATTAGATAGTTTTTCTTGGAATTTTTCCATCCTTACTAGGGATGCAACTTATGGAACACAACAACTATCGTTGGAACTTTAAAAGTTCAAGTAGTATAAGTTCCATTTTGTTTTACTTGATTTCTAGCATGTCTTGGGATAGAATAAAATAAAAGCATTCCAAACTATCCTAATTGGATGCATGAATTTGTACTTCCAAGCTTGCCATTAGGATTCTCTAGAGTCTAATTTTTTTCCTAGACTTAGAGTCATCATGGAAATTTGCAAGTAGCCCTATTTTCTTGGCATTTAGATGAGTAAGAAAATGAAATGCTTGACTACCAACGAGCCTATTTTTTGTAAAAAAGATCCTTGATAGGTGATACGTAAGTATCACTTTCGGGAAAAAGTGAAGTAGCTACTTGAGTTGCATAGAAACTAAGGCTTTGCAACTAACTAGTTTGCCATTTTTCGTAGCTATCTAACTCGAGTTAGAAAAAATAGGTAATGATTAGGAAAGTACATTTGTTCCACTACTTAGCAAAAGATTAGCAAAAAACCATGCTTTGTCATATGCCAATGCATGCTCTTGCATGCAAATGCATGTGAGTGCATTCATGTGTTTGCATCTTCTTTCCTTTTCATGTACTAAAATTAAATCAAGCAGTTCATGAGCTTGCTATGCATGCATCCAAGCATCCATGCACAAACTATCTACTTGCTACCTTTAAAAAAGATATAAACATACATGTGCATAAACTTGAGTGCATCAACTATCTTTTCCAAGCAAGAAGAAAGTGTATGTTGTGCATGAAAACATTTTTTTAGAAAGATAGAACTGCGCAATCAATCTTTCATTCCCATGCGGTGATACATAGGTGCATGCCTATGCTTAATGAGTGTTTCGATATGTTTATGCTCTTTCATTTAGCTTTCATTAATTTGCATCATTAATATCACAAATGAAGTTTGCTACCATACTTAGATGTTATAAAATGCATTTTACATGAAAGCATAGAGCAAAAAAAATTGAAACCAATCATTAACTTGGAAAATACTTATCTTCAGATAGAGCTACATCCCTCCATTGATCCTTGGGAAGAGCTATTATCCATCCTTTGCTCCATGAGAAGAAACTAAATACTCCTCCTTGAAGACCATTGCTTCTCTTTTCCTCTTCTCTAAAGAAATGAAGCCTTTCTTTGTTGCTCATGAAAAGAAAAACATGATCCTCCTTGCTCCAAGGTTATTTCACTTTCTCTTTGGATGGTGCGTGAGAATGAGGAAAGAGCTCAAAGTAAGTTGCTGAAGTCGAAGCCAAGAGGAAGATGCAAAACTGGCTCCACTTTTGGCTTGAAAATTGGCTCAGGGTTGGTTGTATGCTCGATGTGTATGGCATATCAACTAAGCTAGGTGCCTTCCTTCTTTGTATCTCCCACAAGATTAGAAAACTCAACTACTTTCCTTTGTCCTTGAGAACAAGAGAGGATGCCAAATTGGCTCGGGCTAAACTTAAGAGTTCAGCATACTCGCCACTCGAGTTAAGTCTCGTTGAACTCAAGTTGATTCACGTTAATTTGTGCTTGAAGGCTTTAGAGCTCCTCGGACAAAACACTCTTCCCAGGCTTCCCATGGGGGTTGAACTCAAGATCTCCTCCTTCAAAACCTTGAGACTTAACCACTAGGCTAAGTGGATCACAAGACAACACATGAATTATACTTAAGTCTAGTCTCAAGATATTTGATCATACACATGAGTTAGCCAATAGTGTTCCATTTCAAATTTGTCTAAATTGATCGGACCCTTAGATCATAGACTTACTTTATTACAGATGGTATTGCAAAAGCACATTCAGATAGAGCTAAAGTCTAGCAAGCCACTTGTGCATGCATAGAAGATAAAATATTATGCTCTGAATATTTTGAGAAATTGGCTCCTTGATACTAGAGAGTCAATGATGATCTACAATATTATCCATTTTTGTGTTACTAGAAGAATACAACTCTCATATCAAGCACGTAGTGGGAAAGCAACCGACTTTCACCATTGATTTTGAGCTAGAGGATCTTTCATCTAGCCTTAAGCAAGACACTATTTTTTAGCCAAATTGTCATTCTCAACTACTCTTGACAACACTAAAAACATGGAGCAAGGCACCACTTCACATCATTTATAATCCATGCTATGGAGTAGTCTCATGTCGATGTAAGTGGAAGGCTTTTGCAATCAGAGACAAGAATGATTGTAAGTGTGTTGCTTGGATCAATTATTTGTACTTTGTCCCACCTCAAGGACCACCAATAGTCAGATTTATGAAGACAACAATCCATCATTGGCTCCCTCATTTACCCAAGTTGCCAAATATTGTTGGTCAGATGTGTATGAGATTCTTGGACTTGATGTTGACCACTGTTAGGCTCTTTTAAAAGGTTAAGTGCCCCCATGGGAATGCACCTAGTTTTTAGAGAGGAAATTTAGATTCGGTATATGATATGAGCACCACAACATAGATCAAAGTACTTCTAAGTTTGGATTCTTGATCAAATATTGCATTGACTCAGAGAGCCCTTGTAAATGAAAAGAAGTATTCTTTCTTGCATTGTCTCTTCTCTTGTATCTACTTTGTGTGTGTGTGTATGTGTGTGTGTGCATCTAGTGTGCTTCTTACCTTCACCTTCATGCACATCACTCTCTAATAATTTTCATATCATCCTTACATCTCCACAGATTGACAATTAAGGAGGTGGAGGTTCTTGACATGATACTCATCCTTTTCTTGAGAAACATCATCTTTGGATACCTTAACTTATTTTTATTAGGAATGTGGCACTTGTATTGTTTTCGGTCCAAAACATCATGAATAAACATACACCTTTTAGCCATAGTATCAATTATACCTCCTAATTCATGTGTAGCATGTGTGTAGCACACAACTAAAGAGTTTAATGTGTGAAAGGTTTGGATTTGTTTCACTCTTTGCCTCCTTGGGTGCCATTTCATGCACTCCTGATACGGGACACATATTCATCAATAGATAAAGCATCTCCTGAATATGTTTAATCACACATTCATTTCATTTTAAAATAATACTAGCGATTTCAACTATGTACCTATTTTTCGTCGCTACCACCCCATTTTGTTGGGGAGTATACCAGCACGCGGTTTTCCTCTTGACCCTTGGGTTTTGGAAGGTCACAAAATGCATTGGAGAAGTATTCTTCCTCTCCATCTGCCCTTGCGATTTTGATGTACCAATTTGTTCCTTCACAACTTGAACCTTGAACCTTTTGAATACATCAAACACATTTGGTTTCTTATCATAAAATAAAACCGTAATTCCCTTGATATCATCCATGAAGGTTAAAAAATAAATGTAAATTGCAAGAAAGGGCTCTTTAAGCCCTTACATATATATGTGCACAAGTTTGCATCATCTATGATAAAACATGTGTTAAGAAACCTACCACTTACATCTTCTCCATGCCCTTTAGTCTTTGAATGTTGATGTGGCCACAACTCTTGATCTACAAATCCAAGTCTCTAATCTTCCTCTCTCCATAGGTGATAAACATTGCCTTGTTGTTTTGCCTTTTGCCAATGTCAAGAGTGAAAATTCCTCTTGCTTTCATTACATTGGACATCAGCTTATAACCATTCTTGGACTCTCAATAAAGCATCATTTGTAGTTTAATGTTACTTTGTACCCCCTTTTTAGCCATCTTCCCAATAGAGAAAATATACTTGCTAATAGTGGGAACATGCAATACCTCTAACATAGCCCTGGCTTAGTGGTTTCCTTCAACCTACACATCTCTAATTTGCTGTATCTCATCCTCTATGTTTTCTTCTTTCTCCAAAAAGCCTCTTTGCTTGGATGCTTGAAGATTGTCAGAATATTCCTCTCTTCCTAACATATAGTTACTACAAACACTATCTATATACCACACCTCATCATGTGGTTGGGGGAATTGATCATGAAGGTCATCAATCTCAAGAATAGGAGGGGACACATCCTTCTCCTTGGCCCATTTCTCTTCTTGTATTTCCCGCAAGAACTTTTGAGTGTGTTGTTGAATTGAAAGAGGTTTTCCATCATCTATGGAGTTAGGAACATAGACTTTCCTTGCTGATGAGCTTTCTCTTTCAATAGTTGGTTGAGCCTGTGGAGGTACATAGACTTGTGGTTTGTTTACCAACTGCTCTAATCTATCTAGTAAGCCCTACAAGTGCAAACTCGAGGTAATAGCACTCATCTGATTGAATGATTGATTGGCCTCGAACATAGCTTGAGCTAGTTCCACCATTTTTATGCACATTTTTGTCCGTTTAATCTCTAAATCTGCTATAGGGTAGCTCTTATCTAGGTTTGTAGGTGTTGGCCCTTCTTGAAGTTGAGCCTGGAATGCTTGGAACATCATGTCCAAGTGTTCTAGGGTTGGTTCTGCATGAACATACCCTGGTTGTGGTTTATTTACAGTGGTTGGTGGGTGGGGATGAGGTTGGGGATGAGGTGAGGGATGAAGAGGTGTGGATGGAGTTTCATCATGCGAGAGATTTTGAGAGGCAATATCTTCTATTTTGCATCTTTCAAGCTTTCTTCTAGTTCATATAACTTTTTGGTCCACTTACGATTGGCTTTCTCTCTAGTATCCTTCCATGTTCTTGTTTTTCTCTTACTAGGCTCTCTTGACTCACTTGGCTCTGATTTGCACTCTTGAAGACACTCTCTTAGGGTTTGTAACTGTTTTACATATACTAAAATTCTCAACGTTTTGTTGGTTAGACCTTCTAAACATAGGGATATCATTTTTTGCTGAGAAGGTCTCTCTGTCATAGGGCATCAGTCTACATATTGATTAAATCTTCCTGCTGCATTTTTTTACTGTCTCATTAGAAGCTTGTTTGAAACTATGTAGTAAGGATGATGAATTGTGCTTGATCCGTCGCTTAGTGAACTCCCAAATAAATTCTTGGAAGAATTGTTTGATATTGCCAAAGGAATTTGGATCCAAGGATTGAAACCAAGCTAAGGCTATTCCTGATGGGGGAAGTATCTCAACCCCTAAGCAACGACGAAGCGTGAATGACCTCCACAGGTATCCTTCTTTGACCTCTGCACACCAAAAATGCTCTTACTCAGAGCTTATGCCGAGAACTCCAGTGAGCTTTTGTACACCTGTCGTAGACACCACGAGCTTTCCAACAAAATAAATTTCACTTCAAATGGATGCTTACACAAGGAGAAACAATGTCTACAACATGAGCTAGTTGAATGCTCACAACTGCCAGTGAAGCAGATACCTCACTTCACTCCAGCAAGCTTTTCTCAGAGATTATACAGAGAATGAATCTCAAACTTGGGTCAACTTTAGAGGCCTCTAATAGCTACCCAATGACACCAAAATCATAGCAAATGGATACATAGAGAAGGAGAACCAGCCCTTACAACAGAGAGAAAAATATTTCCAACAGAGCCTACACACCAAGAGAGATATCAATCACACAACTTCACTAAAATGCATGTTGCTCCCAGATTACTCAAAGAATGATCCAGAGACTTTGTGAGCATAAAATAGACTCTAATAGCTATCCAATGAGACAAGAATTACATCAAATGGATACAATATGAGGGAGAACCAATGCTAACAACTCAGGGGTAGAGAGTTGCAACACTGCCTGCGCACACACATAGATATGCCTACTAAAAGAAAACAAACAAGCAAGCAAGGGGCTAGCTTAAGCAAGGGGCTTGCTTATCACAACTCCAGCACTTAGTGCTCACTTTACATGAGCTAAAACTCCAAGAAGATGGGCCAAAAGAAGTCGGGATACATGCTCCTTTTATAGTGAGAAGTGTGCCCCTAAAATCTAGGAACTACCTTTCCAAATCAGCCTCCTAACTTGGAGGACTTAGTTGAGATGACTTGGGGAGTGGTTGAGTGACTTTTCTTGATGGAATCTCGTGGCTTTTGGATTCCTTTGATTGCTCCACATGTCCATAAAAGATTCCCCACGAATTTGTAGCTTGAAGCTTGACTTTTAACACTCCCCCTTAAGCTTCAATTCTTCGTTCTCATCCAAGCTCCTTCATGTTGATGCATTGCTTGAATTTTGAAATCTTCATCCCATCCAAAGCCTTTGTAAACATGTCCGCAACTTGGTCCTTGGTACCAATATGATGTACTGAAACGTCCTTGGATATCACCTTTTCCCTTATGAAGTGATAGTGCACTTCAATATGCTTGGTTCTAGCATGATAGACAAGATTCGATGCTAGATGAATGCTACTCATGTTGTCACAAAAAATTGGATATGTGTCAACCTGCAAATTAAGCTCAATAAATAACTTCTTAATCCACATTAGCTCACATGTGACTTGAGCCAAAGCTCTATACTCAGCCTCCGTGGAAGATAATGCCACCGTGGGTTGCTTCTTTGAAATCCATGAGATGATCTTGCTACCTAGCATGACTAGGTAACGAGTTGTACTTCTTCTATCCTCCTTCGAACCGGCCCAATCGGCATCAGAATAAGCTTTGACCTGCATATCATCATCAAATGAATAGAACAATCCTTCATTTATAGTGGCCTTGAGATATCGTAACATTCTTCTTGCAGCTTGCAAGTGTGTAGTCCTTGGACTATGCATAAATTGTGATAACACTCCAACTCCATATGCTATGTCAGGCCTAGTTATTGTGGCATAATTGAAAGATCCTACAATAGATCGATACAAGGTTACATCCTCTAATGGCTCTCCATCAATGGAGCTTAGCTTTACATTAACTTCCATGGGATTTGAAATAGGCTTGCAATGTAGCATCCCAAACCTCTCAAGTAGGTCTAGAATATACTTCCTTTGTATGAGCATAATACCTTCTTCTTTGTATACAACTTCAATGCCAAGAAAATACCTAAGATCTCCAAGATCAGAGATCCTAAACTCCTTTCCAAGCTTTGCCTTGATCTCCTCAATGCCCTTTGTATCATTACCTGTAATGATAAGATCATCTACATACACGCACATGTAGACTACAAGTTCTCCTCTTTGTTTGATGAAGAGAGATGGATCCGCCTTGCATTGATTGTAACCACATTTGATCAAATAGTCCACCAATCTTTGGTTCCAAGCCCTTGGAGCTTGCTTTAGGCCATAAAGTGCCTTCTTCAACCTACAAACATGATGTGGAAACTCTTTATGAACAAAACCTAGTGGTTGCTCCATGTATACCTCTTCTTCCAAGTCTCCATTGAGAAAGGCATTCTTGATATCCAATTGGAAAAGGTTCCATCCTTTGCTAGCAGCCATTGCAATGAGTGTCCTAATGGTGCTCATCTTTGCCACGGGGCTGAATGTCTCTTCAAAGTCCACTCCATAGGTTTGTGCAAAACCCTTGGCCACCAATCTTGCTTTGAACCTAGAAATAGATCCATCTGAATTCCTCTTTACTTTATACACCCACTTATTACCTATTACCTTCATGTTATCCTTCTTGGGCACTAGAGTCCATGTTTGATTCTCCTCAAGTGCGTCGATCTCTTCTTGCATTGCCTCTTTCCATTCGGTGTACCTGCTTGCATCTTCATAGCAATCGGGCTCATGATCTTCTACTACTTTGTTCATATATGCATAATGAGTCGCCATGTATGAATCATAAGTAAACCTTTGAGTTGGATACTTAACTCTAGAAGACTTCCTTTCTTCACCTTTTGGAGGAATAAACCTCCTTTGCCTTGGGAACTTGATCTCTTTCTTTGACATGGCTTCTTTCTCCATCATGTGTCCTTCATCATCTTCAACTTCATTACCTTCTTCATCCAACTCCACCAATGTTGCTTTGCCTTTGTTGATTGATTGTGCTTCATAGCTTGATGAAGATCTCCCCCTCCATGGTGAGTTCATGCTTGAACTATCTTCATTGATGGAACACCTTGGGCCGCTTAGCTCTAGGTCGATTTGTTCTTCATCATGTCCATGCTTTTCTTCTTCATAGTCCTGCATACAATCATACTTCTTATACCAAGGGAGTAGCTCATCAAATGCTACATCCCTTGATATCCTCAAGTCCTTTGTGTTTGGGTTGAAGCACCTGTAACCTTTATGATCATTTGAATATCCTAGAAACACACACTTTTCTGCCTTTGGTTGTAGCTTGTGCCTCAATTCACTTGGCACATGTACATAACAAGTACATCCAAATATCTTCAAGTGGGAAAGATCAGGTTTCTTACCATAATAGGCTTGATATGGTGTCAAGCCATGGATCCCTGAGGTAGGAGCCCTATTCATAAGATACACGGCGGTATTTGCTGCATCACTCCAAAACATGTTAGGTACATTCATCTCATTAAGCATTGCTCTAGCGATCTCGGCAATGTATCTATTCTTTCTCTCTGCTACTCCATTTTGTTGGGGTGTGTACCTGCATGTTACTTGCCTCTGTGTCCATTGGGCAAATGGTTAAAAGAGGCTATCAAGTAAGGTTCAACAAAGGTGGATGCTTTGTGGAGAACCCTAAGCAAGGTTACAAGGTCATAGCAAGAGGAAAGAAGCAAGGGAGACTCTTCACTTTGGAGGTAAATTCTCATTCCACTCAACATGTCTACTTCACATATGGAAACAAGAGGATTTCGGAGTTGGACTTGTGGCACAAAAGGATAGGTCACATCAACATACAAAGAATGAAGGAAATGCAATTCAAGAGGCTGGTTGAAGGTCTTCCCAACTTCCAAGGACAAGGTATGAAGCATTTATGTGAATCTTGTCAACTAGGGAAGCAAGAGAGACTTCCATTCAAGAAGAGTGGCTACATAAGCCAACATCCATTGGAGTTGATACATACAGATGTGTGGGGGCCAACCAAAGAGCAATCCATTGGAGGTAACAAGTACTTTGTCACTTTTATAGATGATTGCACAAGGATGGTTTGGGTTTATTTCATCAAAAACAAATCAGATGTGTTTACATGTTTCAAAGCATTCAAGGCAATGGTAGAGAAGGAAACAGGTACATATATCAAGAAGCTAAGGTCCGATGGAGGGGGAGAATATTTCTCAAATGAGTTTTCTGATTTTTTAATGGATCAAGGTCCTTCCTCCTTGTCATCCAAAGCTACATCTCCAACATGGGAGATCTCATGGGCTGTATCACAAAACAAATTTCACTTCAAATGGATGCTTACACAAGGAGAAACAATGTCTACAACATGAGCTAGTTGAATGCTCACAACTGCCAGTCAAGCAGATACCTCACTTCACTCCAGCAAGCTTTTCTCAGAGATTATACAGAGAATGAATCTCAAACTTGGGTCAACTTTAAAGGCCTCTAATAGCTACCCAATGACACCAAAATCATAGCAAATGGATACATAGAGAAGGAGAACCAGCCCTTACAACAGAGAGCAAAATATTTCCAACAGAGCCTACACACCAAGAGAGATATCAATCACACAACTTCACTAAAATGCATGTTGCTCCCAGATTACTCAGAGAATGATCGAGAGACTTTGTGAGCATAAAATAGACTCTAATAGCTATCCAATGAGACAAGAATTACATCAAATGGATACAATATGAGGGAGAACCAATGCTAACAACTCAGGGGTAGAGAGTTGCAACACTGCCTACGCACACACATAGATATGCCTACTAAAAGAAAACAAACAAGCAAGCAAGGGGCTAGCTTAAGCAAGGGGCTTGCTTATCACAACTCCAGCACTTAGTGCTCACTTTACATGAGCTAAAACTCCAAGAAGATGGGCCAAAAGAAGTCGGGATACATGCTCCTTTTATAGTGAGAAGTGTGCCCCTAAAATCTAGGAACTACCTTTCCAAATCAGCCTCCTAACTTGGAGGACTTAGTTGAGATGACTTGGGGAGTGGTTGAGTGACTTTTCTTGACGGAATCTCGTGGCTTTTGGATTCCTTTGATTGCTCGACATGTCCATAAAAGATTCCCCACGAATTTGTAGCTTGAAGCTTGACTTTTAACAATTCCCATGAGGGTTAGCCTAAAGGATTCATATTGCACGAAAAAGTCATCCACTTGCTCCACTCACAACACCTGCTTATATTCTACAATGTGTTCATAGGGCTCTCCTGTGCCATCAAAATGATTTCGCATGCATTTGGCCAATTGGATTGGTCTCAATCTTCTACCTGGCTTTGGGAATTGAATTATGATGGGAAAAGCAAGTTTGACTAGGTGTATTCTAGCTCCCGCACCTTGCGGTGGTTCTGCCCTAAAAGTGGTTCTATTCATATTTCCCATTCCCTGGCTAGTTTGATTGTGGGAGTTAATTCCTCGCATGGTGGATTGCACCTGAGGTTTGTTCGGCATACTACGTTGGCTCGTTTGTCCTAACATCGCACTTTCCATTCTTTGTTGGGTCTGGAATGGGTTTTGTGAGGTAGTTGCCTGATCTCGAGGAGTGAAGAGATCCATGTACTTTAATCTAGACCTCTCTACTTCATCTAGAGGCCAATATCACCTTTGATTTTGGTCTAGGTATGTAACTCTAGATGGATTTTCCGGATCCCTAAACTTGTATATAGTTGTTGGGCTAATGCTTTCTCCTTGTGTCGGTGAATCAGTTTAGACGAGTAGGTCAAATCCATTCACCAAGGATACATCCATCAGATAGTCATCTTGGAGTAACATGTCTGCTTGCAATACTTCAGTCCTTACTGACTTTCCCCTAGGGGTAGTCACCGTATCTCCACTATTGGTTCTCCTAGAAGTTCCTTGTCCCTCTAACTCTCCTCTTTCATTGATCTGCTCAAGGTTTTTGGTTACTACATATATCTGGCCCATCTTGTCCATATAAACTCCTCCTTCATACTTGACAACTGGTCTTGTAACTATTTCAGATTCTATAGTGTTTATCATTCTTGCTACTGACCTGTTAGGCCATCGAGGTAGATGGTTATTCCTTGGAAGTTAGTGGATATGTATTGAAGAGACATCCAATATTCCCCTTCCACTCTAGACATAAAACCTTCCCTAGGTACTAAACTATGCATGTCTTTAGAAGCCAAGAGTCTCTCCCAGTTAAATGACATTTCTGACTCACTCATTTGTGAACTCAGCACGTAGTGCTAACCACTGAGTTGTGAGTCCCCGAATTGGTTGCGTGGTTGACACTAGCCTTTGATGATTCGGTATTTTATCTATATCTCCCTAAGTGTCTACTTGATCTTCAGTTCATAAGAATTGTCTACAAGTCCAAAAATGTCCATTGAATTGCTCAAAATCTTGTGGAACCCCTAGCTTCCTAGTCCCTCTATCTATCTATCTATTGTTGGTGCATGAAAAAGGGTTAAAGTCAAAGGATGAAGCAAGGACAAATATATGAAGATTGCAGTTAGTGTATAATCAGAGAATGAAGGGTTGTATATACATGTACATTAAACATGCTTATACTTTTGTAATAGTCATGAGTTTGTACAATATATATAAGTCGGGCCATGTATGTGAGATGATCAATGACCAGTTGCAAGAGTCATTAGATGCTTTAGAAGTGAAGAAGATATCTCTCATCAACATATGTATAGTTTTCCTGAATGTAGAGAGAGAAATCTCTATGTCTCTGTGTGTGTGTGCACAAGACAATGTAGGTCACAATTCTAATCGCATGTGCAAGTTCGACAGACCCAAGCACTACTCAGTGTAAAACATGTGCTGAATGTTGAGTTTTGCTCTTAGGTTCCCGGTATGTTTAAAACACAACCTCGGTATACCCGTCAATATGGGTGTCAGTATGGGTGTAGGTAATTTCCAATAAATTACCGATGCTCATACCGACACTTATACAGATGCATATATTGACGCTTATACAGAAGCCTATACTAGCGGTTGCGAGACATCCAAACGATCCTTTTTAAATGGTCATACCGATGGTCACTTGACCATTAGTATCTTTAAATTAAGTAAGTTCAATACACATAATTAAGTAAGTCCAAAACTTTATAAAAATCTTCAAACTTAAAGAAGTAGAGTATTTGGGGAAAGTTCTAAAACATCTTGTTTACGCATACACACTAATATGGTCTCTTCAGCAAAGCATTTATCCTTCACATAGTGATAGTGCAGCTAAATTTTGTTACTATGAGCATGTAACACTAGGTTCCTTGCAATTTCACATGAGCTCTAAGTATCAATAAGTATGATAGTTATGCACTATGCCCAATTGATTAATAAAGCTCCTAATCCACACACTCTTAAGAGCGGGTCTCTTGCAAGAGAAAGAAGTGAAGAAAAGTAGGACCCAACATTTTCATTTTTTAAGCCCATTTTCTTTCAGAAGTCCTTTGTAAAACTTCAAAGAGCTATGTAAATGCTCTAGAGGAATGTCAAGGGAGCACTAGATTGTGCTCTCTGACTACAGTAGACAAGATTTCAGAATTACACTTTCGATTACAAGAACACCCACGTAGGGAAAAGGATACAAGAATACGTGACTGATACAAGATGTCCCACAACCCGGGATTGATAGGTATGGACAACTAGACTAGAGATGATACAAGAGATCCCACAACCCGGGATCGTAAGTATGAAACAAGATATCTCGATTACAAGAGCTCCTTTCTGGGAGATGAACTGGATAGAAGAAAGAACATCACAGAATCTCGTATTACGAGATTTTAAGAGGACAAGATAGAATGTCCAAGAACTAGAGTAGAACAAGGAACAATACAAGAACTAGAACTCGAACTTGAAGAGTACTTACTTGGTGGTCGTGATTCCTTGAGCTCCCAAGACTGGTATTGGCAAGACTGAGAATGAATGTGGCCAACCCCTCCTTATATAGGTTTCCCAAGGGCGGTTCAAGGGCGGTTCAAGGGCGGTTACAAATTGATGATGTCATCGATGATGTCATCGATGATGTCATCAATTCGAAACGTGGTCTGTGGATGTCACAATCAAGCAAGAAGACAATCGATTTTAGGGTTTTGGCATGTTTTGGACGCAATGTAAGCATTGGTTTCTCCTAATTTTGAACCAATCATGAGATATAGGATTCACATGGAATCTGAGATTCAAGATGGTTTCCTTTGTCCATGACATCACCTCCCCCTCAAGTGAAGAGTTCCATGAGGAGCCGTTATATGACTATAAGATCTTCTAGAACTTGAATCTTCATAGCTCTTGGTCTTTATAGAGTTCTTGATATGTGGCACTGGAACATGATGATGATGGAGATCTATGATGAAACTGGAAAGGGCTTGTAATATATATGTAGGTATAGAATCAAGGCCATGATTCTCATGATGGGCAGTACTCCTCTTTTGATTCCGATGATGATCCTTGTGATGTGGGATGGTGATTGTAGAAGTCCTAATTCCAACTTGCTTATTCTTCTTAGGACATTCGAATACCATATGACCATGATCTCCACAATAAAAGCATAACCCATTGTCTTTCCGATGGTTTATTTCCTTTGGTGTAAGTCATTTGACCCTAATGTTATCCAACTGCATGGGTTCTAGTTGAGATTCTTCCAACATATGTTGTTGAGGAACTAAGATAAACTTGTATTCTCGATCGTGAACAGAAATCTTCTTCTCTTTTTTGCTCTCAAACAACCTATTGTCACACTCAATTGCTTGATTCATGAATTCATTCAAAGTATTTACCTTGGGCATGGTTAACATGAGGTCCTTGACATCATCACATAAGCCCCATCGAAATTGGTTGATAAAATAATCCTCGTGCCATGTAAGATCACAAATGATTTGACTGAATTCAGATGCATAGGTAGACGCAGACTTATTTCCTTGATGTAGCTTCCTTAGCTTTGTTTCGGTGACATGTGAACAATCAGTATCTCCAAATGAAGATGTGAACTTTTGAATAAATGCCTTGAAGTCATGCAAAATATCCATATCCTTCTCAAGGATAGGTGCAAACCATGAAAGAGCAGGACCACATGATAGAGTTCCTATGAGTCCTACTTGAGAAGCATCATCTAGGAACCTATCAGGTTGCATTCTTATGAAGAGCTTCACTTGTTGCAGAAATCCTCGAAACTTAGATCTTGTCCCATCAAATTTCTCAGGCATGCTCACTTTTGGACTTGTCTTCATATTCGTGCCATGGGTATACATGAAGAAGATTGATTTACAATGATGTGCAACTCTTGAATTTGCCTTTGAAGTTTTGTGATTACATCTTGAATATTCTGTTGTTGAATCCTTTCTTGGTTTTCGTGTATCTCTTGGACTTGTTGTTGAATGACTTTAAGTGCAGAGAAAAATTCTTCTCGAAGAATCTCCATGGTGCTTGGTCTTGATGAAGGTAGTCTTGCCAAAATGTCAGGGGAGCACTAGATTGTGCTCTCTAACTATAGTAGACAAGATTTTGGAAATACACTTACGATTACAAGAACACCCACGTAGGGAAAATAATACAAGAAGATGTAGCTGATACAAGATGTCCCACAACCCGGGACCAATAGATATGGAAAATTGGACTAAAGATGATACAGGAGATCCCACAACCCGGGATCATAAGTATGAGACAAGATGTCTAGATTACAAGAACTCCCTTTTGGGAGATGAACTGAATATAAGAAAGAACTTGACAAGATCTTGTACTCTGAGATTACAATAGGACAAGACCGGATGTCCAAGAACTAGACTAGACAGAACTAGAACAAGAAACAAGACAAGAACTGGAACTCGAACTTGGAGACTACTTACTTGACGGTCACGACTCCTTGAGCTCCCACAACTCGTATTGAGAAGACTGATTATGAATGTGGCCAACCCCTCCTTTCATAGGTTTTCAAGGGTGGTTACGAGTTGATGATGTCATTGATGACATCATCAACAGGAAACAAGACCTCCAGGTGTTAGAAGTTAGCAAATAGGCTGTCGATCTTGCGGTTTTGGCACATTCTGGATGCAATGGAGGCATTGGTTTCTCCAAGATCTTAACCAAACTTGAGATATAGGAAATTGACTTGGAATCTAAGGTTTAAGATGGTTTCTTTGTGTCCCTCTTCTTGATGCATGATTCTTGAACATTGTAACATTAGCCATGTAAAATAGTGGGAATTTAGTGCTTTATAGGAAAAGTGCCAGTCTCCTATGTGAAAGGGCCATTTTTAGGGCACTTGTATAGAAGTTACTTTGTGACGCATGCCCCTCTAGGGCTTTGAGTAGAGGGTGAAATTATTTATTTAGTGAACTATTTTTTGTTCATATTTTCTTCTTCTTTTTTTTTTTCTAGATTCTATTTCCCCACCTCCCTCCTCTTGAATTCTATTGTCCCCGATAGGCTTTTCTTGCAACATGAGTATGTCTTGAATACACTATCCTTTCTGTCTGATTTAGTAGGTTGGCTTGAAGGTCAATAATGGAAGCGATCATTGATATCTGGGAAGGTCTGGACTACGCTAAAGAATCTAATCAAGACATCATCTTCCTCAAGATTGACTTTGAGAAAGCCTATGACAGATTGGAATGGGACTATATTTTACAATCGCTCAAAGACCTCGGATGTAGTTAGAGATTCCTCAGGATGATCACTCTCCTTGGCAATGCCAATGCTTCCACCAAAGTCAATGTCAACGAACAACTTTCAAAGGAAATCAAACTAAAATGATCCATCACACAAGGTTTCCCGTTGGCCCCGCTACTCTTTGCCATCACCACGGAAGGACTGAGCCGACTTGTGGAGCAATAGATGGAGCTTGGTCACATAAGAGGCCTCACTTTGCCTCATAACTCTAGGCAAATGACCATGAGGCTATTTGCTGATGACGCAAATGCCTTCATTCACAATGATGATACCAGCTTGGAAACCTTTTGGTGGTGCCTCAACACATTTTGTGAGGCCTCTGGATCCAAAATTAACCATACCAAGACTGCATTTAGGGCTATCAAAGGGATTCAACCCAATCTCCTCACTATCCAAGGATGCCAAAGCATTCAATCAAGTCAGGTCGTTCGCATTCTTGGTATCCCCTTGGGATTCGGTGTTACTCTGGAACAAAGGTGGGCTTGGGTCCCTGCTAGACTTAATAATAAACTTAACTACTGGAGGGGTTTGCAAATCAATCTTGCTAGCCGGGCCATGGTGATCAACACATTCCTCATTGTTGAGGACATGATCGCTCCTACTTCATCTACATTTGTATCCGCATGAGTGCATCTCCATTTTGTATCCAGGAGGCACTCCATTTCTATTCTATTTCCATTTTATATTGTAGTTCCTTTGTATTTTGGTACCTTGCCATGTGCTTCTACCAGTTGTATTCATTCTCCTTTCAGGAGACTTATCCCACATATGATGTACTTTTGAGAGCCCCTCCCAAATCTATATAAGGAGGGCCTCTCCCCTCATTTGTACTTGGTTAGAAGCTTGAGGAGCCTACTCCATGCTCTTGGCAAGCTCATTTCTAATCCACATGAGTTTACCCATTTCATGGTCTACTCATTTTGTGTCTCACACATTCTTTGTTTTGTGAGAGTACTTTCCTTTTCATTTGGCTTCCGCATGCATACTCTCTACATGGTATCAGAGTGCTAGGTGGAGGTCTTAGTGGTCCATTTGGTGGTCATTTTGGTGGTCGTGGTGCTTGAGTGGTGGTGTTTTTTCTTCCTTCTCATTGAAAGAGGCATTTGCCATCAATTTCACTCTTTTGGGGCTCATTATGCCCATATACCCACCCTCCCATGCCTTCTAATTTATCACCTTTTATCCCATCCATCCTAACTCTTTGTGCAACCATTGGAGAATTATTCCATTTTTGGTGGTCATTCTGATGGAGTTGTGGTGAATATACCATCTCGATGTGTTTATAAACACTATCGTAGTTCCACACTAATCCCTCCATTTGGATGGTGGTATTAATGCTGATTACTACCTAATTGTGTGCTTCTGTGGATCCGTTACAATGATCATTCAACTCCAGTTTAGTTTCTGCTCTCAAGAAAGTTACGAGTGTCTAAGCACTTTCATAGTTTATTCAACAGAGCACAAGTTTAAGTTTGCTTCTTTGTGCCTTTGCTTCATTGTGCATGTTATCCTTTGCATGCTCTGTTGGTAAAGATGTAGAATGTGAACCTGCAGAAATACGTTGTCATCGAGATTTTCTCTCCTCTCTCACTCATGAAGGCCTACAGGAAACACATTCGGTGAAGGTAGCCATAATTCCTTGAGAAGTCCAAGATGCATCAAGGATGTCAAAGGGAGTTCACATGCAAACTTTGGAAGAAATCGAGCAAATCCAAGGTAGCAGTCAAAGCTAGTCAAACTTTGGAAATTAAGGCAAAAATTTCAATGTGTCCAAATCACATGAAAATTCATATACTTGTAAAGCCTATCAAACGTAGTCTATAGCCCAAATTTCACATGAACATGGATTTTCTAGCACATTGATATGCCATGTGCATTTTGTAAAAAATGTAATTTTTCCACCTAGACCCTACAAAATTTTGTATAGGATTTTTTGTTAGCCATATGGTTTGGCATCTATAAAGAACATATGTGGCTACATATTTGTACAAAGTTTCAAGGCTATCAGAGCTTCCTAGAGACCTTAATGCCACCTTGCAAGCTTCCAAATGTAGTCAAACTTATACAAGGAAGATTCAGATGGGAGTTTTTTTTGCATATTCCTAAAGGAGGCCTTTCAAAACATAGTCCTACAAACTTTTATCTTCATCAAAGGATATTTGAAGGTAAAAAGAGCACAAAATCCAGTTTTCAAGGTCACCATAGTTTTCTAGAATAAGAAAATTGAAGGCTTGAAGGGCTGCCACATGCCAAAATATGATTGAACCATATTGTACGGTCAAGATGAGCTCATATTCAAGGGTGGAGATGAACTAAAGCATAAAGGAAGGAGGATCCACGAGTTTTTTCATCAAAGAAGACTTTTTTGACAGTTAAAGATCAACAATGCAAAGTTTCTCCAAAAATAGTGGCTTATCTTATCCGAATTGATGGCAGCACTGATCCGACGGTCCAGGTCATCCTCAGATCCAATGGTGGAGAATGAAGGCGCCTAAATTTCACTCCTTTACACTAGATTTGACAGAAAGAAAAATTCCAAGCCATTGATTTGATTAATCAAATGGTTGTAATTGAAAGTAGTGATCCTAGAGTTGAGAGTTGATTTCTCTAGATCCAAGGGCCCAAATTCATTCAAAAAACTATATAAACCCCCCTCCAAACTCCTAGAGCATCATTGTAAGGCATCCATAGGGCTCTTGCTAGCTTAAGGTTTCCTTGAGACGATCACCCTCGGTTGAGCGAGTGAGGATCCAAGGTGGGTTAGTATGAGTATAGTACCTAGTTTCAAAGTTAAGTTAGAACTCCAATCTAGGATAGGCTCTTGAAACCAGCATCTCTATCTTGACTCACCCTCGGTGGAGCGTGTGAGTGAGTTAGAGCTGGCTTTAATGAGTCTTAGACTTCTTTAGTTAGACGTTACGAGCCTAGATATACATAGGGTCAATGAAGTGGAACTCACCTTCTTACGTGTGACATTCGGTTGAACTGTCATGGTTTGAGGGTCGGAACCGCCTTTGATCAGTAGACTGCTTAGCTTGACGTATCACAACGATCTTATACATGTATCTTAATTCAAATCCTTTTAATTCATGTCACTTGTCACTTGTCTCTTGTCTCTTGTCTCTCAAGCTCTTAAGTATTTTTACATGTCTTCTATTTTCTTCTATGTGTGAGAAGGCTCCGCAGTATTGCGTTGAACCAGTAAGGATGTTTCATTGAGCTTGTGATTAAACTCTATCATCATAATTCACTCTGATATCAAGTCGTTCAGTTCTCACTTTGCAAATATTTAGCAGTGGTATTTTTGGCAAGTATCTTTGATAGTGTTTCTAAACACTCTATCCTCAAAGCTTTGTAATGACCAAAAGTGAAGGTATCTCATCATCATCTATGGCTAACTTCTTACCCTCTTTCACCCCTACTTTTATGCCTAAGGATGAATGCCTCAATGGAAAAATTTACAATCTATGGAAAGATGTCATGCACGCCTATCTCTACACGAATCTTCTTCATGAGGTGGTAGATGGGTCAGACCGGAACCCAATAGGGATAACAACTTAGACAATTGGCATGTGTGGAATGTCAAGGACAAAAGAGCTTTAGGTTAGCTATTACTTGCCTGCGACGAACTGACGAAAAGGCCATATCATGGCCTATAAGACATCCAAGGACGCTTGGAATACGTTAGCTGCCTTGTGTGAAGACAAGATCCCTTCAAAAATATATGCATTAGAAGCCGAGTTTCATAATTTGACCATTAGGCCACATGGTACAATTACCAAGGTCATAGCCCAATTTGAGGATTACCAGCATAAATTAGCACTATGTGGTAGGCAGATCTCTAGTGAAGACATGGCCATTTGGCTTCTCAACAAGTTACCTAAGTTGTACGAGATGTTTTTCACAACTTTGTATAATCGTGGCCAGGTCTTATCTTGGGAGGAGGTTCGTCGACTATTGCTCCTTCACGACTCGCGAGCCAAATCCACTTCCTCACAAAAGTCTGCCATGAAGGTCAAAGGCCCATTCAATAAGGGAAAAACAACAAGTCATCATGCTAGCAATGGATCTAAGCAAGGATCGCATAATTCATCGAAGAAGTTCACCCGTAATTTCTGTGGAAAATCAGGACACTTAGAAAAGTTTTACTATAAAAAGAAACAATCATCAAAGGCTTCTACGTCTACGCAAGCATCCAAAGGATCCCAAC
This sequence comes from Ceratopteris richardii, assembly GCA_020310875.1. Lineage (NCBI taxonomy): Eukaryota > Viridiplantae > Streptophyta > Polypodiopsida > Polypodiales > Pteridaceae > Ceratopteris > Ceratopteris richardii. The sequence continues at coordinate 112,878,118 of CM035424.1, forward strand.
ATAGATCCCACTGCTCGAGTGAGGAACTCTTCATCTCCATAGAGGCCAATGCACTAGTTACTTCTAGCTCCATGTATGATTGGATCTTTAATAGCGGAGCTACTTCCCATATGTGCAAAGACAAGGACTCCTTTCAAGAACTCGAAGAACATACGGGAGAAGTCTATCATGGCAACAACAAAAGTTTACCCATTGAAGGAAAAGGAAAAGTTCAAATTTCCAACCATCAAGGGGGCAAGTCTTTGTCCAATGTTTTTTTTGTTCCAAATTTATGTATGAATCTACTTTTTGTCAAGGCCATTATAGATTAGGACAAACAAGTATGGTTTGATAACACCTCAGTTAAGGTAGTTGATCCCCATACAAAGGATGCCATTTCTCAAGGTATTGAAGAAAAGGGCCTCTACAAGCTATCTTGCTTTGTATCCAAAGAATCAACCTCAATTTTGTGGCACCAAAGATTTGGCCACACTTCTTACTTATCAAAAATCTATTCATCCCAACTTGTGAAGGGATTGCCAAAGATAGGGCAACTTACTGATGTCTACTAAGCTTGCACCCAAGGCAAGCAACACAGGGCCCAAGTTCCCAAGGAAGCTTCAACACGAGCAAGGAACCCACTAGCCCTTATCCACATGGACTTATGTGGACCTATGAATACCCCATCCCTAAGTGGATCTCTCTACTTTTATATTCTCGTAAATGACCACTCTCCCTATATTTGGGTATACTTTTTGAAGTCAAAGGCAGACACATTCTCTAAGTTTTAAACTTGGATCAAGGAAGTTGAGAACAAAGCTTCAACTAAAGTTAAAACCATCAAATTAGATGGAGGTGGTGAGTTTATCAATCATGACTTTGATAAATTTCTCAACTAGAAAGGGATCAAAAGACAAGTCACTCAGCCTCATACTCCATCCCAGAATGGAGTAGCTGAAAGGAAGATATGCAATGTGATGGAAATGGCACGGACAATGCTTCGTCACAAGGATCTACCCTACAAGTTTTGGGCAGAAGCCGTGCATACTACTGTTCACATTCTTAATCGAGGATTTACAAGTGCATTACACAACAAACACCCTTCGAAGCCTACTATGGAAGAAAACCAAATGTGAATTACTTTCGAGTCTTTGGTAGTGAAGCTTTTGTCCATGTACCAAAAGAATATAGAAACATGTTACAATCAAAGTCCAAGAAACACATATTCATAGGGTACAGTGACCAATCAAAGGCATATCGCCTATATGATATGGAAAACCACTCCATCACCATTTCGAAGGATGTGATCTTCAATGAAGCTTCCTCATACTCAAGAAAAGATTCAAGTACAAGTCTTAGTCCACATATCTACACTTCAAATGGGGACTCAGTATTACCAAACTCTAACTCAGAAGCAAATACTTCAACTCATCCAAGAAGATCTCAAATACTTATTGACAAGAGACAACGACAACAAAGTCATTATGTCAATTACGCCTTAATGCATCAGATTCAACAAATCCTAGAACCATCTAATTACAAAGAAGCTCAAGGACAACCTAAGTGGGAAGAAGCTATGCAAGTTGAAATGGATGCAATCGAGAAGAACAAAACTTGGACTCTTGTACCTAAGCCCACAAGTCATCAAGTCATTGGAGTTAAGTGGCTTTATAAAGTTAAGTACAAGTCCGATGGCACATTAGACAAGTACAAAGCAAGGTTGGTAGCTAAGGGATACAAGCAACAACATGGCATTGACTATGAAGAAACCTTTGCTCCTACTGCAGGATTCACAACCATAAGAATCATCTTAGCACTAAGTGCTCACTTTAAGTGGCCCATTTACCAGCTGGACATCAAAAGTGCATTCCTCAATGGAGATCTTCAAGAATAGGTTTATGTTGAACAACCTGAAGGTTTCAAGATCAAAGGCAAAGAAGATCAAATCTACAAGCTTCACAAGGCACTTTATGGACTCAAGCAAGCTCCTAGGGCCTGGTATGAAAAGATTCACAAGTTCTTTGAAGACAAGGGATTTCACACAAGCAATGCTGATGCTAATCTCTATATCTATCAAAAGGATTCTTTAGTAGCCATCATCATTCTGTATGTAGATGACTTGAACTTGACACGCTCAGATGAAGAACGCATTCAGTTTATCATCACACAGCTTCATCTTGAGTAGTCTATGACAGATCTTGGATTACTACACTACTTTTTGGGTATGGAAGTTTGGCAAACAAAAGAAGGTATATTCCTATCACAGAAGAAGTACTTCTCTGATCTACTGTCCAGATATAACATAGACCAGTTTCGCTTAGTTTCTACACCGCTTGATCCAAACATCAAGCTTACACTAGAGGACTCATCATCACTTGTGGATGTGCATACCTATTGACAGCTTGTTGGCTCATTACTCTAACTTGCCAACACTAGACCAGATATTGCTTATGCAGTTGGTATACTCAGTGAGTTTGCACATCAGCCTCATCAAACGCATTGGGATGCTGCTCAGAGACTACTTTGATACCTTGCCCTCACCCAAAATCATGGTCTTTGATATAGAGGGGGCATCGAACTCGCCGGATATTCAGATTAAGATTGGGCTGGTGATCCTGAGTCTCGACTGTCTACTTCTCGGTATATATTCTTGCTTGGCTGAGGACCTATCTCTTGGGCAAGTAAGAAGCAGCCTATAGTTGCACTATCATCTACCGAGGCGGAGTACCCAGCATCTTCCTTTGCAGCATGTGAGGTCATCTGGCTTCAATGTTTATTATCTGACATCGATGTTTTGCACGATATTCTGACATGCATTCGCACGGACAGCCAGTCAGCCTTGGCCATCGCCAAGAATCTAGTGTTCCATGCTCAGATGAAGCTCATCGAGATCCAGTACCAGTGCATCTGCGAGAAGCGCATATCTCAGGAGATTACTCTGGAGCAGTGTACCTCTCAGGAGATTCTGGCGGACATGTTCACGAAAGCTTTACCTCTAGTTCCACTTGAGCACTTGTTGGACCTCTGCAGCATTCAGCCGCTCCAAAATCGAGCTACAGAGGTGGTGTTGATGACATGATCGCTCCTACTTCATCTACGTTTGTATTTGCATGAGTGCTTCTCCATTTTGTATCCAGGAGGCACTCCATTCGTAGTCTATTTCCATTTTATATTGTATTTCCTTTGTATTTAGGTACCTTGCCATGTGCTTCTACCAGCTGTATTCATTCTCCTTTCAGGAGACTTATCCCACATATGATGTACTTTTGAGAGTCCCTCCCAAATCTATATAAGGAGAGCCTCTCCCCTCATTTGTACTTGGTTAGAAGCTTGAGGAGCCTACTCCATGCTCTTGGAAAGCTCATTTCTAATCCACGAGTTTACCCATTTCATGGTCTACTCATTTTGTGTCTCACACATTCTTTGTTTTGTGAGAGTACTTTCCTTTTCATTTTGCTTCTGCATGCATACTCTCTACACTCATATCCTCAATCATATACTTTCTTTCTTGCTAGAGAGCGAAGAATCAAGATTTAGCGAAATTAGAAAGTACCTTTAGGAACTTTCTCTGGACCGGGGACCATCACAAGAGGGGAGTGCCTAAAACCAAATGGTCCATATGCACGAGCCGAAAGGAGAATGGAGGTCTGGGTATTATGGACATTAGTAGCATGGCCAATAAACTTGCGGCTAAGTGGATGATTAAGGCATGGTGCAACAGAGATTCCTCTTGGGCCACATTAATTTTCAGAAACATAAACTCGATTACTTTGGTAGGCTACCCTGGATGGAAAAACCTTGACTCCTCACCCTCCTATTCTCTCTGATTCCAGTCTCACCCAAAGGATCGATCCCGGTAAGACCCTTGTGGTTGAGTTGGAACACATTCAAACCTCACATCGGAATCAGTGAAGATTGGAAGTGGGCTACAGGTATAAGACAAAACGACTCTATTTGGTTCCCGATCCAAGGCATGAGAAACATGGAGCCTTGGAATGTCTTGAGTGCCAAGAGACTCTGGAATAAGGGATTCAAACAATGGAAGCACCTCTGGAAATAGGACAAGAACAGATGGGTGGACTTTGAGGACATTGACCCTACTACTGCGGTCACCTACGAGGAATGTAATGTTTTTACTGAGGAGACGCCATGCTTGGGAATGATCTAAAATCCAACTATTTATGGGACACGACTCTCCGAACCTAATGGGCCTTAAATGGTATAATGGTAATCACCTCTCCAAGCTTCCATATGTTGAAGCTTGCAATGACATTCACATTAGTCTCAACAAGAAATGGTGTCTCAACTGGACGTGACTTTGATGGGATATGAAATTTATGTCCATCTAGCACCCTCTCATTGAAAACAAAAAAACGGTTCTCCTATGGCAAATCCTACACCATGGAATATGGACCAATACAAAAGCTAACAAGATCTGTGGGGTTCCACCCTGGTGCAAGAGATGTTGCCAGCAAAGAGGAGATAAGTCATCTGTTCTTTGCTTGCCTTGAATCCCTTCGATTATGGAGGGTCCTTGGTCGTTCTTTGGGACTCCAAGAACAAATCAATTGGAAGCAAGCCCTCATCGGTGAAGCGATCGGTTGCTCTATGGCATTGTGGAATGCGATTAGGGGAGAGATCCTTTGGAAGATCTGGCGAGAAAGATGTGCTCAAAACTTTGGCAATAACCACAAGGAGTGGTTGATCGAGAAGTCCTTTTCCTTCTCGGTAGAAGAATTGCTAACTGTAAGAAAACCGCACCCTTCAGACATTACAAAGAGCTAGAGTATGTCAACAATAAGCTTAAAAGCAAGTGGGCTCCACATGATGGGGATGTGAGGTTCATCAACCTCCTCTATAACTCCATGTAAGCCTTGCAAGGCCTACCACAAAGGCTATGGCAGATCATCGGAATGAAAATTAGTCATAAGAAATATATCAGTTGGAAGCTAGCTCTACTGGGAGAAGCGAGTGGTCGTTGTGCGACTCTCTGGAACGCTTAACTCTGGTCGATTGAGTATTCATTGTTCCTCCTTGGAAAAAGGATTGCTAATTGTAAGCAACCCCCCCTTTTTTTAGGAGTCATCAAGTATTCCTTTTGATCAAGAACGCACTTTACCCAGGTGGGCCTCGCTTGAGGGTGATGAGTGGGCGATTAACCTTTTCTTGTAAAGCTAGCTACACTCTGTAAAAGCTTCCCCCACTCTGTGGGATTCGGGGGATCCCGTGGGCACTAGTCCCCTTTTTTTGCATTTTCCTTTATTTAATTCAAGTCCTGGAGAGTAGGCTAAGGCCGAACTTCCTTTATTTAAAAAAAAAAATTCATGCTACAATTTGATGTATTCACATTTCCAATTTCCTCCATAGTGTGCTTTTTGTCATCTCCTTTTTTTAGTTCATGATTGTTCTTGTGGTCTTCATAGTTTGAGAGTAGTTCTACATTCCTTACTACATGATTTGAACATCTAGAATCAATAAAGAACAAATCCTCATCTATTTGACCTCTTATCTTTGTTGCATTCATGAAAAGAAGTGAACCCACTTTTGAGGTATTATTAGTGTATTTCTTGTATTCTTATCGCCCTTTGCAGTCAACTTGATATTCACCATTGTAATGGTTCTTGTTATTGTCTCCATAAGTGTTGTTGTATATATCTCTAGGAGCTCTATATCCTCCTCTGTTACAGCCTTTTGCTCTCTTGTTTCTTGAGCTCTTGAAAGGATGCTCAGTGATATGGTTGGTTAATGCACATATCGCACAAGGTGAGGAGCTTTGAGATCTCCCTACCTTGTCTATCAGCTCTGCATCTTGATCTTGAACTTCTCCCTCTAAATGCAAAGTAAGCTTTGGAGATACTTGCTCCTTCATAAGATTTCTTGCATTTTACTTTGACCTCTTCACTTCTACTTTTATCTCTATAGAGGTCAAAAGATTGATTAGCTTCAAGAGAAGAATGCTTCCAAAGTATTCAAGGTTTCTTTAGAAATCCTAGGGATCCTAATGAGCGGAAGTAGAAAATAAAAAATAGAGTTTAGCATGCATGACATCACCAAAGAGTCCTTTGCATACCATATGTTCAACTATTCTTGCTCCTCTTGTTGTTGGTTGTCCTTTGGTCCTTAACATAGGCATCAACTCATATCTAAAGATGTATCCATAAAGGCTTCTTCCTTGAAAATATGCTTGCATCCATATACACCATATCAATTAGTTGCTTCAATCAAATTTTTCAAGTGAAGAAGGAAAAGGATCACCCATGATGTATAACATATGATTTGCTCTAATACCACTGTGAGGAGGTGATGTTAGTTTGTAGAGATGAGAGGGTCTTTGCAAAAACCTGTTAGAAAATCTAATAGACTTCCTAATCTTCCAATATATGAAAAACTATTACCATAGTACTTTGGAGCATTAATTCAAAACGTTTGAGTGAAGAGAGACAACTTTAATTTTTCTTTATGTTGAGAAATCCTTCTATTTATGAAAGAAAGCTCTCAAAAAATTGTTCATACTCATAGCCTCCTAGGACTTCAGAAAACGCCTTTTGCACAACTTGAAATATGAAGGTGAGTGAGGTAACACAAGTTCTTCATGCACTTAGAGTGACAGCTATAGAGTGATTTATATATACTTAAAAATCCATAGGTTTGATCTTGACTTTGTAGGAAGTAGATGATACACATACACAATCATAGATATATAATCATATCTCTGCACGAAAAGCCCCAATAGCTGAAATATTTTTTAGAAACACTTACAATAGCGTTAACTTGATGATCCAATAAATGGATATGGTGATGCGACAATACGGTCAGTTCAATAGCGCTTAAAAATTTGACAGATTTGAGCTATACACAACACTAGTGCACAATAGATGGGAATGATAATAGAAACTTCATGTATATGTATTGAGATGTAAAATATAGTACAAGGTGGGCTTGGAGGACTTGAGCCACTATAAAATGAATAAAGTGAGCACTCAAGAGGTGAGTGAAAGTATTTGCACACACCATGACTAGACTATTGAAATATATGTATACTTTTTCCCTTGATTTTCAAACATGCTTTTGGAAGATTTCACCTAAATATTCTTCTCACTTTTAGGTGTACATTTGATTCTTGACTTCAAACACGAGTCATGGATTTTTTCTTTTTTTATACTTATTTCAGCCCGAGAGTTTCTATTGTCAAGAGATACTTTTACAATCAATAAAAATGAGATGACTTTTAGCCTTACAAATAGACTTAACATGCATGTGTACACAACTTCCTTAGAGTTCAATGAAGACCAAATAATATGGTCAAGGTCTTAGGCTTGCCATATGCACCAAGATACTGGACCCCAACAATCAAGTAGATCCATTACAAGAAGAAAATCACCATGGTTTTGATTAACACATACATCAATTAAAATAAGTGATTCAAGGCATAAAGCTAAAGCAAAAAGGAGACAAGTTGAAAATGATGATGATACATGGGTAGACCTAGATGATGTGCAAAATAGTGGGTATAATTTGGAGAAAGTAGAGACATCAAAGGTAGTGATCAAGTATGCTAGATAAACTAAACAAAACCAGAAATGCAAAGGTATTCTATATTGTTCTCTTATGGCTAGGTAGTACGCATGCATGAACAAGATAATAGAAGTGAAAGAGTGCACACATTCTGAATATGCAAACAAGTGTAGGGAATGAAGAGAATATATGTAGGAGGATGTGAGGGCCTTGGAAGACAAACAAAAATAGTAATTACTGGCAATGAAAGATGGTATGAAAATTATAGGAAACGAATGGGTCTAAATGCTGATATAATATTCAAATAGTAGCATTGCTAGGTAGAAAATGATTTCTTCGCACTTATGGTATCGAATCTAAGGATACCATTAGTATTGTTTCTATGTTCACATCCATTAAAACTTTAATGGATATAAAATCAAGCAAGTGGTTGAGCTTATACGAATAGATGTAAAAAAAATTTCCTCAATGGAGAGATAAAGGAGGTTATGTACATGCATAAACCCGTAGGGTTTAAAGATAAAAGCAAACTGAATGATATTGCCTAGTTGAAGATGGAACTATATGGTCTTAAGAAAGAACAAAGGGCATCAAAAAAAGATTGGTAGATTGTTTGATGAGTTGTGACCACCATCAAAGCGAATCTCGCCCATCTCTATTTAGCAACAAGGAGGTGATAATTTTTTTTACTTATGTGTATATGCTGATGATGTCATCATCAAGAGAGACTATGAATAAGGAATTAATGAAACTAAAAGAGGTGTTAGGATAGATTTTAAGATCCCTAATTCAAATATCCAAGGTCTTTATTTAGAACTAATTTAGTTTATAAAATCATTGATGTATTGTTGATGTTGATAAAGTACATCTTAATTGTCTTGCAGAAGTATGGGTTTATAGGTTGCAAAAGATTGGGAAATTCATGGGAAATAGATCGCAAAAGTAAAATATGAATGTAGTGAAGTGAAAAATGTCACATCTCACACATCCATAGTTGTATCCTTGATGTATGCAACCATAACTCGGCCTAACTTAGCATATGTAGTCGAAGTAATCTCTCATTTCATGAAGATTACAAGCGTTCCCTGTCTTTAATCAGCAAATAGAGTTCTTGAGTACCTTGAGGGTGCAGTTACTATAGCTTTATACTATCCTTTTCAACCTTAGAATCTCCAACATTAGATTCTAAGGTTTAATGCTCCATCCTTACACTCCATAAATGTTCAACTCTTGCTAGTATGTTGGCCCTCATCAAGCAAATGATAACGTACACGTTCTTGGCAAAAAACGCTCAAATTTCAATCCCCTAACACATATAAAAGAGCCTCACCAATCACACTTAGTGTGATAATCTAGGAATGGATAAAGTGCTCCTAAATAATAGAGTGTCTTTCCCACTCATACATAATGAATTTTTGTGTCCCATTTTCCATCCGCCATGTGTGTTTTGATGTCCTAAGCATTGAAAAAGGAAAGAAAGGAGTTTCTTGCTTAAGCAAACACCCTATTTATTTACTTCCATGTGAACTTTGAGTAGCCAAATCTTGCTGCTGTTTGGGCATCTATATAATTCGCTATGACGTCTTTCTAGAGTCTCGTTGTTACCTTGTATGTATTGTCAATGTTGTCTAGATTTCTGGTCAGAAAAAATAGTACTCTAAACTTCTTTCAAGTGTATGGTCTCCTCTCTACCTTATTGGTTAGCATTTTTTCTTGAACGAAAGTGTGTTTAGTATTTGAATACAATAAATTTCTGTCTCTTGTTTTCGTTAGTCCATCCATTGAATCACAGAGAAATCAAATATTCTTTTCTAGAGGTGTAAGCTATCGTAGCTTGAGGCAATTCATGCTTTATTTTGTATATGGGATGATTTAATCCTCCACACATCACGTATATTCTTGTAGAAACACAGATACCATTCAGAAAAGATATATACATGTAAACGCACATTCATTATTTACACACAAATACACGCAAACATATTTATGACACACACATGCTCACATACTATGTGATAGACAAATCTATGCAGATACAAAAATCATACATAGACACACACACATCTCTCTCTCTCTCTCTCTCTCTCTCTCTATATATATATATATATATATATATATATATATATATATATATATATATATATATATATATATATATATATATATATATATATATATATATATATATATATATATATATATATATATATATATATATATATATATATGCGTGTGTGTGTAATTCATGCACATTCGTCTTAACATTAGTCCATATATCAAGAACGAGTACAGATTTACAACTACCCATTTAAACAAGTACTCATGAAAATGTTGGTTAAATCCATACACATGCATGATCATAATCTTAAACACAACCCTGCACATGATAATCATCAATGTTTTTATAATGCACGATCATATACACACACTTCACATCACTTGCTTCTCCATCCATTCATATGTATGCACATGGATGCACATAAATCAAGTAATAATCATGTTATGTAAGCATACATGGTCAATCAACATATGAAAGCAACTTATACAATTTGCATTGTGCAGGCATTTCGTCTGCATTCTGAACATACTTATTACGAACGAAATCATCAAAGATGTGTTGATAATGTTTCTAATTAATTGAAAACAAAATTCAATGTTGATAGTCTTACCTCACTATCCAGTTCTTTTCCCATAATTTCCTTGGTCCTTGTTAGTTCTACCTACATAATCCATCGACCATAAGTATGTGGAAGATTTATAAAATAAATTTAAATATGTCCATATCTTTGTAGGAATTTTGAATAAGTTAGAATTAAATGAGACATTTACTATACTCACTCTAGAATACTTCTATACTACATCGCACTTAATATTAGTAAATAGTATGAGAGCTTACAATACATGGATGCAAGCATACATGTACTTATTTTATATACTTTTCCCATATTCAGTTGACTCAGAATCTTTTGCTTCTAGTGACATTCCAAGGTTGTGCGTAAAATGGCAAGCATATCTATCCCTACAGGTGGGTTTCAACCAAATCACTATGTACAAGAATCAAATACTCATGCATTCACGAACTTATTGAACTTTTTTTACACCTATGTTATACGTGCACTTAAAATATTGAAGTAAGTGTCCAATAAATAAAATAAATTAGAAGTTGACAAATGAATCAATTCAATCAGATAATAATTTGTATAATGAAATAGTATTTATTACATAAAGAACTCATTTTCCCTAGCTGCAATTATCCTTGCAATCGGCCCTTTCTCCACGGATCATGAAAAGTTTTGTTTTTACATGTATAGTTTAGCTTGCTTATGCGACTTTTGTACTACCATATCCCATACTAACTCCTCTGTGCTTAACCGCATATGGTTCAACCTTTTGTTTCCATCTTTTTTTCTTCTTTCTTCATACGCATAGTTTTTGAGTCCCTGGTCATGCCTCTTCATGTTTATATTTTTAAATTTTGCGTTATTTCTTTGCCTTATTTTCTGAGATCTATTGTTCTGAGAGTTGATTGTTTTATTTAGTAGTGGTGCTCTAAATGTGCGATGAATCGAGCTAGGTGTGAGCATCTAGAGAGTTTCTAAGAGGGAGATTAAAAAAATGTAATAGATAAGCTCTCTCAAATCCTTATCATTAAATATATAAATGAACATCACCTTTCTATACTAAGGAATCTGTCTAGAAGTCAGATATTCATAAGCTAACTTAGTAATATTTGGCCTGGTATTTCAAAAAAACTAGAATAAGTAAGCAAACAATTTCTCACTATCTTTATCATTACATACATTTGTATTTATATTGCACCATGAAATAAGATCGAAAAGTATCCAAATTGTTCCAAGATTGTATAAGCCATTTGGCTGCCAGTTTGTCACCTAGGCCCTTAATGTCTAGAATACCAAGACTGCCCAACTCTTTCTTCCTTGCATAAAAGCCCTTTTCTATTTTGGTTATATCCCTTTTTTATGATCACAAGTCGACAGTAAATTCCTACAAATTCTACCTACCTTTGCCAAATGCGTGTCTTTAGGTCTCTAACAAGAAATAAAGTAAGTTATGGAGGCTATCAGAAATGTGTTGACCAATATCACCCTACCTGCTAGGTTACTTTGCATATCCTTCTAATATATTACCTTTCTATCAATCTCGCTACGAACCCAAAAGACAAACTATTTGGTTGTTGCGAATCTCTTCACATTCTTAGTTCATAAGGAAATGTGATTGATTCCTAATAGTGGCCCTTGAACAAGGTTTTCACATGATTAACTTTTCATCCAAAAGCGGCACAAAAGGTCTTTAGGAAATGCAAAAAATGAGATGAGAACATGCTCCTCATTCAGTAGGAAACTAGGAAGGTGGTCATATCATATTCGAGCATTCTCATATACATTGTTTCTTGATTGTTTGTCAATTCTAGGCCTTAAATCAGATTTTAATTGGCATAATGGGTGACCGCACAAGTAAGGCCATCAATTGTGATGGCAAAATGCAACGGACAACATGTCTAATGGATCGCTTCAACTTAATGGTCTATGACAGTTCGCCATTAATATTCATCCGAGTGGTAGCGTTACCCCACAAGATTGGCATCATCCTTGTAAACTTTGAGACACATCCCACATCCTGTAAGGATTTTAAAATAGAACCCCACTCAAGTCTTTCCTATGGAAGTCAATTTTATGAGAGAGAATATCTTGCTTAGTTTCCTCACATGGACGAGTCCCTCCCAAATATTTATGATATCCTCCATGATGGACCTACCCTTAAAGAACCCCTTTTGGTCAACACTAACCCAAGAGTTGAGATGGATGTTAGCACTCAAGGTCAAGAATGAGGCACAAAAACATGTCCAAGAAGTAGAAACATAAGAATAAGGAGCAAGTAGGGAACTCCAAGAAGTACATGCCAAATTGTCAAAAGAAATCCCTATAAAAATAGTGATTCTCATCACTAAAAGCCATTGTAAATACCATTTCCTATTTTTCCAAGTCCATTTTTTCAATCTGAGGAGTTCTCAAGCTTGAGGGGTATTAGAAGTCTCAGTCTACCAATTTTCTTAATTTTTAGGCTCTGTTTGAGGCCTCAAATAAGCCCTGGAACGTAATTTTAAACTAGGCCAAACACCAGATCTGGACAGGGGCAAAACTAGTCAGAAAACTATAAAAAGAGCTAGAGATCTCATTTTTGGGGTTTACCTTGTTGTAGATTTGATCTTTTATCTGAGAACTCTTTTGTAATCGAAGCTTTCCATTGTTCCTCTCTTTGCTTTTACCGTATGCACGTGTGTGTATGTGTGTGCATGCTTGTGTGCTTTCACTCATGCACTTGTGCTTTCACTCGTTCATGGTCTTCATACCATTCCTCACATCTCTACGGACTGATAACTAAAGGAGGTGATACTCATGCTTGAGCTACACCAAATTATGGCACTGTTGCCAGGGAGAGAACTTCGAGGATGAGCGTGTGAGGGTAAGAGGTAGAGTTGTGACGTTGGAGTTGCAGGTAATTTCTTTACTTTTCGCTAATTTTTCTCTTCCAACAAAACCTTATGTTCCTGATTCCATTAATGATGGAGCACCTCTTTCAATTAAATAGTATTCTCAAGGGTTCTTGAGGGAAATACAAGAAGAGAAATGGGCCAAGGAGAAGGGTAATCCTTCTTCTATTTCTGAGATTGATGATCTTCATGATTAGTTTCCCCAAGACATTCCCTCTATTTATGGAGACCAAGCTGAGCAACACGGAAATGAAAGATTAGATTCTAAATGTCATTCTTTACAAGAGTTTTCACAATTCACAAGACCATGGGAATCTGAATCTCTTAAGATCAATACGAATATTTGTACTGAAGTATATGTATTCATGTGTTGATATGTTTGTATATATATGCCAATAAGTATATGTTTACACGTATCACACACACACACATATATATATATATATATATATATAGAGAGAGAGAGAGAGAGAGAGAGATCCTCTTTCCTTAAATTGACTTCTCGAAAGCCTATGATAGACTTTAGTGGGATCTATTTTACAATCCGTAAAGGATGTGCGATGTGTCTCAAAATCTACAAGTATGATTTCAATCTTCTGCGGTAATCCTATGATTCGGATAAATATTAATGGGTAAATATCACAGACCATTAAGTTGAAGCCATCCATTGGATAGGTTGTCCTCTAGATCGGTTGCATTTCGCCATCAAAACGAATGGCGTTAGTTATGCAGTCAACCATTATGCCGATTGGGCTTAGAATTGACAAACAATCAATAAAAAATCCGTATGAGAATTTTTGCAGACAATGTGAATGCCTTCCTCCTGAATGAGAAGGATGTTCTCATCGCATTTTTTAGTTATCTAAATACCTTTTGTGCCGCATTTGATCCAAGATTAATCATGTGAGAATCATGTTTGAGGGCCACTATTAGGAATCAACCACATTTCTTTATGAACCAAGAGTGTGAAGAGATACTTAGTGGCCAAATATTTTGTCTTCCAGGTAACACTTTTGGCTTGGACGTCACTATGAGCCAAAGATGGAATTGGGTTCTGAGCAAGATTGATAGAAAGCTGATATATTGGATGGAAATGCAAATTAACCTAGTGGGTAGCGTAATGTTGTCCAACGCTTTTTTGCTAGCCTCAATAATTGACTTTATTTCTTGTTGGAGACATAAAGACACCGATCTCACAAAGTTAGGTAGAATTTGTAGGAATTTTTTGTGGACTTGTGATCATAACAGAACCTTGAAATAGAATGTCTGCGTGAGATGTGGAAGAAGAACTTACTACAACAAGAACTTACTACAAGGTAGCAATGCTCTGAGTCCACAAGGGATAAAATGGTACAATGGTAATATCCTAGATCAGATTCCCGATTTGCAAAAGAATCTAGACCTCTACTTATCACTTAATACGAAATGGAGCCTAAAATGGACAAATATTAGATTGAACTTTTAATTCTACGACCTCTAGCATTCCCTTATTGAGAATAGAAATCTATATTGATGTTCATCATATAATTTTGACTCATGCCAAAGCCGACAAAATTTTTGGGGTCCCTCCTTGGTGTAAGGTATGCCTGTGGGGTAGGGAACATGTGTGACACCTATTCTTCTCTTTCCCCAAGAGTATGTAGGAGAAGTGATTCGTTGTTCAATGCCTTTGTGGAATGCCTTTAGAGAAGAAGCCCTCAAGAAAAATTGGAAAGAGAGATGAACCAACAACTTTGGTAAAAATCTTAAAGAGTGGTCTATTAACAAGACCCTAAACATACTTTGCAGACGAATCATAAACATACTTTGGAGAAGAATCAAAAACTGCAAAAAACACCTACCATTAAAGCATCATAGAGAATTTGTCTAGGAGAACAACAAGTTCCACTATAAATGGGCCCCTCATGAAGGATATGAAAGTATAATTAACAATTAGGAGCACAACCCTTGGTGCACACCCTAACAAAAGTCTTTAAGGTTAATTTTGTCCTCGAGCTACCTATAAGGTTAGTTGCCCCTGCTTTTGTGGGATAAGGAGGATCCAATGGGTACTATGCCCCTTCTCTTTTATTTTATATTCTGCAAGGAAGAGTAGGGTAAGACTGAACTTCCTCTTAAAGAACAAAATTGTTTTCGATTCACATGAAAGGATAAGAGAAGGCGTTTGTGCATGTGACAATATTCCCATCATGGGTTGGTTCAAGTGAAGTTAAGGAAATTAGTTAGTGGTAATATGTTTGGTTGTGCATATCAAGATACAAATTATCTAAGTCTACATAATATATCCAATGATACGAAAGTTAAGGGATCATAAGTACATTACGTAGTGGATTCCTAGTCGTTTTGGTTTGCACTAAGTTAATAGAATCAAGAGGCTTCTTTAATCTAGATTGATCTTTTTGCAACAAAAACAGCGAGTCGTAACAAACGAGAACTATGTCGTAAAAAGAGAACACTCTCGTCAAAAATCAAGCAAATGGAAGCTTATGTTTGAGATTCCTTTATACCAGTATACATATATTACAAAAATGAGGTGAAAACATGTGATTTTTTGACATTTCTTTGTCATTTTCTCATAAAAAAAGAGCTCAAAATGTAGTCTAAATTTCACTATATAAGGCATTGACATGTCCAAAATCTATATGATAAGACATTGACATGTGCAAAATCTATATGATAAGACATTGACATGTCTAAAATCTATATAAAGAATGTAGAACTGAATAATTCTTATACAAAAATAACATTTTAGACATATTTTTAATGGGTGGATATCTGATTGTTATTCAAAATTGCTACAAAACATGGTTTCATTAACCAAACTACTTCGAGGCATTTACATAAGCACTAAAAATGTTAGAGAGCTTCAATGCAACTCACAACTATGTCGATCTATGTCTGATTCAGTCTCATACTGTTGAGAGCTCTCTTCTTCTTCTTCTATATCCACAAGAGCTCTATCTTCATCCATGTACATACCAAATTCTGCAGGATCATGCACAACTCTTCTTGTTTGCCTATGATTTCCTGTACCACATACATCTGGAAGCTTTTGTTTTATCATGTTGATGGTTGCTTTCCTCAAGTGACCCGTTTTTGTCAAGGAAAAATCATAAAAAAGAATATCTACATCATCCATTTTAAGAGTGGATGTGCTTTGAATATTCTTTTTCTTTTTTGAACCTGTTCGTTTAGTATCACACACCATTATGCATTACTACTTTTAGTGTAATACCAATGCACCATCAAAGCCTCTATTCTTCTCTGATCAATATCTTTAGTTATCTCTAAAACCTTTGCAATCCAAAACGGTCTGGTAGCCTCATCACCATCAGCAAGTACTACAATAAGTGTTCCAACATTTATCTCTATTAAATTTCCTTGCCATCTTGCTTCTACCTGTTTTGTCATCCTTGGGCCTACATAAATATTTCTTTCTGGTGGATGTATAAAACTTTGAAGTGCATCTGCATTACATGCTTGGGCCACATTCACGGATCTTTGTGTACAAAAATCCCATGTGAATGGAACATCAACTGGCCAGTGACCTGCAATTGTATACTGTATAATCTCTTCTTGATGATTGAAAAAGTCCTCCCACCAAGATACATCTTGATCTCCAGTATATTTTTTTGCACGCTCAATATGTCTCTTCTTTTCAATGAGTGCATGCATCCAGCTTTTACTTTGATCAACCACATTTCCACATCTTTCTGTATTGTTTTTATCTTCATATGGTGATTGTTCTACACCATACACTGTAGACAAATTAGGCACCTGCAATAAGAATCTGCATCCCTCTTTAGGCTCCCACCCAAGCGAAGATGAATACTGCTTTGCAAATAAAAGGGTTATTTCATCAACCCTCCTCATCAAGAATACATGGTTGAAACTAATATTGTGCAATGGAGCCAAAACCTTAGCACTGTTATCAAGGCCCATTGAGCAAAAGTGCTTAAAGTCATAAATCTGTGTGAGGTGTTGAACTTCTGGTTTTGGAGTATATGCTTCTGAAATCAGCTCAGATAAAATCGGAAGAGTAAAAGCATGGTTATGTGCCAACTTCTTAGAGAAAGTATTGAACATTTGATCAATGTGATCATGAGTGTGGCCAACCAGAAGGAAATTTACCTTAACCTTTTGAAATACTTGTTTTTCAACAAGCATGCTTAAATATCCAAAGACTGTAGAATTTTTATTCTCTCTTGCAGTATTATCAAGTTGCAAATATAGAGTTGGTGGCAAAAGACCCTTCCATGATTGCAAAACACGATGAATGACAGTAACTGTAAGGTTTGGATCATTATGCACATTCGGATATGTGAAGAAAACCTTGGACATTACAGTTCGATTGTATACCAAAGCACCAACCAAATGCATTTGCACAAGGACTTCATCTCCAATGTCCTTAGGGATGCGATAAAAATGTGGCAAACAAGTTTTTTTTTTAATCCATACCATCGATCAACAAACACATATAATGCTCCGGATTTTTGAGTGCTTTACTTCGATGATGAATTGCTTTCTTTCTCTCTAAATCTTGACTCTCACGATGGTTGTTAAGAAGGTTTTTAAAATTATTCTTTTCCTGTGGTGTTGTAGCCCCTTTTTCCATGTTTTTCAAAGTGGCGCAAACTGAACATTCACCCATTCTAACTTTACGAGGAATAGACACATTGTTCAACTCTTCCTTCCATAATCGAGTAAAGTGACGATACTACACATACTTCTCATTTCTATTTTCCGTGTCTTCTCTATATATTTGGAATACCTCTCAACGAGTAAAGTTATCTGACAAGTGCAACCTTCCAGTTGTAGGCATAACCTCACAATGCAAGCTAAAATAGTTCATCATCCAATTCATTGCATCACGTCCAACAGATCCTTTGGTCCCAACATGGAACGTATCCAAAATGAGATCCCCATTCAAAAGCCCTTGTTGAACCCTATGTATTCTAAAATTTCCCACACCCATTGCAATTTTAAATGCAAACCTACAGCATCGCATCTCTTGACTAAAGAAATATTCAAAAGCAACACGTGTTACTGACATTTTATCCTCAATCATTTGCATGCGAGAAACAAGGTATATATCCTGCCTTTCACTATCTAAATGGAGGAATTTTTCTCTTAGGTGCTTTAGTTTCTTCATTCCTAAATTGTACAAACTTTTCAAACCACAACAATGCTTCACAATATCCAATGCAATCTGTCTATCTGAAGTAAGAAATTTAAATCTTTTTTGACTTACTTCACAAGGCCTTCTTTTAAATCGTAGATTGAGCTTGCTTTGCTTTTCCGTTGCTCCACATGCACTTGAGTTAGAAGGGAGATCAATGGTTGTATCAGATGGGAGATCAAGAGGTGCATTTGGTTGAGCAGCATTGCACTGTGAATTGGATAACTTAAATGACTCAACAGAAAACATAGAATCATCAGCACGTTCTAAACCATAGGGATCATCACTTCTATGGAAAGGGTCAACTGAGAACAATGAATCCGAAACTGTATCAATATGAGCAGAGGAAGCTGATGCCCAAGCATCCACTAAAAAGATTGAGCTCATCTTCACTGAGTTCACAGAATACTGAAGATGAATGACCTTTTTAAATAAGTAGAAATCTGAGATCAAGTGAAGATGTCACATCAAATGTCACATAAAATGTCACATCAAGAAGATATGAAATCAAAAGTTCATTAAAGTACATTAAATAACATTAAACATCAAATTACATCAAATCACTTAATTAGTCAAATATACACTAATAAGGGAACCAAAGATTTGATTCACTTTTGAAAGATGAGATACACAGTTGATTTCTAACTAGATATGAGTCATTGAGTCTTAGCATTGTGAGTGAATCAAAATATATCCAAGTTGAGTTCCAACTGGATTAGATATTAAAATTGTTTGGAGTAGTGCCATTGAAGACTATACAAGAAGAAATTTTACCTTTGGTTAAGATTTCAAGGATTAGGTTTTATTGCGGTCTTGGCTAGATCTCAAAGAGGTAGATGAAAGTATATTAAAAAAGAATTATGTGTAAAAGAGGTACACGGAAATGTATATGTAAGAAGTATATGGAAAAGTATATGTAAAAACTATATGTAAGAATTAAGTATATGCTTGTTACAAAATATTTTCAAATGAATGTTGAATCTACGATTTTTCTGAACGTTGGATGCAAAGACAATGAGTGACGTTTGAAATTACCAAGCTATTTTGTTGAAATTACCAACATATTTTGTCGAAATTACCCTAGAGCTCTTTACTTGAACGTTTATTCATACATTGATTTTCCATTTCAACAATGTGTTACAAGATAAATGTGAATATGAACTGAAGTGAGAAGGATAACACTATAAAGATGTCATTAATCTCCCATATTCAACACAACTTAGACTTGATTTTTTCCCAAGCAAGAGATTCTAAGAAACAATTTATACATGAGAATATTTCATGAATATTTCATTAAAGTGGAGGTGAAACAGCCTATTTGTGTGAGTGGTATTTCTTGGTTAGATAAGTTGACAGATATAGTTAGCAACTGTACTCATTCTGTTAGATCCAGTTAGTCTCTGGTTCAAATTACCCTATTGCCTATAAATAGCAGAGGAGGAGATCATTCTCATTTTCAAAATCCACGAGCAAGAGAGAGCAACAGAGCACAGACAGCCATGGAGCACAAAGCTCAGCATACCAACAAGGCAACTCTGATGGAGAAGAAGAATGTTGGCAAGAGTACCAAGAGGTAGACAAAATCATACCAAAAAAAAAAGATTCCTAAAAGATTCCTTTTGTATGTTTGTGTAAATAGTCTTCTTTCTAGGTTTTTATTTTTCTTAGTTCCTAAAATATAGATCCAATGAGGGTACAGCTCGATGCCTGGCATCGACTTGCACCCTCAAGTCGATGCCAGGCATCGACTTTTAGGTGCAAGTCGATGCCAGGCATCGACTTGAGGGTGCAAGTCAATGCCAGGCATCGACTTTTGGGTGCAAGTCGATGCCAGGCATCGACTTGAGGGTGTAAGTCGATGCCTGGCATCGAGTTGTACCCTCAAGTCAATGCCTGGCATCGACTTGCACCTAAAAGTCGATGCCTGGCATCGACTTTCACCATCAAGTCGATGCCTGGCATCGAGTTGTACCCTCAAGTCGATGCCTGGCATCGACTTGCACCTAAAAGTCGATGCCTGGCATCGACTTTCACCATCAAGTCGATGCCTGGCATCGACTTGCACCTAAAAGTCGATGCGTGGCATCGACTTTCACCTAAAAGTCGATGCCTGGCATCGACTTGCCTGGCATCGAATTTGTCCTGAAAGTCGATGCCTGGCATTGACTTGCACTTAAAAGTCGATGCCTGGCATCGACTTGGACCTTTGAAAAACACAATAACGTATGAGCTGATATTTCCAAGCGCCTCCAGGGATGCGAAGTCCAAGAGTGAGAGGCCCTTCAAGAAGCTGAGAGTGACCATGAGCTCTGGTGATCAGCAACGTGACAAAGGCATTGGTCACCAAGCAAAACCAAAGAAAATTATTGCATCCTTATCCTCTAAGAAGGCGAGCAACCCGGTTGGAATATCCTCTAGTGGACAGAGTAGCATCAAAATTCCTGAGGATGATACAACTATGAAGGATAGGTCGAGGGACGCAGAGGTCTTAAGGACAGATCCTCAAATGCGAGACATGACAAATCTAGAGTGGTGCCTTCAGTATGTTGAAGAAAAGAATGCAGTCCTTCTTGTGTTCGCAGGGGCATATGGGAGAGGAAAGATCACGACAACACAGGGTTTTCAGTATGGCCTTGTGTACAAACTAGATTATGAAGATGATGATTCTGACAACCTCCTTTTCTTGGTAGAGACATCAAAAGGTTTAAGAAATGTTATATGGAAGATGGATTTCTTGTGCCCAGAGTGATGTGTTCCAGATGGGCTTGCTGAGATATGCAGGGACTCAGTGAATCTTATCAAGGACTTGATGCCATGGATCCAGGGCAACATCATGCCAACACAACAGAAGATGACAACCCCTATAAAGGCAAGGGGTAAGCAGAGCGTGCAGAAAAAGTTCCAGAAGAAAAAGAAGAGAATTGCAGAAGAGGAGTCTTCTGACTCAAGCTCTAGCTCTGGGGATATAATAGTTGCACCTGGTGGAGAGCTTGCCTCGGGTGTTCTTGGTACTGAGCAGAACAAGACGAGGGAGGACATAGCTAGAAGAAAAGTTGTGAAGAAGGGGCAGTTGTTCCACCTACCAATCAATATCATCCATAGGCCACCAATAGATCCATTCACAAGGAGGAGGCCCCTTGAGATCAGGGAGCCACACAATTTGCACGTGCAGAATCTTTAGAGGAAAATGAAAATAAATCCTCATGCTACTGTTGTGCCATTCCTTGTCATGGTGGATCCGAATGAGTGCAGCTCTGTGGAGGAGTTCAATGAGGGTTTGTTTGAGGATTATACTTATTATGTGATTGGAGGTTCACACTCTACAGAGGCCCGTAGACAGCTAGTGAAGGAGCACCCTACCACATTCTTCTTTAGGTATGCAGAGTGCAAGATATATGATGGTCTTACAACTGGGCAAGCCAAGCTTCTTGTTTGGGATCACAACAATGACAATGACTACAGGCAAAAAATGTCCTCCATAGAGAGAATTCGGTTCTTCCACCATGAATATGAAGATTGTCTCGTGAAGGAAGCTGGATGAGAATAGAAAGTCTGATGCTTTGAGGGAATGTGATCCATGGTTTCAACTGGCATTCAGATCAGGTGAGATCTGGGATCTGCAGGATAAAATTTTCACAATGTGGGAGAACAAGGAGGTCAAGGGCCATAAGCAACGGAAGTCGAGGCCAGACCCACAAGTTGATCTGAAGGGAAAGGGAAGGAAAGTTGACCTCTCAATTGAAGAGGCTCCTGAGGACATGAAGCTGACACCATGGAGGGCCCTTCAAGGAATCAAGGATGATACATTGATTATATCAACTTTGTCAAGGGTAATCTCCAAGGATTTAAGCCTGGAGGAGATGGTGACTGAGCTCAATAAGTATGTATGTTATTCTCAGATCCTTTTTCCCTCCTCCCATGTTTCTGGTCTAACCTAGTCTCTTTTTGATTTGTGTGACTGTAGTAAAAAAGTATACATGAAGATTCAGGAGGTGATGATGAAGAGGCTGGGTTGCTTTTCTTGAACAGAGGTCCAAGCAGACTATCCAACCACATCATCCTACAAAGCTTTATCAGAATATTTTATCCTGTTTCGTAATTGGGTAGGTTCTCTTTCTAAGGTTATGCCTGGTTTGCCATTAGGTTAGATGCCTTGATTCACCTAACCAATTTGATGCTAGGCTTTTAGTAGGAATTCGATGCCTGACATCGACTTACTGCTAAATTCGATGCCTAGCATCAACCTGTTGCCAAAAGTCGATGTCTGGCATCGATCTCCTAGCATAAGTCGATGCCTGGCATCGACTTGGGGGCATAAGTCGATGCCTGGCATCGACCTCGTGGCATAAGTCAATGCCAGGCATTGACTTATGTCCCAAAGTTGATGCCAGGCATCGACTTTCAGTAGAAAGTCGATGCCTGGCATCTACCCACACACGAAATCGATGCCATGCATCGATTCCTTATGTTTTGTTTGTTGTATTGAAGAGCTCATTTAATTGTCTTTCCACTTTTTTCTACAGAAACCAAATAAAAGTAAGTCTGCAGAGCTACTAGATGATTGCCCCCCTGCATTCCTGGCTCACATTCAAAGAGCAAGGCATGAGAAATCTAGACTGAAAGCCAAGGAGATGGATTTTGATGATGAACCTGATCTGAAATGTTTCTCCAATCCCCTAGACCCCCTTAGGCCTATATATTATAATGTATTCTGTAGTGATGTAAATAACATTTGTTCTGTTGTGCCTAGAAAGCATTTCTCCCTTCTCATAGCAGACATACCCTATGGATTTAGGATGTTGGGATCAGTTAATGATGATGAACCCTTCAAACACCCTCAGATTCGGAAGATGGTCACTGATTTTGCAGAGTTGACTATGTCTCCTCTTTGGAGGATAGTAAAATTCCATAGCAGAGACCACTCTTTCTCTGTTTCAACTGCTCTAAAGGCAAGATGTCATGCTGTGGAGTGCCTCACGTGGTAAGTAATCTTCTTCCTATCTCCATGGCTTTAATGATGCTCTCTGTGACTCATAGTTCTTGTTGGCAGGGTGAAGACAAATGTCAATCACACTCCTTTGCATAGGTTTGTGAGCTCCACTGAATGCATTACAGTTGGCTATTATGATGAAGTAAGCAAAAGGAGAGTCAGGGAGCATTGCAATGAGAATGGGATCTCAAATGTGCTCATGTTCCCAGCCGTTACCAAGAAACTTCGTCATGTAGCTAGGGACATGACATTGGTTAACCCCTATCAGAAGCCACAAAAGCTCATAATGAGATTGCTTCAACTATTCTCCAATGATGATGATTGGGTCCTAGACCTTTTTTTGGGCACAGGTAATTTCAATTTTAACAATTTTCATTAGTCATCATGTTGATTGAGGCCTCTAAGTGGTTTTCTGTTGTTTCAGGAATGACTCTGGCTTGCTCCTTAAAGATGTTCAGGCTCTACATAGCTGTGGAGAAGGATGATGCTCAAGTGAGCTTCATTAGAATGAGAATCAATGGGCTGAATGAATGCCCAGATGAAGACCAAGAGGTTGGAAGGAAGCACATTGCAGACACGGAGAGATTCCAATCGGCTTCAAGGGAGCCTGTTCCCCCACTTGCAGATGAACCGGGGGACATGGCTGACCTTGAAGAGCGAATCTTGGAGCAAGAGAGGCAGGATATGTGTTCTAATGTTCCAGAGGATCCCATTATGCTTGAGCTTGAGGAAAGCTATGATCAGCTTCTATTGTAGATTCATATTACTCTTGTATTAAAACACATGAAATGTAAAACATCATTTTAATAGAAATATAATGTCGAGTTCTGCTTCCACTTTGTGTTTAGCTTGATTTATCTTGAGCGTTTCTCTGATCATGTGTGAATGTTTCTTAGTATAATTTTGTTGATTATAATCTTCTCTTGGGAATGCTTTTGTGAAATGTATTTCATATTCTGTGAATATGGCCTAGCATTCAATGAGGATCTTAACTATACAAAGGGGATGATCTTAATTGCCTTGTTAAAATGTTCTGATTTTTGCAACACATGTACTCTGATTTTCGAGTAGCTTTTAATCAGCTATAATCTGTCCTTGTTGAGGTTATAGATGTAATGAAGGAGCTTCCCGAACTCTTACTTGTTGAGGATCATGATGTGGGATTCTTGATCATGCTGAACAACTAGTTTTCATGGCAACAAGTATTTTATTATATCTATCTTGACTACTTGGGATATGAGATCAAGCTTCTAGTGACAATATTTACAAGCAAGAACAAGTGATGCTTTCTAGATATTGTAAAATGCCCACTTTATTGCTTGATATCATGGTCTTTAGGTAAAAAGGAAGAGAGAACATGTCTTTGTTCTCCTTTGTTGTGACTCAGTGTTCAAAGCAAAAACTATCTCTTAAAATATTAAAAAACGTGTATGTCCCTCCATCATCATACAAAGAAGTAAAAATCTGATAAAAATGTATGTACAAAAATCGATTGGTCTTTCAAATCTTTCATTGATGTATGAAAATTACACATAGAGTCGATCTCATTTATACGGGTGTTCTCATTGTTTTTGACGATAAGATAAGGAAACCTCATTTATTGTGTGATACAATATGTGTGATACAATATGGCAAGAGCATACAATATTGTGTGATACAATATGGGAAGAGCATCTAAGCATCCTTAGTTGTTATGCATGCGTGAATGTCAATGATCATGGCCTGCTTAATAGATAATGAGATCAAGGCATGTTCCTGTGCATCTCTCTTATCCCATCAAACTTGCATTCACTCTTGCAAAACACGTAAGGATGCTTGGGATACAATAACCACATTGTACCACGCTAGGAATGAGGCTCGTGTTGCTTATCTCCAAAAATAGTTGCAAAGTGAGCATATGAATGAAGATGATTATATGGATAGTTTTCTAACAAAGATCAAAGAGTTGAAGGAACAATTGATTTCTAAAATAGTTGCAAAGTGAGCATATGAATGAAGATGATTATATGGATAGTTTTCTAACAAAGATCAAAGAGTTGAAGGAACAATTGATTTCTGTTGATGAAGTTACACTAGATAACTCTCTTGTGCAGACCATTCTGAATGGTCTTCTGGATTCATATTAGATTTTTTCTTCTACTCTTCATTTGATGATGAAGGGCAATTCAAATGTCATGTCATTTGAAGAGTTAGTCTCTATACTATTGCAAGAAGATCAATCTAGGCAGAACATTTCCATAATGCATGTTGTAGATCACGCTTTTCTAGCTAGTCAAAAGGGCAAAGGTAAATGGAGCTCATCTACTAGTATGCAGAAATCTGTAAATGTTTCACATTTGAAGAAGGAAGACAAAGATGAGAAGAGATCAGAAAAGTAGAAATTATTTTGTTAGTACTGTAAAGGAAACAGTCATGTCATAAAGAACTATCCAAAACTGGCAGCAAAAGAGGCAAAGAAAGAAGAGGCCGAAATGGTTATTGTAGAGGCCTCTACACCAAAAACAGAGTCTGCTAATCTTGTGTAGAATGAAGAATAGGTGTTTACTACTATTTGCAGTTTTGACCCATCTTCTCCTGAACATTGTATGTCTGTAGTAGACTCAAATGTTTGGTACTTTGATAGTGGGGCAACCAAACATATTACCTTGCAGTGTAGTTTCTTCACTTCACTTGAGCTTGCCCCTACATGGAATACTGTCATATGCACCAACAACTCCTCTTATCCTATCATAGGAGTTGGTAAGATCATTCTCACTATTGCTGATGATAATTCTTTCACTTTGTCAGATGCTTTATTTGTGCTAAGGATCAAGAGAATCTCTTATCAATTTCTGCTGATGGTAGTTTCTTTACATTTCATGATCTATCAAATGGAAAGATGATTATTGCTTTCTGGCATTTTATGTTGTGGGTTGTATAAGCTCATAGACTATGAAAAATCTATGAATGATTCAGCATGTGTAGTACATGATTCTCATGCTATGCCTACAAAAATCTAAAATGGCATCCTCTTTTCCCAAACTTGAGGCACTCGGTAATGCCGCATTTGGGATGTCATATTTGCGGCATTTGCGTCATTATTGGGGTATTCAATTTATGCAAGTTGATGATCAAATAGCTTTGTGTCAAAAAAATTATATTGACACATTATTGCAGCATTTTGGCCTTGAAGATTATAAGCCTATTGCCACTCCTATGAAGACAGGTTTAGGATTTAGTTTTCATGAGGTGGGAGATGCATTTGATGTTGTTCTCTATCAATAGGTTGTGTGATGCTTGATTTACTTATGCATTACTCGGCCATATATCTAGTTTCTTGTCTCATAGATGAGAAAGTTTATGCATTGCCTAGGTGTCAAGCATTGGCAGGTGGTTAAGTGCATCTTTCACTACTTGAGTGGTACCCAACTACTTGGGTTGTTTTATCCCAAGCCGGATCACTACCAGCAAATTTGCATGCTTTTTCTGACTCTAACTAGGATGGTTGTTATGACACTCATTTGTCCACTAGTGGCTTTTGCTTCATGCTTGGTAGCTCATGTATATCTTCAGCAAAAAGCAGCCTACCGTGGCCACTTCGAGTTATGACGCTAAGTATAGGGCAACCTTCACAACGACTGGTGAGTGTGTGTCACTCAAATGCCGCCTTATAGCTGATTTGGGTGTTGGTCAGTCTTTTGCCACCACCATCTTCACTCATAGTGAGAGCGCATTGGCAATTGTGAGGAACCTTGTGTTCCATGCTTGCACTAAGCATACTGAGGTGCATTATCATTTTGTTAGGGACAGGCTCTTTGCTGGAGAGATCAACTTGGCATATGTGCCCACGTAGAAGAACATTTCATACCTTTTCACGAAGGCTCTACCTAGGGAGAAGTTTGAAGCTTTTCGCAAAGCTTTGGGCTTACTTCCTTTTATGGATTGATTCCACATAGCTTAGCACTTCCTTATAGATGAGTGTCAGCTCCTTGTTCACTGCATCACTCCTAGGGGGGATTTGTTGATATATTTAGGTAGTGATGTGTGTGAACACACTAGACCACCGGGGCACTTTTTTTCCTCTTTAGGAGGTTTTTTTCCCCCACTTGGATATATGCCTATAGCCCTAACACGTTACTTAGTTGTGTACATTCTAGTGGTAATACATTTAGTATTGGTGTTGTGCTCCAAGCTTCTTCTTCTTCATTGTGTTGTTCATGTGCTTCCATAGACGTCTAACTCCAACAATGTTTAAGCACATATTTTGCTACTTGAGTGATACCCAGCTACTTGGATGGTTTTATTCCCAGGGGGGTTACTATCGCTAGATTTACATGCTTTTTCTCACTCTAGTTGGGCTAGTTGTTATGGCACTCATGTGTCACCAGTGGTTTTTGCTTCATGCTTTGTAGCTCATGCATATCTTGGTTGAGCAAGAAGTAGCCTACTCTGGCCACTTCTAGTTATGAGGTTAGTGTTCATCAGTCATTTGCCACCACCATGTTTAGTGATAGTCAAAGATCATTGGCGATTGCAAGGAGCCCTGTGTTCCATGCTCACACTAAGCACGTTGAGGTGCACTACCATTATGTTAGGGGGAGGTTCTTTGCTGGAGAGATAAGTTTGGCATATGTTCCCACATAGGAGAACATTGCAGACCTTTTCACAAAGGCTTTGCCTAGGGAGATGTTTGAAGCTTTTCGCAAAACTTTGGGCTTACCTCCTTTTGTGGATTCATTCCACATAGCTTGGCACTTCCTTATACATGAGTGCTAGCTCCTTGTTCACTGCATCACTCTTGGGGGGGGGGAGGGGGGAGGGGATTTGATGATATATCTAGGTAGTGATGTGTATGAACACACTAGGACTATCAGAGCAATTTTTTCCCTCTTTATGATGTTTTTTCCCCTGACTTCTATATATGGCTACAACCCTAATGGATCACTTATGTTTAGACATTATTTTGGTAATACATTTAGTACGATGTGTTGTGCTCCAAGCTTCTTCTTCTTCCTTGTGCTGTCGGTGTGCTTTTATAGAGCTCAAACTCCAATAGGTTGCCATGAAGGCAACAATTGCACCAAGGAGAAGCGCTGCAATTTTTTCTAGCCTCTAAATTGGTTATAAATTCCTTAATGGTCGATCTACCACATAAGAATCCCTTTTTTTATGTGATGAGGAGATATCAAAGGCATTGGAACTTATTATCTCACCTTAAACTTTAAGTATCCAGAGATCGCTTCCTATTAAGTGTGTGACTAAATTTTGTTATTGTGAGCATGTAGCACTAGGTTTATTTCCATTTCAAATGCTCTTTGTGTATCAATAAATATGATAGTTATAGAAGTATGAAAAACACCCAATTTGTTATAAGCCTTTTGATCCACACACTCTTTAGAGTGTGTGTGAAATTTTAGACCCAAAAAATGATAGGTAGGAGATGGTTGAACCACACCCTAAAAGGGAAGACTAAGAAGTAGTCCTCAATGTTGTCTTTTGGGGCAAGTGGTTAGCCCATTGTACTCCTAGGTAGTAGGTCATGAGTTCAATTACCACAATTGGTGTCCCAACTATGTTATGTGATAATAGTTTCTATGGCAACGCAGTGAAGACACAACTATGGTTATGTGAGCTTAAGTACTTAGGACATATAATTTCCATAGATGGAATTAAAAGGGTTTCATAAAGTGTCTATGGTCCTTTGTTGGTTGATTACTAGGAGTGAATGTTTAGTTGCAATCATTCTTAGGATTATCAAGCTTTTATAGGAAACACAGTGTGAGCTACTCACACATAGTTTGATCATTGATAAATGTTTTACAAAATAATCAAAATTTTGTGTGGGGTAGTGCACAACAACAAGTTTTTGACACATTGAAATAGGCAGTTGTTAGTGCCCCAATTTTATTAGTGGTAGATCCACAAAAACCTTTTGAAATAGAACCCAACGCTAGTGGCATTGTAGTTTGTATAGTTTCAATTGAGGATGGCAAGTAGCTTTTGAAAGTGAGAAGCTTTCTCTAGCTCATGAATAGGAACTATATGCAATAGTTAACGATGTGACAATCTTGAGTGAGTGCTTGTATGGGGAAAGTTTTGAAGCATACACAGATCATCACAGTTTGAAGTAATTCTATTCCCAACTTTACCTTTGGGGGTGATAAGCTACATGGGCTAAGTTCATGCAAAAATTTCAGATGGAAATTCTATATAGAAAAGGCAAAACTAATAGAGTTGCGGATGCATTATCTCATATTCTGCATGACATTAGCTTCAAAATTCTAGACAATGATTTAATTTAAGAGATCAAAGACTCACATAATTACGATGTTTACTATCAATTTATAGTTAAGAAGTTGTTAGAAGGATTCAAGACAAGGTTGGGAGCAAGGGTTCAAGACACCAAGGTTGAGAACAAAAAAGGTTTAAGTGATTGTGCAAGGGTGAGGACATCAATTCAAGGGGAGATCAAGGATTGATCATTGAGGAAAATGCTCTCTATAAGCGGAAGACAATGTTAGACTCAAGAAATGACAAGCATGAGGTGGTTGAAATGCAGCCTAAGAGGGGGGTTAAGAAGTAAACATCAACCATGGCTTTGGGGCAGAGGGTTAGCCCATCCTACTCCTAGCGAGTAGTTCGTGAGTTCAATTCCCACATGAACGCTATGTGACATGTTCACAAAGGATCTTTCTTGCTCAACCAAGATAAACATGAGCTACCAAGCATGAAACAAAAACCACTCATGGAGGCATGACTATCATTAAAATTAGACCAATTTGACTCGGATAAAACAACCCAAATTGTTAGGTACCAAATAAGTAGAGAAAGATGCTTAAGTGCTTGCCAATGATTACCATTTGGTTTCAGCACACATTCTCTCATCGACAAGTCACGAAAGTGAGTATAAGGGTATGTTATGCGTAAATACATAGAGCATCCAATGGATTTATGATAGACTTCATCGTGGGATACGACTACAACATCATGAAGATTGGAATATCGGGGGGATAGAGGTCTTGCAGCTAACTATTATAATTGGAAACACCAATATGAAATGACATTCATGTAAGGGATGTGACGCCCGCTGGTCAGAGATGGGACAAAGCATTTGAAGAAGGTGACCAACAGCGTTGTGAGAGATGGCACAAGGCATTGGAAGAAGGTGAGCAACAGCCTGGACGAACAAGGTACGTTGCTATATTCAAAACATTCTCTGCATAGGTACTGGACCGACTCACATACGAAAGATCAATCTCCTTATGTATTTCATTTTTCTACTCTATTCGCGAGAATCTTATCAATCCGTAGACGTCGGTAGATCCATTGTGATATACAATAGAAGATACTCCATTGGGACCAAAGAAACCATAAATAGAATTTGTATAGCGCATCTCTAAGAGTCCACGTCAAGAAATAACCATTGCATCGCAATGTGATGCAAAAAACACCATCGGAGCCTAAATGCCTAGATTGCAAAGTGCATCTAATTTACTGTCTCTAAAATTCTACACCGACCATTTTGACATAGATTTTGCTTCATCAATATTTAATCCATCATTAGCGCTTGCATTATGCTACAGTCACATGTGTCTAGATGGTTCCTCAAACTTCAGCAATGAGGATATCATATGAGACTTTATAGGCATATAGAACTAGCAGCATTCAGACGGCTAAACTGTGGATGCCAAAGATTTGTATATGAGATGGATTATAGATTCTGTACTACACATGCATAATTATCTACATATTTTGCAGAAAGTGGGCTAATACGACCCATCACCTACCATAGTACATTCAATGAATTTATTGCAACGAGAGATGAGGAGCTATACACTTGTCATCGATAAACCTTAATGCAAAGATAGTACTGGCTAGTATCAAAACTAATAATAGATTTCCCTTGATTTTTGGCACATATAAAGCAGAAATAATCTGACTTTACTACCACTACTCGTAGTGACAATAATGTTTCCAATTGCCAGGAAGAAGTTGCCATGTTGATTTCTTCATGGACATAGTCTTGTCGGCAATGTAGGTTGGAGAGGAATGATTGGCACTGTGAGGACCAGTCTGCCTTCTCCCCCTCCCCTTTGGGTTGAGGGGTTGAGAAGTGGTGAAAGGTGTCGGCAGGCGTGTGCTATCATATCGTGGAGGTATTTGTGTTGTATCTACAAAGAGGAGTTCGTGGCCGTGTCCTATCGGCCTCTCAAGGAGGGTGTGTATCATATCGTATTGAGTCGAGCATTGTATCACTTTCATTTCGGAAAGTGTATTCTATTCCCCATGTGTGTTTTTTTCGAGAGTACAATGAATTGGAAATACACTCACACATCCAACCGCACCCATGTTATGTTCAGCCAAGACTTGAACTCAGGAATTCCTCCCAGAGACTCAAAGCATAAAGCCACTAAGTTACGCGAGCTCGGAGAAATATTGCCCATCTGTTATGTTGTGGTGTGTGAGTAGTATCATGCCGCCAGAGGAGTATCGCTAGACAAATATTTCCCATGTGTTGTCTTCTGTTGTGGACTTCATGTCGCCAGAGAGGGAGTATCGTATGTCGACAAAGAGTACATAACGTGTTCTTGTTTTCCAGGTGGCAATTTTGGATGTATTGCACGTGGTCCTAATATCGTATCACGTGGCATAGATTCCAGGTCCGGGCATCATATTTAGAGCAGTTCGTTGGTGTTATGCTTATGTGTACCGTATCAATTAAGTCTTGCTTGCTATCGCTTAAGAATAGCTTGTATCCTATCGTTTTTTTTTTTCAAAAAGGAAGTCGGGCAATAAACTACTCTTCTAAACTTTAATTATTCGAAAGAACAACTTTAATTATTAGAAAGAACAACTGTGCAAGTGAGCTGACCTAGCACCCATGGCACCCCCCGAATCTTACAAAGTAGGGATTACTTAAAACTTGCTAATAAACATTACAAAGAAGGTTGGTAACTCTTTTGTCCCTTTCATTAGGGGGCCCACTTGCTTTTAATCTTGTTGCTCTTGAGGAAAAACACTCTGTGATGTGTAAAAATGCAGGGGCTTGTTACAATTAGAAATTATTTTTCCTAAAGGGAAAATCTATCTTTTTGATCAACCATTCTTTACAGGGGCTACCAAAGTTGGTGGCACACCTCTCCTTCCAGATTTTCAAGAGGGTACGTCTTCTTATAGCATTCCATTATGTTGAGGAACAACCCATCACTTCACCCAATAGTGCTTGCTTCTAGTTGATTTGTCCCTCCAGCAACATGATTTTTCCCAAGGGCACATGAGATCGACATTGACTTGGGTCATGCAAAGAAGAGGTGTTCCAAGTCCTCATTGTTGTGAAGGCATCATTGACACAATGTAGAGGCTTTGAAAATTTGGTTAGCTTTTACATTGGCCCCAAATCCCTCGTGGAGGATTTTCCACATAAAATGTTATACTTTATGGAAGAATGGAATGTTATATGGATTTTAATGTCTTGATGGTTTTGATGTGAGTTGCGTTTTGATTTAGCAAGTGAAGACTCATGAGGATGTGAACTAGCATGGATTTATTCAAATATTTAGAAGATAGTATTTTAGTTATTTTTTGTAAAAATAATAGATCGCTTTAGAAAGCAATGTTTTTTTGTAAAAATAGTAGATCCCTTGGAAGCGATTTTATAATTAAAGGAGATTTTTGTAAACACACGCTTTTCTAAGCATCGTGCTCATGTTTCTTCTATTCAAGACGTAATGATAAATAACTATAAATACACATGCTCTGATAGAATCCGCCATCAGAGTATGTGGGGGAAGATTGTACCCAATCTGATGTCAAGTCTCTTGTCTCTTTCTATTCTCTGAGTCTTTTGTGAGATTACCTTTCAATACTATTCTCTATGAACGTGTGTCTGTTGGATCTGAAGTTCAATAGTGGTATTAGGGCCAAGGCACATCTACAGAGGTGGTTTCTTTGCATCTCCTCAAGAATCAGCAATCGTTTCAACCATCCAGTCCAAGACATGTACCCTACCTAGAATACTGAGGATTTTGGTACATCACACCTACCTGGGGTACCAATCAAGAAACAATTAGAGCTTTTGTGATAGGAGCACCAACATGCCCAAAAGGAGATTAAGGAACATGATGTTGCACTCCAACAACTACAAAGTGATGATAATAACCTAGTTTGGGTGGTGAAGGCCATGATCATGGCTCAAGAACAAGGCATGCAATCCAAGATTGGTGCCCAAAAATTTCCAATTTTTCCAATTCGATGGGCGAAAGGATGGCCAATTTTTTCTTTCATGGCTATCTGTTGTATAACTATGGGTCAAAGTGGCCAAAGACATGGGTTTAGAGGGTCCAAAACCACTTGGAGAACCCTTGGATTCTATTGGGAAACCCTTGGGAAAGTGTCTCCTAGAGTGTGGTTTGAACCCTTGAGTTATTTGGATTTATTTACTCCCAATTGAAGGGTTTTGACCCTTAGGATTGATATTTCCTAAGGGTATGGTATTTAATCCTTAGGGAGGCCTCTCAAGCCTTGAGACTTGTACGTACAAGCTTGGGAGAAGTCCTTTTAAGAATCCATGTGAAGTCCATGTGATTTCCAAGGTTAGAAGGCCTTGGATTAGAATCCATGTGGAGAGGACACTTGGCAAGATCTCCTCTCATTTCCCCCTTTGGCCTTGAGGTATATATATGGGTGGAGTTGGTTGGGTGGACACGTGCTCTCTCTTCACATTGGTGGTTTTGCTAGGGTAGTTAATCTTTAGTAGTTTGTTGTTACACAACATTGGTATCTAGAGCCATCTCTCTGCGAACTGTTCTCTACGAGTTGTTCTTGATGTTCATGCGAGCTGCTAGCCTGCTACTCTGTACACGCATGATATTTAGGCATTAAAATGGCCAGCGACTGACCCCCTCTTGGTACAAGCTTGCTTCAGCAGCCACCCGATGGACGGCCACACATATGCATGTAATGGAGAAGCCAACAGCGCACTCTTACCCATGAGGGCTCACGGACACTGAGGAAGCGACGTCCTTCTCTCTCGCTTGTGACCCTCACTTATGAAACGTGTTACCCACAGAATCGCCACGCGGTACAGCCACCCATCGGATGTACCACTTGACGCGATAGTGGCCACGTGAACTCCGTAAATGCACGCGCAGAGGAGTCACCACCCCCCGCCGGCATGGGTCAGTTTCATCCGGCCTGGACAGTGGCTCACCCACGTTTGAGAAGATAGGAGCACCCTCAGGTTCACCCGACGTTGATTAACAAAGGCGCTTCATTCTCTTCTATATAAAGACCCTCAAAAAGAGAGTACCTTCGCATATGGGATTGACCTACACTCTCTTCACTCTGGACAGAAGACAAACGTATGCCCATGAGTTCTTCTCTCCTTCGAGTGCAAATGGGAGAATGCCACACGAGTGCCTCTACTTATGGTATTTTTTTGAAGGTGCATTACTTTCTATGTGGGTGCATTACTTACACAGGTATACGCACGTATCAGTTTTCCTCTTTCTTGTTTATTTAAATCGTTCTCTTTACATAGAATACATGTATGAGATATATAGCTAAAAGCATGAATGGATTTTATGAGTAAAGAGAGCACAAAAATTAGAGAACAATAATATATTTGCTATCATAAGCATAGAAGATTTGCGACATACATAGAATAGTGCATGGAACTCATCTTTGTGGTAAGCATTAAGGGATTCTATGTATATATTAATGATAGTATGCATTTTGGCATCATTTAAATTTAGTAAGATTAAATGTTTAATCGGGCATACAAGTAAGTATGTTAATGCCAAAGGAAGGACATTGGAAATCGGTCAAGAAAGATGATCCGAATTTTGCAACCTCTGTTTCAAAGTATCTCAATAGACAAGCCTCGTCATGCAATGGATCAAGGGACGGATGAAGCTATAATAGAGGTATGTCATGTTCATATTCATTTGTTGTTGGCCATGCTAAAGTAATTCATTAAAGAAAGTATTTTAAAGGAAATAGGTGAGGTCCACATGCATTTAAAATAGTGCATGAGTTTACTCATCTAAAGTGATGCCTTTAAGGCATACACAATAGGGATTCACTTCATAAGGATGGCCATGGAAGGTCCATCATATCATGGCATGAACATGAATTAAACGATGTGCATATCATTGAAAGTAATTTCTTAAAATGGAAATGGTGGTCCATATGCATTTGGAAAGATGCATAAGTTTAATAATTTGTGTGACAAACTAGAGGCATAGCTGAATGGAAAAAGGCTTTTCATTACCCTAAAAAAGATTGACCACCTAAAGATTATTAGAAAATGCACATAGAATGTTCATTATTGCATGAGATGAACATAATTGGTAACCACAAGCAGGTATTCATGCATTAAAATGGAGTTCCAAGTTTGAATTCCATGCATGCTTTAAGGAGGGATTCAACCTTTGGATCTTATGCATGCTAAAACATCTTCAAGCAAAGATGAGAATGTTTTTATACACTATGATGCATGGATTAAATCACATATGCATGGGTTAATGGGACATGAGAGAGAAATCAAGTATTGTAAGTTTAAGGTTTAAGATAGAAAAATGACTTCTTCATATGAAGTCAAAAGCATAAAAGTCTAATGGTGTGTTGAGATTATGCCCATTAACTTTTACGCTTTTTATATGTTGGCTTAATTCAAAAGCCAACAAAATTCAACTTAGGAAGAGGAACTTTAAACTTCGAGTCCTAATTATGGACCCCCAAGTTCCATAATACCCATGGCATGCTTGATCAGCAAGGCCAAGCACTTAAAGCTTCAAATCCAACAAGTTTCTCTTCTTATAAAACCATAAATGGTAGTAATAAGAATTTGGATTGAAAAATCCAAAGGAGAAACTAGAAGTTTATATGAGACCCTACACTCATAGGGTAATTTTTCATTTGTGAACGATGTTAAGAAGTGCAGAGGAACTTCAACATCTGATCATTGAGGACAATGATCACACTAAAAGGGGTAAGAGAATGTCCTCAAATGACATATTCGGGGAAAAATGGTTGAACCATTTTATACTTTTAAGCATTCATTTCTTCCCCAATAAGCTTTTTCCTTCATTAGTAAGCGGTAGGATCCATTTGAAGCTTGGAGAAAATTGCTTCAAGAGTGAAGAATTCTAACTCATTAAGCATATCTAGAGAAGAGGAAGAGTAAAGGGTTGAAAGAAACCCTTAATAACTCTACTCCAAAGTGTGCTCTATGAGTAAGAAACAATTTAGCAAGATGGTTAAAATAGTAACCATTTAGCAAAGTTTATGATTGACGATATCCATTGATACAGATGCCTACTTATGTCAATAGATGATATCTAGTATGAGCAAAATCAAGACTCTGTAAGAATGTAACTTACAAAGATTTTGATTATATTTGATAAGACTAAAACCAATAGAGTTTAATCCTTGAGTAAAAGCTAAAGTTTTCTACATTAAGGTGGGATTGTAAATCGGATGGTATGGGACATCTAGGTTTACAATGTCACTTGAGTGGGTTCAGTGGTATGGGACACTGAACTTAAGGATAATGGAAGCTTAAGCTCAAGGATATTGGAGAGCTTTTTGAGTGAAGGATTTAGCATAAAGAAACCTCCCATTTGGATAAGAAATGAAATGAACATCAATTTCTTGTAGTTTTCGAGGACGAAAACTCCTTAAAGGGGGGAAGAAAGGTATCATCAATATGATACTTCTAAGCTAAAGATATTCCTTAACTCTTTTATGAAAGTTAAGGAGTACGTTGGATGTCCATAAGTCACCAAGTATGTTTGAGTTAAATCTCAAACAAAGTAAGAACCAAATATGTAAGAAGGGAATTCATTAAAGAATTCCATTTTGGCAAGTAAACCAAGGTAAGCTAGCCAAAGACTTAAAGCATATTTAGAGTAGCATATTTGAGAGTAGATAAAGATAGATCCAAAGTTTGGATCAACAAGCATGTCAACTAGCTTAAGTCAAAAGGGTGACATATAATTGTTGATCCCTAAAAGGAGAATAGTTAATGGTTTTAAGAACATCAACATGATGTTGAAGACTTAAGCAAAGATATCAACTCGTGAAGGTATGAGTTGGAGATCCCAAAAAAATCCCATGGGTAAATATCATTGAAAAAGGGATCTAAAGGAGAAAAGGCTCGATCTTATCTCCTATTTAATTAGCTAGAGGAATTTTTTGAGAAAGCCAAGTGACCTAACTTGGTCAAATATATCAAACCTTTTATGGTTGGATAATTCAAGAGGCCTCCATTGGTCAAAAAGATCAAACCTTTTTATAGTTCGATACCAAGTAAAGTTCAAAGGTCAACCTAAATAGACCTTTGAATTAATTGACATTAGAAACCTTAGTCTTTTCTCTCATAAAAATGATGCCAAGGAGTTCCAAGATGGAATCCATGATCATGGTAAATGATCAGAGAGCATTGAAAAGATAAGGGCAAAGAATGTGGAAACATTAAGGATGTGGTTCTATGGATTGGAGAAAGGACTCACTGGTATGGGACAGTGAGAACTAACTCCCATTGAGATTTCTCTCTGATGGCCAGAGAGAAAATAGGCTCAAGATCCGATAGGAAACATCACAATAAACCTTAAAGATAAGACCATTTAGATTAAGGTCTTAGGTTCATTATGAGGTGTAGAAATGTACCTCCTTGAACCAATTTAATACACCTAGTTGTATGTACAAAAGGGTAAATAGAATGAACATGACACTTACCCTAGAAAAGGCTATCCTTTATCCTCCTAAGCAGATGCATTTTTCTTAATAAAATGCATAGCCAAATTTTATGTGGAATAATAAATTTGGATATGTAACAGGGTAAAGAATTTTGGGAATTTACGAAGTTAAACTCCAAAAGTAAGTCAAGCCTATTCAAGTATAATAGCTTTGAGTGAAAGAATGATCTGTAAAAGATCGTCTTTTGAATCTTTGGTGAAAACAAGTGATTCAAGAATGTTCCTAGCAAGATCTGGGATATGATGCCTAGAGATAGGTATCTTTCTTGCAAGACCTTGAAACTTGAATCATCTAAACTCCATCCAATAGAAAATCTAGAGGGTGTTTTGATAAAGTATTTTTTCCTCAAATTTGAGGATTTGAACGAATCGGATTTGTTTCTCTTTGCAAAGCTTTGATGACCTTTGAGGTTAGTATACATAACTATCTAAACCACAGTTGGTTCAAGATAGTTAGTACTGATTAGAAGGATACGCTAAGCGAAGACGAACAAATGGGGTAGAAACCTAGGAGAATGGTCTAGCAAATAAAACCAATTCCTAAAGTCATCTTTGGATCTAAGTCTTGAATGTTAAAACTTCCAAAGGGATTAAACTCTATTCTAAGAATTAATCCAGGGAAAATCAAACATGATCAAGATAGGGATCCACTTGTAGACATGAAATCGTAGATTGGGTATATTATCATTCGGAATACTTGAGCTTTATGTTTCAAGAAAACCTGGATGATTGAAATAAGTCCACCTAAGTTGCAAATGAATGAGAAGAAAGTATTTCTCATCATTTTATTGAGCATATTTTGGCAGGGACTCAATAGACTCACTTTGCTAAGTTCACATCTTTAGCTAAGTCCTATCAAATACAAATAAAGTATATTTGTAGTTGAAAAGGACTAAAAAAGAATAACTTAAGTTCAGAATATCTGAAGATTCCTCTCCTTTCTGTTGTAAGTAGAAGACTAATCTAGTTTTTGGTCCTTTCAAGAGAGAGATAGGATCTCTATCTTAGACTCCTAAAATTATAAATTTCTCAGGGAAGTACAAAGTGTATTGAAATGTATTATTTTGTGGAGCTCAACGTTTGTGAAAGTGCCAAAAGAAAAAGACCACCAAAGAAGTCCACCCATCTCACTAGTCCATAGGTACAGGGCATGCATGTACATTTGGGGGACTAAGAGAAAGTGATTTGGGCAGGGATTTTGATTCATTTCTTTTCAGAATAAGGTAGAGATTAGACCTTATCTGATTACTGGAAATGAATCTAAAGAGAGAGATGACCATGCTCAGAGTATAGATCATGGGGCACAGGGAAATACTCCACATAATATACCTACTCACATTTTCGAGGACGAAAATGTTAAAGGGGGGAGGAATTTTGTATAACTATGGGTCAAAGTGGCCAAAGACATGGGTTTAGAGGGTCCAAAACCACTTGGAGAACCCTTGGACTCTATTGGGAAACCCTTGGGAAAGTGTCTCCAAGAGTGTGGTTTGAACCCTTGAGTTATTTGGATTTATTTACTCTCAATTGAAGGGTTTTGACCCTTAGGATTGATATTTCCTAAGGGTATGGTATTTAATCCTTAGGGAGGCCTCTCAAGCCTTGAGATTTGTACGTACAAGCTTGGGAGAAGTCCTTATAAGAATCCATGTGAAGGCCATGTGATTTCCAAGGTTAGAAGGCCTTGGATTAGAATCCATGTGGAGAGGACACTTGGCAAGCTCTCCTCTCATTTCCCCCTTTGGCCTTGAGGTATATATATGGGTGGAGTTGGTTGGGTGGACACATGCTCTCTCTTCACATTGGTGGTTTTGCTAGGGTAGTTAATCTTTAGTAGTTTGTTGTTACACAACACTATCCCAATTTTATGATTTTTATTCTGAGGAATCATATTCTAAAAGCAAGAAAGAGAAATTTGTTACTAACTATTTGGTGTGTACACTCAATTATGGCGGAATGTTTTGCACCATAGCACCGATCGCCCCACCACATGGTTGCATTTCAAGAAAAGATCAAGGAGTCCTTTCTTCCTCCTCAGTTCACTTACATGCACCTTGATCATGGATATTTTTTGGATGGAAAGATTGAGATACTATGTCTACCTACACTTAACATTTTTGGCAACGACTTCACTTACTCGTTTGTTTGAAATGATTCCAGAAGATACCTTGCAACAAAAGTATGAAGATGGTTTGGAGATGGGAATGCAAGCCAAGGTCAACACACTACATCCCATGACCCTCTATGAAGCTATTTCTTTTGCACATGATGTTGAGAAGGAGTTTCAATCCATCACCAAGTCCATTTGCTTACAATAAACGTGTCAACGACAACAACCAATCAAGCCCAATTTTCTGTTCAAGCGCCCTTTCACTACTTTTTCTTCTCCTAGTTTGTAGTGCCCACATATATGCGCACCTACTTTTCAGCACCCTCCTCAATCCAATTTCTCTACAGTACCCAATACAAGCCCCTTACAAACTACTAAACCTCCAACCCTTCAAATTACGATGATGGATACTCAACAAAAGGGGCCCTGTATTACTTGCTAGCATTGTGGTAAGTTTGTTCATACTAAAGTTAAATGTAGGTTTCGAACTAATAACATGAAGCCTATTGGAGCTCAAGTACACAACATGGAGGTGGTTCCTAAAGACACTCAACTTGATTGGACCGAAGAAGCATTGGAAAAGGATCTAAGTACTTTGGATAATGCAATTTCTATTAATTCTTTACTTTGCATGCAACGTACTGTTAATGGTAAAGTTATGAATATTTTACATGATGATGGTAGTTTGCATGATTTTATTTCCCATACACTAGTGCATGATCTAAAATTCAACCTACTCCCTTCTATGTATAAAGTTAAGGCTACATTTCAACAAAATAGATATAATGTTATAAGTGAAGTGCATAACGTTCATATTTGTGTATGTTCATACATAGATGGACGCACATTCTTAATTACTCCTTTGCATTCCTATGATGTTATACTTGGTATTCCTTTTCCTCACCATTATAATCCATGCATTTATTATCATACACATACAATGAGTTTCAATTTTAACAATCAAGATATCCCTTTGTTTGCAATGCAAGAATTTCAATCACTTCCATTAATTAGTCATACTCAAGTAAAGCATGCATTTAGGAAATGCTACAACTCATGTATTGTTTTGTCAATGTCATAGTTGATTACACACATACACTTCCTAATGCACATAAATGATTTATGGATTCCTATTAGGATTGTTTTATGGCTGATTTTTCTTCTAAACTACCATCTTCTACGGGAATTCTTGACCATAGTGAAGACTTAACTCCTGGTAGTTCTCCTCCCCATAAAGCATCTTATAGGCATGGACCTTTACATTGAGCACATGTTTTTTTAGTAGAGAAGAAGAACATGACTTATAGGATGTGCATTGACTATAGAGTGCTCAATAAGATCAGAATTAAAAACATATATCCTATTCCTAGGATAGATGATTTGCTAGATAAACTTCATGGAGCAGGTGTCTTTAGTAAAATAGATCTTAAATATGGGTATCACTAGATACGAATGACACAAAATGATATTTATAAGGCCCCTTTTAGAACTCAGGCTAGTCACTTTGAATTCATGGTAATGCCTTTTGGACTTGCCAATGCACCTGATATATTTGCATGCTTGAAGCATAACATTTTTCTTGAGTACCAAACTTTTGTTCTTGTTTTCTTTGATGATATACTTGTCTATAGTGAGAATGACAATGACCATGAAAATCACTTAGCACTTGTCTTTAATTTGTTATGCCAAATCAAACTTTATGCCAATCCTAAAAAGGAGTTTCTTCTTTCAAAAAGAATTAGAATATTTAGGCGATATTGTTTCTACTCAAGGCATTCATGGAGATCCAAAGAACATTAAAGTAATTGAAGAATAGCTTGTAGCTCAATCTATGAATGATGTATGCTCATTTCTAG
The DNA here is from genome assembly GCA_020310875.1 of Ceratopteris richardii. Lineage (NCBI taxonomy): Eukaryota > Viridiplantae > Streptophyta > Polypodiopsida > Polypodiales > Pteridaceae > Ceratopteris > Ceratopteris richardii. The sequence continues at coordinate 112,919,997 of CM035424.1, forward strand.
GGTTAGCTAGTTTTTATAGAAAGTTTGTAAAAGTTTTTTCCTATTTAGCACTTTCACTCACATTATATTGAAGAAAAAGTTTAAATTTGCATGGGGATTAGCACAACAAACACTCAAACATGCACTTTCCAATTACCATATTTTGCATGAACTTTCCATGTAGCTAGAGATGCTAGTGCTTTAGGTATAGGTGTTGTATTAATGCAAAATGATCATGTTACAACATTTGAAAGTAGGAAACTTAAACCTTCTGAAAAGAAGTATAGTACATATGATAAGGAACTATTAACTATTATGCATGGTTTAAAAATTTGGAAACATTACTTTATAGGTTCTGAAGTTCTAATCAAAACAGACCAATGGGCTATTGAGCATTTATTAAATCAACCATTGATTTTTGACACACATATTAAATCGGCTTCATCCATACAAAATTTTGAGCCCACAAACAACTATTGTTTCAATCAATAATATTTTTACAGTTTATATTCATTCATTTCATGAAATGATTCCTACTTATGCATTGGATTCGTACTTTTCACAAACATGAAAGGTTTCAATAATTGTACATCATTTAGTGAGGATCACTACACTTTTCATAATGGATTCTTGTAGTTGCGTCAATTGAATCTCTGAATAGTGAGAATATCATTTTTTTAAATTTGTTGCCTCCAACAATAAAAAGTAATACCCCACCTAAGCAGACTAAAAATGTAGCTAATTTATAACACGAAGTGGATGAATTTATCAAAGAATGTATAACTAATGAAACATTAGTCTGGCATTCATATGAATATGGTCTTTCTAGGTATAGAGTTGCACAACCTTACAAACAATAGATTCCTAGGCTGATCTTAAATAGTTTGTTAAACCATAGTTAATCACTTCTCACATACTAAAACACATCATACATCTTAGAGTATGCTACGAAACACCTTGTGTGTAGTCACATAGTGAGGCTATCGCAAGTTAGCTCTGATTCGCATTTGTCTCTATTCACACCCCTTGATAGATTTGGTGAAGCTTACATGAAACATGATGCTAGTGTGCTTAGGATTCGTAGGTGTGATTTCATTATTGATTAAAAAATTCAACCTTTATATTCTTCTTGTTTGTAGGTGAGTGGAGAGAGGAGGAGCAACGACAAGTGGAGACTTTGCAAGCATAGTTCTCTTTTCCCTAGTTGTTGAGGGTTGTTCCCTAGCGAACCGAGCGCCTCCATGGGAAGAGGGGCAATTAAGATGGAGGAGCCTCGGCACTTCTTTCCCTCCCCATCGACAAGAAGAAAAGTTTGGATTTAGTTCATAATTTTGGAAGATTAAACTTCTCATACAACAAACCTGAAGGTAACAGTTATTAAGGTTCAGTTACATTTGCATAGAAAGTTTATATACATTACTTGCTTTTATAAAAGGATTGTTTTCATTTCACAAAGAGGTTCATTTTCATTTGCACCAAAAGTTTAGATATATCCCTTGCCTTTATAAACAAAAAGGATTGTTTTCATCTCATATTGCATTAGGCAAGAATCATTTCACTTGCATTTTCAATTTTTTAAATCAACGTAAAAAGACCTTTTTTTTAGCATTGTAGTAGGAATGATAGAAACTGCATGTTAGATCATAAGTTTTTTTTTCAGAAAACAAAGGAAAGCTTTAAAATTGCATTAGAATTTACTTTATTGCTGCACGAAAAATTTGTTGTTCTAGGAAGTTAGTTTTACTTTCTTCATTTGGTTAATTTCCATTAATTCCTGCTCTCTCCTATTTTTTACTATTACGCAGATAGTTTTAGATAGTTTAGGGAGAGATAAGAGCCTGCTATTAGAGACTTACTACTCCATTCTAGGTGATATCAAGAATGCAAGATGGAGGAAATATTTAAAAATATGATCATAAAGAAACAAGGGACATGGACTGTACAATCAATCCTATGAGAAAAGGGTAAATTTATTGGGTTGAATATCACTGAATACCTATATGCATTTGAAGAGCAAATGTAGATATAGGGACTACATGATGACTATTTTGGCCGTGTAGTCTCTAGATCCATACTTGAAAGCAGTTAAGTAGATGCTAGCAAACCTTGGGAGGAGTCTAGGAAAGAACTGCATAAAATGTTTTATCTTGAGGATTTTAGTCAGCACAATCATGAAGGATTTTTGTGATGGGTGAATTCCCCTAAGAATAATGAGTCTGTAACTCATCTTCATGGAGAGTTCATGAAACGATTTGCATAGCTTCCTGAGGAGGATAGGAATGAATTGAATCCTGACCTGATTATTCACTTCCTTAAGATATTGAGTCCTGAAGAAAGAGTTGAAGTAGAGCGAATAATAGAAGAGCTAGGCAAAAGGAATGATTTGACTGATGATTGGGAAAAAGTGAAATGTGAAATAGAGGATGTAGCCCAAATGAAACAACAACAATCTCTTCTATGTGCAAAACCTAATTCTACTCAACATAGGGATTTACCTACAACAGGCAAATCTGATATGCCAATGCCTGGAACTACAGGTACGACTAATGTTGTAGTTGCCCCTATGGCTCCAATCGAATTTCGATTAGATATTTTGTGTAAACAATTGGAAAATGTAATGAATATGCAATCATCTCTTTCCAAAGAGGTTTCTTAATTAAACAATAAAGTGCATTCCACGAGTGTGCATGAGCCTGGAGCTAGCAGTAGTGGCTTGGAACAAGCAAGTATGACTATACCCATACAGCCTACTCTGCCACAATTTATTCCTCCTCAGTCAGTTTATCATCCGGTTCCACCTGCTCAGTTTACTGCTCAGTCAACTTTCCAGAGAAATACTGATAGAAGAGGAACTAGTAGTAAAAGGTGTGTTTGGTGTGATAGTTAGGAACATGTGATATATGCCTGTGATGAGTTAAAGAATGCGAAAGAAAATCAGTTGATAGTTGAGATTGATAGGAATTATGTGACTTTAGATCACGGCTTCCTTTAGTGGTTAATTGGGGCAAAGGAGGCATGAAGAAATTATATGAAAACTTAACGATTTAGAATGCAACTCCCAGTACATTGGCTGCTAGATAAGAGCCATTAGATGGCAGGACTCTTTCTACTGCAAGCCAAAATCCTTACTCTATTGAGGCACTAGTGAGAGCTAGAGACGAAATCATGTGCAAAACTGCATGGCGATCTCCTATTGACTAAGCCTTTGTATATTCTCACATTTCCAATGTTGAGGAGAAACAGAGACGAGATGACATGCAAGATGATATAGAAGAGGGAGATAGGATAATGAGAAGAAGACAAACTAGAGATAATGAGAAGAAAAATGAAAAAAGGGTACAATTGGAAGATACTGCAAACTTGTCTAAAGAAGAGAAAAGAAGATTAATTAGAGAAGGAAAGAAACCATCAGAAGAAAATATTAATTCACAGGAAAATCAAAATACCCCAACTAAAGATGAAAAGAGGAAAATTGAAAATGAAAATAATCAAAATCAAAATACTAAAAATGAGCAAAAAGATGAACAGAAGCGAGGTGAGGAAAAAGGGAAAAAGAAAGGAAGGAGAGCTCCATAAGCAATAATGATCTCGGTGCTTGAGAAAAAGAATAATTCTAGAGAGATCCTTAATTATATACTTCTAAAAATTCAAGTCACTATGTCCTTTGAGCAAGTATTTTCGATTGGAAAGCCTGAGTTCAAGGATAGGTTTATTAGACTTATTAGAAGAAGACAATTTCCATTGCCATAGGATGAGGATATGAAAGATGTATCAGAGGAAACCATAGCTATGAATGAGGTTGTGACAGTTAGTGATTGCAACTATGAGGAAGAAGAGGATTTTATGACTGGAAGTGTGAATAGAAATTTTCTAGGTCCAATACAACCTGATGATGAAATGATGAAAAGTTAAAGTTAATTTAATACAAGCTTCAAGGCATGAAGAACTCCAGATGTAAAAATTTGGATTGGTGATAAAAAAAGATTCATGTTTAGCTCTGGCTCTGATTGATTTGGCTCAGAGATAAACGTAACCTCAAAGAAATATTTTTATAAATCCAGATGGCCTATTGACAAAGAGCATGGCTGGAGAATGAGAACAACTAATAATGGATCAGGGATCTTACTAGGTGCATGCACACATGTACCTATCATGATAGGAGGTATTCGAGAAGCATTTCATTTCTTTGTTCAAGAAAATTATGCTTATGAAGTAATTCTCAGGTAGCCATTTATAGCAGAGATTAGGATGGAGACGAAAGCTATGAATGATGGGTCAGCATATGCAAGAATTCCATCTAAATATGGGATGGATTCCTTGCAAGTCATGACTGTCTGTCCTAATCATTCAAGAAATAGGAAGAATCTACGGAGAAGCCCCATTTACTTATACAAGCATGTGAGTGAAGAATCACTACCTGTTAGAGAATTTGGGGCCTATTACGATCAAAATTTCTATTAGAGTCCACAATTGAGTAGGACAATAGTGGACAATCATTTGATGTCTCACTAAGTTTGATAATTTTTTAGTTTGCACTCCTACTACTAGTTTGCATCTTCTTTCAAAAGAAAACCTTATAAAAACATTTAGAAAAGGAAATGAAAAATATTTTAGAAATTTAGGAGTAATTTTACTTGATGAAAATATTGAATGTATAATTGAGCTTTCAAAAAGCACTACTTTGATAAAAGAACTTGAGACTCCTTCCCAAGAAAAGCTAGAATAAAAAATAATTATTCTTGACTCTATTAAGGAATATGAATGTATTATCAATTTCTTCCTAGAACATGAAGTTAAGATTGAAACTAAATATAAAACAATCAAAAGAAAATTAAACATGTAGCTCATCCCTTGCCTAAAGATAGTTATGATATATTTAGACAAGTGTCTAAGGACCCTATTCTTAGAGATCAATATAGGATAGGACATACATTTACAGAAGAGACTAAGAAATATATTAAATTTGGAGAAGAAATTCTTTCAAAGATAGAAAAAGACCAATTTAGAAAGATGATCATGCATCATGAAAAGCAATTTCTTTATTTTCACACGAAATAGGATGCGCTGATCCAAAGCTTGTAGCTCCAATGATTATACTTACCATACCGCACATTTCCTAAAATCTTTGATCGATACGAGTCCCAAAAGCTCATTTAGGTGAGCTAATGAGATTGTTTAAGGAGAAGATTGCCATGAGAATTTTAGAACCATCCTCTGCACCTTACTCAAATAGGTGGTTCACGGTACCTAAAAAGAACATGAAGCTATGCTTTATACAGGTTGTGCAACCTGTTAACAAAGTCACTATTAGAAATGTAGGAATGGGTCCTATTGTAGATGTGTTTTCCAAGGCCTTTGCCGGTCACTCCATCTATTCAATGGGAGACGTTGTCGTCGAGATTTTCTCTCCTCTCTGACTTGTGAAGGCCTACAAAAAACATATTTGGTGAAGGTAGCCGAAATTCCCTGAGAAGTCCAGGATGCATCAAGGATGTCAAAGGAAGCTCACATACAAAGTTTTAAAGAAATCAAGAAAGTCCATGGTAGCGGTCAAAGCTGGTCAAAGTTGGGAAATTAGGGCAAAAATTTCATTGTCACCAAATTAGATGAAAATTCATATACTTGTAAAGATTGTCAAAGGAAGTCTATAGCTCAAATTTCAGCAGAAAATGGATTTCGTAGCACATTGATATGCTATGTTCATTTTGTAAAAATGTAATTTTTCTAGTTTGACCCTACAAATTCTTGTATAGAAATTTATGTTAGCCATATGGTTTGGCATGTATAAAGATCATATGTGGCTACATATTTGTACAAATTTTCAAGGCTATCGGAGCTTCCTAGACACCTTAATGCCACCTTGCAAGCTTCCAAATGTAGTCAAACTTGTACAAGGGAGATTCAGATGGGAGTTTTTTCTGCATATTCCTGAAGGAGTTCTTTGGAAACATAGTCCTACAAAGTTTCATCTTCATCAAAGCCTATTTGGAGGGTCAAAGAGTACAAAGTCCAATTTTTAGGATCACCGCAGTTTTCTAGTTTAAGCAAATTGAAGATTTGAAGGGCCACCACATGGCGAAAGCTGATTGAGCCATGTTGTACCATCAAGATGAGCTCATATTCAAGGGTGGAGATGCACTTATGCTTAAAGCAAGGAGGATCCACGAGTTTTTCCATAAAAGAAGATTTTTTTGACAATCAAAGATCAATAATGCAGCTTTTCTCCAAAAATAGTGGCTTATCTTATCCAAACTGATGTCAGCACTGATCCGACGGTCTAGATCATCCCCAGATCCAATGGTGGAGAATGAAGGCGCCTAAATTTCACTCCTTTACACTAGATTTGATAGAAAGAACAATTCCAAGCCATTGATTTGATTAATCAAATGGTTGTAATCGAAAGTAGTGATCCTAGAGTTGAGAGTTGATTTCTTTAGATCCAAGGGCCCAAATTCATTCAAAAAACTATATAAACCCCCCTCCAAACTCCTAGAGCATCATTGTTAAGCATCCATAGGGCTCATGCTAGCTTAGGGTTTCCTTGAGACGATCACCCTCAGTTGAGCGAGTGAGGATCCAAGGTGGGCTAGTATGAGTATAGTACCTAGTTTCAAATTTAAGTTAGAACTCCAATCTAGGATAGGCTCTTGAAACCAGCATCTCTATCTTGACTCACCCTCCGTGGAGCATGTGAGTGAGTTAGAGCTGGTTTTAATGAGTCTTAGACTTCTTTAGTTAGACGTTACGAGCTTAGACATACATAGGGTCACTGAAGTGGAACTCACCTTCTTACGTGTGACATTCGGTTGAACTGTCATGGTTTGAGGGTTGGAACCACCTTTGATCAGTAGACTGCCTAGCTTGACGTACCACGGCGATCTTATACATGTATCTTAATTCAAATCCTTTTAATTCATGTCACTTGTCACTTGTCTCTTGTCTCCTCTCTCACTCTCTTAAGTATTTTTACATGTCTTCTATTTCTTCTATGTGTGAGAAGGCTCCACAGTATTGCGTTGAACCAGTGAGGATGTTTCTTTGAGCTTGTGAGTAAACTCTATCATCATAATTCACTTGCATGCATATAATCCATACATACCCATACATATTGATTAGTTTCTGAAAGTGTATAAGAATCTCCAATATTGGACCATTCTTCCTTTCGAAACTGGTTTATGTGTAAGGATTCCATCTATTCACGTCATGCATACATATCATCCAAAGAAGACTATGCATATGGATTAGAATTAGGAAGTGTTTAAGAAGCTCCTTCAATGGACCATTCTTCCTTCCAAATTTGATTCGTGTGTATGGTTCTCTTTCATTCTTATCATTCATGTTCATAAATCTAACTTGCACTCCTACATTCCCATTCCCATAATCATTTCAACTTCTCTCTCTTCTCCATAAATTTCACTTTCATGTCCTTAAACCATCCAACATTCATTAGCTTCATACACCCTGTGTGTGCCACGACCGGACCCGATCCACCCGGATTGCGATCACCTCCACATTTGAACCCGACGTGAAACGCTTCGTGGCATTTGCTTCTGATCTTGTTGGGTGGTTGTGATCCATATCATTTGTTTCATATTTTTCATCCTCATCATATCATCATCACCATTCTTGAGTGTTACACTGGATTTCTCACAATATCGTGCACATCTTCGTCGTGAAGTAAACGCATTTGTGAGAGATCTAGAGCATTGTGCATCACTTGCTTATTCACATAAGATGGAGGAAGGATTCAAATCCCTTATTATTGAGAAACAAGGCCAAAGAATAGTCTCTTCTATGTTGAGAGAGAAGGGAAAATTCAATGGCATCAACATTACAAGCTACTTAGATTTGTTTGAAGAGCAAGCTATGATTTTTGGTCTTCTCGAAGATCTTTTGATATCATTCTTTGAACGAATTGTTGATAGCTCTATCATAAACCATGTCACTCAATATTCCTTGGAGTGATTTTAGAAAGGAGATTCTCAAAGAATTCTATCTTGAAGATTATAGCCAACATAATCGGGATGGATTCTTACGATGGGTCAATTCACCGAAGCCTAGTAGCTCTATTACTCACTTACAAAATGAGTATATTAGACGCTATGAACAACTTCCTGATGAGGATAAGATAACCTTGGAACCTGATCTTGTGATCAATTTTCTTAAGCTTCTTCATCTTGAAACTCGTAGGGAGGTTGAACGACGATTAGAAGAACCGGATAAGCGCTATGGTCTTACTGACAATTGGCAAAAGTGCGTAAAGTAGTAGAGCTGTAGCCCATAGACATCAAAGATAATCCATGCTTTATGAGCAAACTAGTCTTTCTCAAGCTAGCCTTCCACAAATTAAGGAGCAATTTAGAGAACAATCCCATGCTATCAATTTTGACTCTACTTCTATTCCTCAAATGATGGAGCCTACTCAAGGTTTTAAAGTAGAGCCAAATAAAAGTGTAGTTGAACAATCTCAAGTGGAAATTCTCACTAAGCAAATGGAAAGTCTTATTGCTACACAATCCAATTTGGCCAAGACTATAGATGCTTTACAATCTAATTACACCAAAACTTTCCAAAATCAAATGAGCCCAATGTCTTTTCAAGAGCCTAATCCACATGTTATAGCTACCAATCAAAATCCACAAGTAGCTCCTACTCAAGCATATCAAGTTCCTCCAATGCATAATCCTTCAATGCAAAATCCTCATCCTCATGTGCAAAATCCTCAAATGTATCAAAACATGTATCCTCAAGCTTCACAAATAGCTTTTTAAAATCCTCAAAATCAAAATTTTCAAAATCATCAATCGTATAATATGGAAACTCCTCTTGCACCTCAAGTACCACATGTTGCTCCCCAAGCTCCTCAAATAAATCAATTGCCTTATCAAAATCCTAATTATCCTGTTCAAGCAATACCTTATCAACAAAATCCTCAATTTCAAAATTTCCCACCACAAGTTAATCAAAATCCTCAAAATCAAAATGGTTTTGTGCGTGGCCCTCGTAGGTGTCCTTGGTGTGATTCGTTAGAGCACTTTTTGAGAGATTGTGAACTATTGAAGGCTGCTAAGGAGCAACGACTAGTAATAGACATAGACAAGAAAATTTGTGACTATCGATCTAGGCTACCTTTGCAAGGAAATTATGGTAAGGGAGGAATGAAAAGACACTATGAAAATATAACCATAACGGATGTAGGAACTAGAGGAGTGAAACTAGAAGCTCTTGATGAACAACAAGTAGAATCAAGTAAACCCACAAAGGAAGTTGACTTTTCCATAGAGGCTTTAGTAAGAGCACAAGATGAGATTAGGAGAATAACGGCTTGGGAGTCACCGATAGAAGATCAATCTCTTATTTCTCACATATCCAATGTAGAAGAAAAACAGAAAAGAGATGAAGCTGAGCCTAGTGAAAGAAGAGTGACTCAAAAAAAAACCTCAGAGGGAATAGAAACAATCATAGAGCAAGGAGAAACGTCACAATCCAAAGATAAAAAACAAGAATCGGAACCCAATGAACAAAAACAAGAGGAGAAACAAAAAGGGAAGAAGACAAAGCAAAGAAAAACAGAACCAAAGCCTTTAGATAAACAAGAACAATCAAAACAAACTGAAGAACAAACACGAGAACATGAACAAAAACAAGTCCTGAGCAAAAAAAAAAAACCAAAGAGAAAACCTAAAGCCATCTTGATTTCAGAAATTGAGAGAAAAATAGATGCTATGGAGATTTTAGATGACATTTTGCTTAAGAGTCAAGTGACTATGTCTTTAGAACAAGTTTTCTTTATTGCAAAGCCTGTTTTTAAAGATAACTTTATCGGCCTAATTAAAAGGAAGAGGTTTTCGCTTAATCTAGATACTGAGATGCAAGATTCTCTAGATCAAGATCAAGCTATGAATGAAGCCTTAAACTTTGATGAATCTGATGAAGAGGACTTTGATGATGATGAAGTAAATGTTAATAAAAATTTCTTAGGACCTATTCAACCTGACCATGAAAATCATGAAAACAATCCTAAAAGTCACTTTAAAAAAACATTTTGGTCTAGAGGTACATCAGAGATGCATGTTAAAATAGGAAATGATAAGAACACTATTACTGTAAATGCATTAGTAGATTCCGGCTCCGAAATCAATGTGATTTCAAGAGAAGTTTATGATAAGTTTCGATGGCCCATAGATAAAGATTGTGGATGGCATATGAGAACTGCAGATAATGGTGTAGGTACCCTATATGGAGCTTGTGCTAGTGTGCCCATATCCATAGGAGGAATCACAGAAGAGTTTCACTTTTTTATTCAAGATAATTGCTCCTATGAAGTTCTCTTAGGTCAACCCTTTATTTGTGAGAGTCGTATGGAAACTAAAGCCATGGATGATGGGTCTACCTATGGTAGATTTAAGTCTAAGGATGGAATGCAATCACTTCAAGTCATGACAGTAGGAGTGAATCATCCTAGGAATCGATTGTCAATTAGAAAGAAACCTATTGTTACTCATGGTCATGAGCATGCTTGTAGTGACTGTGCACCTCGATTCATGTTTGGAGCTACATATGATCAAAATTTCGGATAGAATCCATTGTTGAGCGGGACAACAGTGGATATTGGTTTGACATCTCGCATCCAGCCAACATGTACAATAGTTTGTCACTTTGTTATCCACATTCTAGATTAGATTTTCTTCATAAGAGTCAATTGTCCAAGTCTTTTATCCAAAAAACCCAAAAAAATTATAAAAACAACAAAATCATGGAACATGATGAGAACATTGAGCATGTGATTGAAACATCTCATTGTTTCTCTACTCTTGAGGAGTTAGAGTTATGTCTTCAACAAAATTCTAATTCCCATATTATTCTTCTTTCTTTCCTTGATGAGTATGCTCTAATCCAAGAGTATGCTCTCAATGTTGACAAGTGCTCAAAATTTAACCAAACACATGATGCCTTAGTTGAAGCAAAGTACAAAACTGTAGACAAAAAAATCAAACCCATAGCTCAACAATTACCTCAAGGAAGTAATGAAAAAAATTGTTGATATGAAAAATGATCCAATTCTTCGGGATAAGAAAAACATAGGACATACATTCACGGATGAGACAATCAAACAGGTGAAAATCGGTAGAGATGATGACTTTCTTTTGCCAGCAGAGAGAGATAAATTTGAGGGAGTCATACGTAGCCATGGAAAAGCCTTTACTATGTATCCTCATGAGATTGGTTGTGTAGATCTTAAGCTAATTCCACCCATGATAATCTTTACTATTCCACATATTCCATGGAATCTTCCTCCTATACCATTTCCAAAGGCTTACTTACCTGAGCTAATGAAACTACTTAAGGAGAAGATAAACATGAGAATTTTAGAGCCATCTTTTGCACCTTACTCAAATAGATGGTTCACTGTGTCTAAAAAGAATGGGAAACTACGTTTTATTCAAGATCTCCAACCCGTCAATAAAGTCACCATAAGGAATGTAGGAACAAGACCCATTGTAGATGAGTTTGCTGAATCATTTTCAGGACATTCTATCTATTCAATGGGTGATTTATATTCTGGATATGACCAATTCCAGTTAGCAATTGACAGTCGTGACATAACTACAATGAAAACTCCTTTAGGCTTAGTGCGAATGTGTACTTTACCTCAAGGAGTGACTAATTCTGTGGCTCATATGATGAGTGCTATGAATATGGTCTTACATGATTTTATCCCTCATATAACTATGCCATTCATTGATGACATTCCAATTAAAGGGAGTGAGGAACGTGTAAAGGACATTTATTTAGACTCATCTGGATGTCGTAAATTTGTTCTTGACCATATCTCTGATTGTGAAAGAATATTTCAACGATTTGAAGAGGTAGGTCTCACATTTTCCATAGAGAAATCTGTTTTTGGTGTCAACGAGGTTCTTATTGTTGGACATTTATGTGGCCATTATGGTCGAAAGCCATACCCACAAAAAGTTGATGTCATTAGCAAGATTTCTGAAACATGTAACAACGTGAGTGAGGTACGTAGATTTCTTGGTGCTTGCATCTTTTATGTTATTTGGATCCCACACTTTGCTCATGTTGCTGATTGTCTCTATGACTTGTTGAGGAAGAAACAAAAATTTATTTGGACTGACAAACACACTCAAGCTATGCGTAAATTGAAGAAATTATTGCTTGAAGCTCCCATCCTTAAGCATGTAGACTATTCTTCTAACAAACCTATTATATTGACTGTTGATACTAGTCCTATTGGTATAGGTTGGGTTATACGTCAAGATGATAGTGAAGGGAATAGATATGCAATTAGGTTTGGTGCCAAAATTTTACATGAAACACAACGAAAATATCCACAGATCAAACGAGAACTATGGGGTATGGTAACAGCTTTGAAAACAGAAAAAGAATATTTTATTGGTGCAAATGTCAAAGTTGAGACTGATTGTTTGCCTCTCATAGGAATGATAGCCAATTGTTCATCTCCTGATATAGCCATGCTTAGATGGATCTCATATATTAAGTTCATAAATCCTGAGTTAGTTCATATTTCAGGTAAATCAAACTCAGTTGCTGATATGTTATCGAGAGCTAGATTTGATGATGATCTTGAAAGTGATCTAATAAAGAATGTGAACTTAATTGACTATGTTCCACATATATATGAGTATGAGCAATTTCATGAGTCTGAGTACGAAAATGAATGGAGAGACATAGGAAAGCATTTGAGTACACTACAACCATTACCTAACTGGACTACGAATAGATTCTATAACATTAGGAAATGAGCTTATAACTTTTTCCTATGTAATGGTTATCTTTGGAGACATGCTAAGGGTAAGGTTAAGAATCCACAACGAGTCCTAGGAAAACGAGGTCTTCAATTGCAAGTAATGAAGGAAATGCATGAGACATTATGGGCCGGTCATAAAGGATTTTTTGGAACGTATGAAAAAATTAGAAGTACCTATTATTGGCCTAGGATGTACGTTGACATTAGTAGCTATGTTTCTACATGTTCTACTTGTCAACTTCATTCATCAGTCAAACATAGAGATCCGTTGCATCCTACTTATCCACCTTGTATTCACTACAAGTGGGTAGTAGATCTTGTAACTATGCCTAAAGGTATTGACAAAATGCGTTACATTGTACTTGCAAGAGAAGATTTAACTAATCATGTAGAGGGACGTGCACTACGATCTAAGACCACTTACAATGTTTGCAAATTCTTGCTTGAAGATGTCATAAGTCTCTTTGGGTACATAGAGAAAGTAGTTGCCGATCGTGGAGAGTTAAATGCGAGAGAAGCTAAAGAGTTCTTTGAGCGTCACGGTATTCGTTTGTCTCTCACTACTGCATATAACCCAGAGGCCAATGGTAAAATAGAGAGAGGGCATCCACCTATTGTGAAAGCCATATCTAAAGCATGTAATGGTGACATCAAACAATGGCCTAGATTCTTATCTTTTGCACTTTGGGCAGATAGAATGACATGCACACGTACTACTGGATATATGTCTGCTGAACTGATGTACTGTCAAAAACCATTGTTTGCAATTCAGTCTCACATTTCTACATGGTCAAATTTGCCTTGGTCTGAAAACATGTCTACTGATGATTTTTTGAGTTTGCACATTAAACAGTTAGAACAAGGTAAATTAAGACTTGATGATGCCGTTGAAAAATTAAGAGAATCTAGAATGAAGAACAAGCATTATTTTGATAAAACTCATCGATTGCGTCCCCAAGCCAATTGAAGAAGGAGATTGGGTGCTCATTTATGATAGTACATTTGACTCTCAATATGATGCACGCAAAAAGCTCACTCAACGGTGGTTTGGGCCATACATTGTATATCGAAAGCATAATTGTTGAAATCCTAGCTCCTGCTATTGCATGTTTCTACATCCTTAGTCCATCTCACAGCACTTGTAGCAGAGTTTAAACGACTGTTCTCCATCATCAAAAATGGTTGTACCTTGTATCGAGGTTTAAGTTTTCCCCGTCATCAAAAAAAAAAAGCTACATGTTACCAGGAAGTTTACACTTTCTTCCACCCCAAAAAAGTGATCGTAACCATAAAGTTGCCAAATCATCATCATCATCAAAAAAAAAAAGAGCAAGCCAAAGGAGGATAAAGAGGCATAGTAGAATAAATCACGGGCTATATAGGTAGATTTATGCATTAGTGGATTTTAGTTAGATTTCCTTGCATGTTATTAGAGAAAGAGCATATTCATATTTATGTGGGAAAGGAGTTGATCTAAAATAAGCTAAAGATGAAAGATGTCTCTTGAAAATCCTAAATCTTTGTTTATAATCATATTTAAGGTAGATTGCTTTATGAAAAAGATACAAATTTTTCTTCAAGATGAGAGGAACTGATGCTTAAAACGACTCAATACATCCACTTCCACTTCATATTGATGCTTGTTTTTTTTCTTTCTTGTTGCCAATGGTGCTTGTTCATTTGCATACATCTTGCCTATTTGTTCATGCATATTCATGTTGCCTGTTTCAATTCTTTCTTTCATGCAAATTTTGCTTCATGTCACGTTACCTACTTATTCATGCATATAATCAATTTTCCTTCCATGTTTCTTATGTTGCCTATAAAAGAATTTGATGCCTGAACATTTTGTTTTTCACAGATGCTAGAGTGGCGCTTCTGGAGGAATCGCAGGTTTAGTGGGGGCGAATGTCGTCGAGATTTTCTCTCCTCTCTCACTTGTGAAGGCCTACAAAAAACACATTTGGTGAAGGTAGCCTGAATTCCCCGAGAAGTCCAGGATGCATCAAGGATGTCAAAGGAAGCTCACATACAAAGTTTTAAAGAAATCAAGAAAGTCCATGGTAGCGGTCAAAGCTGGTCAAAGTTGGGAAATTAGGGCAAAAATTTCATTGTCACCAAATTACATGAAAATTCGTGTGCTTGTAAAGATTGTCAAAGGCAGTCTATAGCTCAAATTTCAGTAGAAAATGGATTTTGTAGCACATTGATATGCTATGTTCATTTTGTAAAAATGTAATTTTTCTAGTTTGACCCTACAAATTCTTGTATAGAAATTTATGTTAGCCATAAAGTTTGGCATGTATAAAGATCATATGTGGCTACATATTTGTACAAATTTTCAAGGCTATCAAAGCTTCCTAGACACCTTAATGCCACCTTGCAAGCTTCCAAATGTAGTCAAACTTGTACAAGGGAGATTCACATGGGAGTTTTCTCTGCATATTCCTGAAGGAGTTCTTTGGAAACATAGTCCTACAAAGTTTCATCTTCATCAAAGCCTATTTGGAGGGTCAAAGAGTACAAAGTCCAGTTTTTAAGATCACCGCAGTTTTCTAGTTTACGCAAATTGAAGGGTTGAAGGGTCACCACACGGCGAAAGCTGATTGAGCGTTGTACGATCAAGATGAGCTCATATTCAAGGGTGGAGATGCACTTATGCTTAAAGCAAGGAGGATCCACGAGTTTTTCCATAAAAGAAGATTTTTTTGACAATCAAAGATCAATAATGCAGCTTTTTTCCAAAAATAGTGGCTTATCTTATCCAAACTGATGTCAGCACTGATCCGACGGTCCAGATCATCCCCAGATCCAATGGTGGAGAATGAAGGCGCCTAAATTTCACTCCTTTACACTAGATTTGATAGAAAGAACAATTCCAAGCCATTGATTTGATTAATCAAATGGTTGTAATCGAAAGTAGTGATCCTAGAGTTGAGAGTTGATTTCTCTAGATCCAAGGACCCAAATTCATTCAAAAAACTATATAAACCCCCCTCCAAACTCCTAGAGCATCATTGTTAGGCATCCATAGGGCTCATGCTAGCTTACGGTTTCCTTGAGACGATCACCCTCGGTTGAGCGAGTGAGGATCCAAGGTGGGCTAGTATGAGTATAGTACCTAGTTTCAAATTTAAGTTAGAACTCCAATCTAGGATAGGCTCTTGAAACCAGCATCTCTATCTTGACTCACCCTCGGTGGAGCGTGTGAGTGAGTTAGAGCTGGTTTTAATGAGTCTTAGACTTCTTTAGTTAGACGTTACGAGCCTAGACATACATAGGGTCAGTGAAGTGGAACTCACCTTCTTACGTGTGACATTCGGTTGAACTGTCATGGTTTGAGGGTCGGAACCACCTTTGATCAGTAGACTGCCTAGCTTGACGTACCACGACGATATTATACATGTATCTTAATTCAAATCCTTTTAATTCATGTCACTTGTCTCTTGTCTCCTCTCTCAGTCTCTTAAGTATTTTTACATGTCTTCTATTTCTTCTATGTGTGAGAAGGCTCCGCAGTATTGCATTGAACTAGTGAGGATGTTTCTTTGAGCTTGTGAGTAAACTCTATCATCAAAATTCACTTGCATGCATATAATCCATAAATACCCATACATATTGGTTAGTTTCTGAAAGTGTATAAGAAGCTCCAATATTGGACCATTCTTCCTTTCAAAACTGGTTTATGTGTAAGGATTCCATCTACTCACGTCATGCATACATATCATCCAAAGAAGACTATGCATATGGATTAGAATTAGGAAGTGTTTAAGAAGCTCCTTCAATGGACCATTCTTCCTTCCAAATTTGATTCGTGTGTATGGTTCTCTTTCATTCTTATCATTCTTGTTCATAAATCTAACTTGCACTCCTACATTCCCATTCCCATAATCATTTCAACTTCTCTCTCTTCTCCATACTCAACATTAATTTCACTTTCATGTCCTTAACATTCATTAGCTTCATACACCCTGTGTGTGCCACGACTGGACCCGATCCACCCGGATTGCGATCACCTCCACAACGTGTACTCAAGATATGATCAATTTCAATTAGCTATTGAAAGTAGAGATGTAACCACGATGAAAACTCCTTTGGGTCTACTATATATGTGTACTTTACCACAAGGAGCAACAAATTCTATGGCACACATGATGAGCGCTATGAACCTAGACTTACATGACTTTATCACCAAAGTGACAATCCCTTTTATTGATGATTTACAATAAAATGATGTGTGGAAAAAGAAAAAGATGAGACTTTAGATTCATCTGGACATGAAAGTTTGTCTCCAACCACAGTTCTAATTGTGAAAGAATCTTTCAAAGGTTTGAGGAGGTTAGACTCACTTTCTCTTTAGATAAATCTACTTTTGGTATCAAAAAAGTTTTGATTATTGGACATTTATGTTGGCATGATGGTGGTAGGCCTTACCCAGCAAAAGTTAATGCCATTAGTAGAATTTTTGAGGTGTGTCACAATGTTAATTAAGTAAGGAGTTTCTTAGGAGCATGTGTTTTTATGTCATTTGGATTCCTCACTTTGCTCATGTTGTGAACCCATGATATCATTTGTTACAAAAGAGAAAGAAATTCTATTGGACTGAAGAACATAGTAAGACTATGAGACGACTGAAGCAATTGCTCATCGATGCTCTAATCTTGAAACGTATTGATTATTCAGGAAAAAAGCCTGTAATTTTCACTTCTGATAATAGTCCTATTGGTATAGGCTCGATCATTGGACAGGATGATGAGAAAGAGAAAAGATATGTAGTTCGCTTTGGAGCCAAAATCTTGCATGATACTCAGAAAAAAGTATCCTTAAATTAAAAGAGAGTTATGGGGCTTAGTTACTGCTTTGAAAATAGATAAGGAATATTTTATTGGAGCTAGTGTAGTTGTTGAAACTGATTGTCTTCCATTAATAGGATTAATTGCTAATTTTTCATCTCCTGATATTGCTATGTTATGATGGATTTCTTTTATTAAGTTTATTAACCCAGCTTTTGTACATATTTTTGGAAAGCATAATACCGTTGTTGATATGCTCTCACGAGCAAAATTTGATGATGATAGAGAAGCAATGGATAGACACATAAACTTAATTAATTATGAGAAATCTACTAATATGTATGACAGATTTTGAGATGAAGATTATGAGGGAGAATGGAAAGATATAGGTTATTATCTGAGTACTTTTCAGCCTATTCCAAGCTGGTCAACAAGTTGGCTCTTGAACATCAGGAAGAAGTCTTTCAACTTCTTTTTGAAAGATGAATATCTTTAGTGACATGCTAAAGGAAAGGTGAGAAATCCGCAAAGACTATTAGGCTTAAGTGTCACGAGGAAGGAGATAAGGAAGAGAGCTCACACACACACTCTCGCTCTCAAGGAGAAGCACACATAGAGATTGAGGCAAGGAAGAATAATCTTTTTCTTCTTCTTCTATTACCTAAAAAGGAATGTACAAGAATGACCTAAAATCAAGAATACAACAAGTGCAATATATAAAGATCAGTACATACCGAAAAATCTAATATCTGCAAATGAGTGAGCTGGCAAGGAACAAATGTGCCATCACTCTTGATAGATAAATCTAATAAAGCTCAATGAAGTATCGTGACATATATGGCGTGACCACTATACATGTTAGAGAAATGAAAAACTAGTACGTGTCATCTTGGATCATCACATGTTGAGCTTGATATCTCAACACTCCCCTTCAAGCTCAACACCATATCCTATAATCCAAGCATCTCCCGAAACTTCTTTAACTTCTCAGCTCCAAGTGCTTTGGTGAAAATATCAGCAACCTGCTCATTTGTTCTCACATAAACAAGATCAATATCACTTGCCAATACCTTCTGACTGATGAAGTGATAATGTACCTCGATATGCTTTGTTCTAGCATGGAAAATAGGATTCCGTGCTAACTGTAATTGCTTAGATTATCGTAATAAATAATGATAGGCTTTCCCACTTCCACACCTAAATATGCAAGTAGCATTTCATATTATCTAGATTTGGATATGTTAAGAGAATAGTAACAGATCGAGGTGAGCTTAATGATAGAGAGGCAAGAGAGTTCTTTGATCATCATGGAATTCCTCTTAGTAGAACATTTTCTACTTTATACAACTAGGCTACCTTAATTTTTGAAACATTTAGCAAATGAGGTCCTAGTTCTAACTATAGCATGCTTCTAGAACCTCAGCTCTGAATCGGGGTTAAGCCTTTCCCCTTTACCAAAAAGTTGCAAAGAGAAAAAGAAAATAAATACATAAAGCAGTACATTAATGGTTGCTAGGACATGATAAAAAAAAGAAAAAAAATGAGAAAGAGAAAGAAAAAGAAAAAGAATGAGAAAAAGTTATCATGATTCAGTTGTGGTCT
This sequence comes from Ceratopteris richardii, assembly GCA_020310875.1. Lineage (NCBI taxonomy): Eukaryota > Viridiplantae > Streptophyta > Polypodiopsida > Polypodiales > Pteridaceae > Ceratopteris > Ceratopteris richardii. The sequence continues at coordinate 112,939,164 of CM035424.1, forward strand.
CGAAATCACTTCTGAAATGTATTTACGGGCTATATGAGGCAGAGGTCTGCTATAGAAGAATTATTTAGATATATCTTATGGCAGATGGCTAAGAGATGAAGGCTGAAATACTTATATAAACTAAATGTTACTTTGAATATGGTTAATAGAATAGTAAGTACCATGACTATCTAAATGACTAATATAGGATTTTCTAAATTTGTCTTTTGACTTCATGCATTGAATGAAATGATTTCCAATTTAAATTTACATAATTTTAAAGATTTTCTTTATTATCCAAAACTTAAATTGAATTTAGAAGCATTTTCTATTATCTTCTTTAAAGTCAAGTTATAAGTTTTTATTCCAAAGAATTTGATGCTGCTTTCCATGATCTGTAGGTTGGCTCATCGGGAGGATGTGCAGGTTTCCTGGGGACAGAAGTCGGAAAGCTTTCACCCTCCAAATTGACATACAGGAAAATTAAAAACTTTTTGTACATTGGTGAATTTCAAAACGAGTAAAAATATGTTTTTTTTATATGTTCTTGTAATTTATCTCAAAACTATTTTAAGTAGTTGCAGATTGAAAACAATGGAGATGTGAATCGATCAAGAACCTCTAATGGAATTTTTTTTTTGCAATTATGAAACTAAAATATGTGATACTCCATGTGTAATCCTCTATTCATGTTTTGATATTAACTTTATGATTGGATCCAAAAGAGCAAGATTATCCTGTAGTGACCTTAAACCTATGCTAACATTTAATCCTCAATGCCTAAAATATATGCACCCTTGACTTTATCATTTGAATTATCTATTTTAAATAACCTTCTTCTCCATAAGTATAAATGATGTGGATTTTTATTAGCTTTTCTATTTTTACCTTGCTATAAATGGGAGAGTGTACGCATGAGCATACCAATATGGTCATGTGCTAATATGATTTTGCGTAAACTCGTAATAAAATATGTATGAGTTCTTAACTCTATGCATGCCTTTATGAGTATGTATCAATATGAAATAAATAGGTAGAATTAACCTTAATCCAAAACATTTAGTATGATTTTCTTTAAAGAATATAAATTTGAAAGGATAACAATTAATATAAATAAGTCAAAAACCTAAAAGTCTATCAATATTACGTATGAATGTTTGCATGGACCATGTGTGTGCGAGTGTTTGCATGGACCATGTGTGCATGTGAGTGTTTGCATGGAAATAAAAGTAAAAGTGTATGAGTGAAGTGAAGTGTAAACGTGTGCTTTTGAGTGTGCATGAATTGACATGTAGCTATTAAAGTAGGTTATCCGTGCATATATGTTTATATTTATATCTCTATTCACTATTGAGTTTTTCTAATGATTTTTCACAAAACATTGATAAAGATTGATGAGAATTGAGGAATTGATGATACTTACGAGCTTTTGACCAGGAGATTGGAGCTTCTTATACACTACTTCTCCTACCTTTTCTAAATCACATTTTAAACTTAAATATTGTATTAGAACTTTTTATCAAAGTATTTCTATAGGATTTATCTTAGTTCTAAAGCAGCATAGCAGTATTACTACTCAAAAAATTGAAACTTTACATTATTTTTTATTTCTAACATCTACAAGCAATGTGTCTTCAAATGAATGTACCAAAGAAAATATCATACCTACGTCTTTTATTTTAGAAACTTTATTGCCTCCACCTATTGAGAATACTACCACTCAACCTAGAGACAATGAACCTAATGAAGAAGTAGAAGTAGAGGAATTTATTAAGGACCATATTACTAATGAATCTTTAATCTCCCCATCAGATGATTATTGTTTATCTAGATTTTTAGCTTTTTTTTTTACAATTGATTCATCGGAATGTGTGAATAGTGAGAATACCATTTTTGAAAATATGTTGCCTCCACCTTTAAAAAGTAATATCCAGCCTAAGTAGATTGAAAATGTAGCGAATTTAGAACACAAAGTGGACAAATTTATCAAAGATCATATAATTAATGAAACATTAGTCTGGCATTCGAATGAATACGGTCTTTCTAGGTATATATCTATGCAACCTTACGGACAATAGATTCATAGGCTGATCTTAAATAGTTTGTTAAACCATATTTAATCACTTCTCACATAGTGAAACACATTATACATCTTAGAGTACGCTACGAAACACCCTACGTGTAGTCACATAGTGACGCTATCGCAAGTCAGTTCTGATTTGTGTTTGTCTCCATTAACACCCCTCGACAACATGTGTTTGTAGGATCTGTTCTCTCTCTCTCTCTCTCTCTCCTAGCCTCTCTCGAATTGTAGTTCCATGGCAAGAAGGTTTAATAACTCATGGGTTCAAAAATGAAAGAATAGTACTATTTGAGTGTGTTGTGAGGGTCTTTCAACTGATCCCTATGATCCCCTCACAATTGAGGGAAAATGTGGAACCCGACTTTGTTCTGGTGGTTGTAGGTGAATTCCTTGAAGTCTTTCACATCAGCCTAGCATTGGTCTCCCTTCCAAGAGAGTTTGCATTGGCAAATCTAGAAGATTTAAAGAAAGTTTAAAGAGTACACACATGAAAGAAAAATGAAAAGAAGAATGTACTCACAAAAGAAAGAGTGCAAGAGTCTGAAAGTGAGTAGACCAAGAAATGGGTAAACTCACATGGATTAGAAATGAGATTTCGAAGAGCATGGACTAAGCTGCTCAAGCTTCTAACCAAGTACAAATGGGGGGAGAGTCCCTCCTTTTATAGATTTGGGAGGGGCTCTCCAAAGTACATGTGGGATAATTCGCCTCAAAGGAGATTGAGTACAATGGTAGAAACAAATGGCAAGGTACCCAAATACAAGGTTCATTACTTTCACTTTGATTTATAGTTTTCATCTTTGTATGTTGCTGAGTTCTCATTAATCATGTTTTGAATTTGGTTAAACTAACATTACAAAGAGTTGATGTAAATATGCAAAGAAAAAACATTTTTAATAGTTTTATGTGAGTGATAATAATCCTTTTGTGTTTTTCTTCTTATGCTAACAGCCAAAAAATGCAAGTGATCTAATCGTAATATATTTTTTAACTAAATTCAAAGAACTTGAAAAACTCTTTACCTTAAGTTGCTCAATGCAGAAGGTTTTTAATGTGCATAATGATAATTCTTTACAAACTTTTTTAATAAATCAATCCTAACTACAAACTAAGTGATCGTGTATTAATGGTCTTCTTGTATGTTGATGGGGGGGGGGGGGGATGAAGTGACGAGGCTCCTCCATCTTGAATACCCTTCTTCCCGTGGAGGTGCTCAGTTGCCTAGAGAACAACCCTCAACAACGAGGGAAACGAGTAGGTAGCAGCAGCTTCTTCACTTGTCATTGCTTCTTCTTCCTCCACTCACCTGCAAACAAGAAGAAAATAAAGGTTAACTTTTTTAATTAAGATTGAAAAAACACCTAAAATCCTAAGCACACTAGCATCACATTTCACATTAGATTCACCAAATCTATTGAGGGATGTGAAAGGAGATAAGCGCATATAAGAAGTGACTTACGATACCCTCACCATGTGACTACATGTAGGGTGTTTCGTTGCGTACTTTAGGAGTTAAGATGTGTTTTCAATATGTTAAGAGTGATTAACTATAGTTTAATACACTATTTAAGATTATCCTATGAATCTATGGTCCATAAGGTTGTGCAGCACTATACCTAGAAACAACGTGTTGATATGATTGCAAGATAAATTCTTCATCAGTTATGCGATCTTTTATGATTTCAGCCACATCATTTTGTGTTTGCTTAGGTTGAGTATTTCTTTTTAGAGGTAGAGGGAACAAATTCTCACTACTCTCAGGTTCTGGTGACGCAATTGAATAGAAGGCTAAAAGCCTAGATAAGTAGTAAGCATACAATGGAGAGAGTAAAGATTCATGAACAATATGGTCTTTAACTAATTCTTCTACTTCTATTTCTTCATTAGTTTTGTTTTTGTTAGATTTTGTAATAGAATTCTCAATAGGAGCAGGTAATAAAGTCTCTAAAATAAAAGAGGTATGTATGTTATGCTCATTAGAAGATGCATTGTTTGCAGACATGAGAAATAAATTATAATGTAATGTTTCAATTGATAATTGAACTGTTTAGTATTAATGCTAAGACCTTTTGATTTCTATAGTATCTTCAGAAAAGTAATTCCTATAGAGATGCAGCCTTGATAAAATTCCTATACAAATACTTTGTCGAGAAAGTCTAAGACAAGTACTTTGATTAAAAGTTCTAATACAATGTCTTAAGTTTCAAATGAGATAAAGGAAAACTAAAAGCAGCATCACAAATGCAACTCCAAACTCCTAGTCAAAAGCTCGTAGGTTTCATCAATTCCTCACTTCTTGTCAATCTTCTTCAAATGGTCTGTCAAAAATCATTAGAAAAAGAAACATAAGTATGTCTTTATCAAACATAAAACGCACATTCATATACCATGCTCATACATTTTCATACATTCTTTATACTCATAGATGCATGTTAACATATGCTAACTTACTCTCTAATTTATATATTAACACACACTCACATACATGATCATACACATACTCCTATTCTTGATGCATATGCATCTAACATTATGCATTCACATGCATACATGTTCACTTACACTCATCTTATATGCATAAATACCTATATGCATATACTTAAGCACACGTGGATTCATATTCATACAAACTCATCACTCATGTATGAATGCATGTAGTTATGCATGTCTTAATCATGTACATTGCTACTTACATTGATGCACATGTATACACTACATAAACATGCATTCATGCACACATGTATTTATATGCATATTCATGCAATCTTTCTTATGTTTATGCGAAATTCATTTATAGATACAAACATGCATACATATAAACACTCATAACTATTGTACATACAAGTTCTCTAATGCATTGATCTATATCATACCTATGCATGTTCTTATCTCCTTACTTAAATAGGCTTAAGCTTAGATTGACATGCATTTCTATTCCATTCACATGCCCTAATGTACCTGCACATCCATACAATACATTCATACATTCATACTTGTATATGCATCTACTCTATGCTTATGCATAAGCATACATGCACACTCACATTCATATCTATATGCATACATTCATTCATGCATACACTTATACACATGCACTCTTTCACACTTATGCTCATGCATATACATTTATGCATACATGCATTTACATATGTGCATGCATACTTATCTATGCACATGCATACACCTATCACTGATATGCACATGCATAAATCTCTATGCCAATGTACTTACACATACATTCGCTCTCATATGCACGTACACAATCACATGCATTTCCATAGTCACTAATTTATGTTAACTCACAATCATAGGCCTAACACTCATATAAACTTAACATAGACTTAAACACATGTTAACACATGCTAAGTAACTCTCTTATGCATATGTTATTACATACTTACATACATACTTATACATATACATCTCTGCTTGCATACTATTTTTATATTTATACATTCATACATGCATCCTCTCATTCTCCTCATGCATTCATGCATTAGCATTCATACACATGCTTCTAAAACCCACATATGCTTATGAAATCATATCTACATATGCATCCAATGCATTTTTACAACTACATTAATTTACCACACATACATCATATTCATGCACACTCATACAAACTCCATTGTTGTTATGCATGCATATGCATCTAACTTCACAAATGCTCATGCCTTTAAATCATACATGCACATTCATCTTAATTTACACATAAATCATATAAAAGAAATATAAGTAACATAACCAAAATAAAATCTCTCTTTCTCTCCCTCTTTCCATAACTCTCTTTCTCTCTCTTTCTCTCTCTCTCTTGTTCTCTCTCTCTCTCTGCTGATCTTCTTCAGTGCCATCTCTCTCTATATATATCTCTCTCTCTGTCTCTCTCTCTCTCTCTCTGTCCCTCTCTCTCTCTCTCTCTATCTCTCTCTCTCTCTCTCTCTCTCTCTCTCTCTCTCTCTCTCTCTCTCTCTCTCTCTCGTCTGCTTTCGCCTTCTTTACCTTTGCACTCCCTCTCCAACATTCGTTCCTCTCTCTCTCTCTCTCTCTCTCTCTCTCTCTCTCTCTCTCTCTCTCTCTCTCTCTCTCTCTCTCGTCTCGGCTTTACCTCCATAATGCTGCACGTAAGTTGCCTTTTTATCTTCTCTCTCTCTCTCATTGTTATCCCACATGCTCTTCATCTTCTGCAATTGATTGATCTACATGCATAAGAGTCTCACTCTTAAGTTTGTAAAGTGCCTTATCAAAATACATGTTGATCACAAGACATATCAATAACACTGATGCTCAAAAATGAATTTCATGCATAGCAGAAGAGGGGAGACCTCGAATTCTTGGATCTGTAGAGACCATGAGAGGCCTACTAAATTGCTCTCTCTCTCTCTCTCTCGGTGCACAACTCCTTCTCTCGATCAGTTGCACGTGGCTCTACAATGGCGACGTCCAGCTCCCGCTGCAGCTCTCTCTCTCTCTCTCTCATTCTTCTGTAGCAGTCCTCTACACCATATAGACTACAATAAATTTGAGTGATTTTGAGACCACAACTGAATCATAATAATTGTTTTCCTTTTTTCTTTTTCTTTGTTTTTCTTTTTCTTTTTATTCTTTTCTTTTTCTTCTTTCATCTTGCAGCAACCATTAATGTACTACTTGATGTATTCATTTTTCTTTCGTATTTCTTAGCAACTTTTTTATTTAAGGGGAAAGGCTTAATCCCTAATCAGAGCTAAGGTTCTAGAAGCATGGTACAATCAGAACTAGGATGTCATTTGCAAAACGTTTTCAAAAAATAAAGAAGCCTACTTTTTTAAAGTAAATTTACTTTTACTAAGGGTCACAAGTCAAACCTCTTCCCAAATTTAATTGTAAAAGTAATAAATTTTGATAATTACAAATTTTTTGCTCATTTTCAATCACTAATTTTCATCTTCATGCATCTTCATATGACCTAAAAGAACAAAATGTGTCTCCATATTGGTCACACCACAAACATTGCAAAGGTTGTTTTTGAATCCTATTTGGCATTTCTGGTGGAAGTTTAAGAGTGGATCTTTTGAAATCATCTGAATGGATTTCTAAGAAGGATATGCAGATAGACCTTCGTATTTTTTCTCATTTTCATGCTTAGCTTTAGCTAATTCTAATTCTTGTATTTGTTTGGACAACAAATCATATTTTTGGTTCATTCCTACAATTTCAACAATTCTAAATTTATGTTGTATCGCTTCATTATCCTTACTCTCCATTTTGACAAATGTTTCTTTCCATGTTTCTAGTTTTTCATCAATCAATGCATTCACATATGCTTCAACACTCTTTGGAATTTGTTTTTGCAATTAATTTATGTAAGATTCATTACTTTCATTTGATTTATAGTTTTCATATTTGTATGTTGCTCAACTGCCATTGCTCATATTTTGAATCTGGTTAAACTAACACTACAAAGACTTGATGTAAATATGAAAAGAAACAAAATCTTTGAATAGCTTTATGCAAGTGATAATAATCCTTTTGTGTTTTTCTTCTTATGCTAACAATAAAAAATTGCAAGTGATCTAATCGCAATATATGTTTTAACTAAATTCAAAGAGCTTGAAAAACTCTTTACCTTAAGTTGCTCGATGCAGAAGGTTTTTAATGTTCACAGTGATAATTCTTTACAAACTTTTTTAATAAATCAATCCTAACTACAAACTAGAAGTGATCGTGTATTAATGGTCTTCTTGTATGTTGATGGGGGGGAGGGGGGGGGATGGTGACGAGGCTCCTCTATCTTGAATACCCTTGTTCCCGTGGAGGTGCTCAGTTGCCTAGAGAACAACCCTCAACAACTAGGGAAAAGAGTAGGTAGCAGTAGGTTCTTCACTTATCATTGCTTCTTCTTCCTCCACTTTCCTGCAAACAAGAAGAAAATAAAGGTTAAAATCGAGGGATGTGAAAGGAGATAAGCGCAAATATCAGAACTGACTTACGATACCCTCACCATGTGACTACATGTAGGGTGTTTTATTGCGTACTTTAGGAGCTAAGATGTGTTTTCAGTATGTTAAGAGTGATTGACTATAGTTTAATACACTATTTAAGATTATCCTATGAATCTGTTGTCCATAAAGTTGTGCAGTGCTACACCTACAAATAGCATCTTGATATGATTGCAAGATTAATTCTTCATCAGTTATGCGATCTTTGATAATTTTGGCCACATCATTTTCTCCTTGCTTAGATTGAGTATTTACTTTTAGAGGTGGAGGGAACAAATTCTCGCTACTCTCAGGTTCTGGTCATGCAATTGAATAGAAGGCTAAAAACCTAGATAAGCAGTAAGCATACAATGAAGGGAGTAAAGATTCATTAACAATATGGTCTTTTACTAATTCTTCTACTTCTATTTCTTCATTAGTTTTATTTTCATTAGATTTTGTAGTAGATTTCTCAATAGGAGCAGGTAATAAAGTCTCTAAAATAAAAGAGTTATGTATGTTATGTTCATTCGAACATGCATTTGAAGATGCATTGTTTGTAGACATGAGAAATAAAGTGTAATGTAACGTTTTGATTGATAATGAACTGTTTAGTAATAATGCTAAGACCTTTTGATTGCTACAGTATCTTTAGAAAAATAATTCCTATATAGATGCCTTGATAAAATTCCTAAACAAATACTTTGTTGAAAAAGTGTAATACAAGTACTTTAATTAAAAATTCTAATACAATGTCTTAAGTTTCAAATGAGATAAAGGAAAACTAATAGCAACAGCATAAATGGAGCTCCAAACTCCTAGTTAAAAGCTCGTAGGTTTCATCAATTCGTCACTTCTTGTCAATCTTATTCAAATGGGCTGACAAAAATCATTAGAAAAAGAAACATAAGTATGTCTTTATCAAACATACAACTCAACACACTCATACATTTTCATACTTTCTTTATACTCATAGATGCATGTTAACATATGCTAACTTACTCTCTAATTTCTATATTAATACACACTCACATACATGCTCATACACATACTCCTATTCTTGATGAATATGCATCTAACATTATGCATTCACATGCGTACATGTTCACTTACACTCATCTTATATGCAGAAATACCTATAGCATATACTTAAGCACATGTGGATGCATATTCATACAAACTCATCACTCATGTATAAATGCATCTACTTATGCATGTCCTAATCATGTACATTCCTACTTACATTCATGCACATGTATACACTACATAAACATGCATTCATGCACACGTATTTATATGCATATTCATGGAATCTTTCTTATGTTTATGCATATTCATGTATAGATACAGACATGCATACATATAAACACTCATAACTCTTGTACATACAAGTACTCTAATGCATTGATCTATATCATATCTATGGATGTTCTTATCTCCTTACCTTAAGCTTAGATTTACATGCATTTCTATTCCATTCACATGCTCTAATGCACTTGGACATTCATATTATACATTCATACTTGTATATGCATGTACTCAATGCCTATGCATAAGCATACATGCACACTCACATTCATATCTGCATGCATACATTCATTCATGCATACTCTTATACACATGCACTCTTGCACACTTATGCTCATGTGCATATACATATATGCATACATGCATTTACATATGTGCATGCATACTTATCTATGCACATGCATACACCTATTACTTATATGCACATACATAAATCTCTATGCCTATGTACTTACACATACATTACCTCTCATATGCACATACACAATCACATGCATGTCCACACTCACTAATTTATGTTAACTCACATTCATAGACCTAACACTCATATAAACTTAACATAGACTTAAACACATGTTAACATATGCTAAGTAACTCTCTTATGCATATGTTATTACATACTTACATACATCTCTCTCTCTCTCTCTCTCTCCTTGGCTTTACCTCCATGTTGTAGCACATAAGTCTCCTGTTTATCCTCTCTCTCTCTCTCTATCCCTCTCTCTCTCTCTCTCTCTCTCTCTCTCTCTCTCTCTCTCTCTCTCTCTCTCTCGCGCGCGCGCGCGCGCGTTATCGCACATGCTCTTCATCTTCTGCAATTGGCTGATCTGCATGCATAAGAGTCTCACTCTTAAGTCTGTAAAAAACCTTATCAAAATACATGATCACAGGACATATCAATAGCATTGATGCTCAAAAGTGAATTTCATGCAGAGCACAACAGGGGAGATATCAAATTCCTGGATCTGCAAAGACCATGAGAGGCCTACTAAATTGTTCTCTCTCTCTCTCAATCTCTCTATCTTGTTGCACAACACCTTATCTTGATCAGCTCCACGTGGCTCTCCAACATCGGCATCGAGCTCCCACCATCTCTCTCTCTCTCTCTCTCTCTCTCTCTCTCTCCCTCTCCCTCTCTCTCTCTCTCTCTCTCTCGAATTCTAGCGACCTGCATGTGCTATGTGCCATCTCCATTTCTCTCTGCAAAATCATCAAATCTGCCCCTGCCTATCAGGTCCTCTTCAACAGTCTCTCATCTATCTCTCTCTCTCTGACCTCGATCAAGCTATAGCCACCTATAGCACCACCGTATCTCTCTTTCTCTCTCTTGAAGTATTTCGATGGTGATGCATCACAGTGCGCTCTCCTTCTTGAGAGCTCAATGACAATATCCTTGATGTAGAAAACCGAGCTCCTAAGGCTAGACACAGTACTTTGCATAGGAGGCTATTGAATATGCAGAAAACACAGTAGAAAGGGAGCACAAAGAGAGACTTCTTAGGTCTTACAAATGCAATCAAACTTACAGTGTGTGACTGACCAGGCCATTATATGTTTTATTAAAGAACATATACAAAGAAGTGTCTAGTGGCCATTTGGCCTTGCACATGGACACTAATGGTAACACTCTACACAACCAGCATAGTCAAAATCTGTGTAACCAATAATGGATGCTTTTCGTCTACCTAAGCATAGAGACTTATCCTTAGTGCCACTCAGATATCTTAAAATCATCTTGACTGCTTCCCAATGTTTCTTGCCAAGATTAGACATATATCTCCTAATAACTCCCACCACAAATGCAATGTCTGGTTTTGTAGTTACCATAGCATACATGAGACTACCAATAGCAGACTAATAGGGAATTTCGGTCGTGTATTCCTTTTCCTCATCTGATTTTGGGCAGTCATCCTTGCTCAATTTCACATATGCGGGTAAAGGTGTACTCAATGCCTTTGCAAGACAAGTATATGCATCTTTTGCTCCTATCACCAGTAATGTGCATGCCAATAATATGTTTGGGATCCCCCAAATCCTTCATATCAAATGTCTGACTCAACTTCTTTTTGAGAATGGACAAATCATAAGAGGACTTCACAGCAATCAACATATCGTTGACATAAAGTATCAAGCATATCAAGCTATCATTTGAGCATCTCTTTGTGTAGAGACAATGATCCTCACTGCTTTGAGAATAGCCTTGATACTTCATAAAAGCATCAAAATTTTGGTACCATTGTCTAGGAGACTGTGCAAATTTTTGTCAACTCTAATGTTTTAGGCTCAAAAACCTGCATAAAATTTGCAGCGGTTGCTCCCACCAAAACTAAAAACCTCTCAAGAAACTTGTCGGTTTATGAGTGTGGCTGAAAGCACCGCCCCAAAGGTTGATATTTATTGTCAGAGAAGTACAAGGAACACCCTTCTTGATGTTCTTGGACCTGTGTGAAGAGAACTATGTGCGAAAGACCTCCAAGCTAGCTCCAAAAGACACCCCAAAATTGCTTCAGAAATAGGCTTTGAAAGCAAAGAATGAAGCTTTGAGGAACCAAAACTTGTGCAAGGTAATGTCAACCTTAGTCTTTCCTCTTCTTCAGACACCACAAGAGTATAGCTTAGTGGCAAGAGATTGCCACAGTTAAGCGAACTCTGGGGGAAACAATACTCAGATGGGTGACCTCCCGAGAAGTATCGGGAGCCTCTATATTCCATGATCGTTGAGGTCCTCCCTCTCACGCAGCCAACAGTGCCAATGGTGACTTCGATGACTCGGATGACAAGGTATGCCAAGGTCTATGCCTTGGTCGCTCCCTTAGTCATAAGCCTTGGAGAAATACTTCGGGGGTGCTCGCTTTGCCCGCACAAAAGCAACAAAGCTTTTGCCTCAATCTGCTCTAATACCAGTGAAGTATTTCAATGGCGATGCACCACAGTGCACTCTCCTTCTTGAGAGCTCCATGAAAATATCCTCGACGTAGAAAACCGAGCTCCTAAGGCTACACACAATACTTCGCACAGGAGGCTACTGAATACGCAAAAAATACAATACAGAGGGAGCACGAAGAGAGACTTCTTAAGTCTTACAAATGCGGTCTAACTTACAGTGTGTGACTGACCAGGCCACTATATGTTTTATTAAAGAACAGATACAAAGAAGTGTTTGGTGGCCATTTGGCCTTTCACATGGACACTAATGGTAACATCTCTCTCTCTCTCTCTCTCTCTCTCTCTCTCTCCCAATCTCCCTTTGTTTGTGCCTGCTTCCTTTGATCCTAGTAGTCATTAAGAATCATTTCTCTCTGTGTGATGCACATAACAACCAATGAGATGAAGAGAAAACTAATACCTGTCAAAAATCATTAGAAAAAAAACCATTAGTGTGTGTGTGTATATATATATATACACATATATATATATATATATATATATATATATATATATATATATATATATATATATATATATATATATATATAAACATATATGCGTGCATAACCTATTCTAAGAGCCACATTTCAACTCATGCACACTCAAAAGCACACGATTTAGTTTTACTTATTATTTCCATGCAAACAGGCACATGTACACATGGTTCATGCAAAAGTTTTGAATTATAATTAAATCTACCTATATATTTCATAGTGATACATACTCCTAAACCCATGCATAGAGTTAACTGATACATAGTTATTACGAGTGTACATCTAATCCTATCAGCACATTATCATATTGGTACGCGAATGCATACATTATCCTATTTATAGCAATGTAAAAATAGGAAAGCTAATAAAAACCACATCTATAACTCTTATGGACAAGAAGGGTGTTTAAGATAATCCAAATGAAAAAGTCAAGGGAGCATAATTTCTAGGCACTGAGAGCATAATTTCTACGCATTGAGGATAAATGTGAGCATAGGTTTAAAGCCATTATAGGATAATCTTATCTTTTGTAGATCCAATCATAAAGTTAATGCCAAAACATGAATAGAGGTTCACACATGGAGTGCCACATATTTTAATTTCATAGTTGCTAAAACAAAAGTTCCATTGGAGGTTCTTGTTCGATTCACATCTTCATTGGTTTCAATCTACAATTACTTAAAAGAGGTGTGAGACAAATTAAAGCTCATATGAAACATATTTTTACTCATTTTGAAATTTACCACCATATAAACGTTTTTTATTTTTTTTTGAATGTTAATTTGGATATGGAAATTCTTCGACAACGTTTCCCAGAAGGGTCCAGATCATCTTGGTGAGTTTTTGACTAGATCGGAGATCCTTAAGTGACTATAGAATATAGTCCCATTCCAGCATATCATATGCTTTATCAAAGTCAATCTTGAGGAAGACCACATCTTGTCTTGAATCATTTGCAAAGTGGAGACCTTCCCAGATATCTATAATGATTTCCAAAATTGACCTGCCTTTGACGAAATGTTTTTGGTCCTCGCTTAACCACACTCTCAAATGGTTGGAAATATTTTTGGTGATGACTTTGGCAATGATCTTATATCCCATTTGGAGCATCGTAATCGGACACCAGTTCTCAATTCTGTACTTTTCCCATTTTTTCAGTATTAACTTGATAATGCCATTGTTGAGACAAGTCGGAAGAATGTCAAACTGGAGCACCTCTTGCCAGACCAGACGAAGAGGGGTGGTGACTACCAACTTGAAGGACGTAAAGAACTCATTAGTGAGCCTATCCTACCTCGTGCTTTTACCACAAGGGAGGGCATCAATTACTTCAATGATTTTTAATTTCGAGATAGGGGCATCAAGTAGGGAACAAAGGTTCAGTGGGATCCTATAATAGGATACTCTAGATATGGCTACCATGCGGTCCCATCTATGGTGGGAGAGGGGGGTTGAGATCCCCAAAAGTCTCATAAAGTGCCCCTCAATGATACCAAAATTATCTTCTTCCGTATTGCATACATTGCCATTTGAGTCTAGCAATAGGGGGATCGATTCTCTGTTTGTTTCCTTTTAAGGATGCGGCACATCTCTTTGGTGGATTTCTCACCTTTGCCAGCCTACCACTCCTTAAAGAGAATTTGCAAATTTTTCCTTTGTATTTCTTCCTCGTATCTCAGCAATGCTCTGATTTTTAGTAGACCATTCTGGGATTGAGCTTTTCCTTTATTCACTTCCTCCTCAAGTCTTCTCTACATACCCACCGAATACTCTCGAGCATCTTCCTAGTTCTAATCATGATCTGCCATGACTTATCATCTGCATGTCTCGAGCACTTGGCTGGGGATGAGTCGGAGGCGAACACCTTCTTCCACACTTCAACAATTTCTTGATGGATGGAGGAGAGAGAGAGAGAGAGAGAGAGGGAGAGAAGGAGGTCGTTCATACATGGAACCAAGGAGCCTTACAGATTTTGGTAAAAGATTGGAAAGTGATAACAATCGGGTTTTTAATCATTAATTAAGAGTGCACACAGCTCCGAATACTCATGCCAACACACACATTTATCGAGATACATATTGCACATATCATAACACATGCTATATGGAAAAATGCACATATCAAGGTCATGTATAGACGTATAGAACCACATGTGCAACCTGATGCTCTCTTACTAATTTCGTTTCAAAACATATTTGAATGCTTCACATGTAATTGTATACAAATGAAAATGCTCATAGAAGTATAATGAACACACATCTATGTTCGCACACATACTATCTTTTCATATGCAATGGAGCAATCAAGGAGTGCAAATAAGTACAATGATATAGACAAATGCAATCGACATGTTGAAATATACAAAGTCGAACACTGCTAGCGAATTCAAATTAATGCTTTGGAATGCAACTTGATGCAGTCAATATCAACACACACACATGCTCAACTCTCACATATTTACATTCGTGCTAAGACAACAACATTCCAAAGACACTTCTGATATTTAATGCCTGCTCACCAATAAAGCATATACGCACAATGTGACCATAGTCAGAATCCGTGCATATGTGAACCCTTCCATCATTTAACTTCTTCTTTACCTACACTTGCACATAAGCTCCAAAAGACCATCAAATCCACAAATAAAGTCATCTCATACATACTCACTTGCGTCCACATACATGCATTCACATATCCACGATTAGCTGTTCTTTCAATCATGAATACATACATCTAAAGTATTTGCACACAGATACATACTTATATCGATCCACTGAATGCGACCACATATAAAATGCATACACACATAAATAAATACGTATGTTTTTCAGACTCGCATAATAGGAGAGTTCAGGCAAGTGAAGTAGACAACAGGAAATCGCTCACCTACTCAATCATACAAATATTATTTTCCAATGGCTTCTTGTTGTTTGGATCAACATACCTATCGTAAACGAATCATATCAGCTTTGTAAAGGGATGATATTTAGCTGCTTTCTAAATTTTTTTTGATGTGTCCATTGGTCTTCCAATCATAGGCACAAAATGTGGATGCGAACGTGCATTGCTATGCATGCACGTACGCCTTGAATAGATCAATCGGTGAGAAGTAGCCTCTATCTCGTTACATTTGAAGAAAAATTCTCATGCACACAAGATCATTCAACAATTGACCTGGTCATGATCTACAATCAACGATCAAGTCCAACTATAATCTCTTCCACCATTATAAATGAGATAGGACCTAATTAAATTGAGGCATTGGCGATCCAACAATTTGAATCATGATGAGGGAGCATTCTAATTGCAATGCAGTTAGACACAACTGGCAATTCAATCATCAAAAATAGATGATGAGAGACCTTCTTCCCCCAAGCCAAATTGGGCTCTGTTAAATGATCTAGAAATAATAGTCAGCCCATTTCCAAGTGAGGGAGAAGATGCATGCTTGCCTTATTGGAGGGTCAATTATGCTGGATGTTAGGCCTATTCCAAGGCATCTCGTCGCCTTTCTTGGAATGAAGAGAAAATCGCGTCCTCTCAGCTTGCATGGGTTGCGAAATCTCGCCCTTTTCGGAGCCCACATGAGGCGCCATCTCGCCCTTGCTGGTGCCCAAATGCGTCGTATTCTCGCCCATTGTTTGCATGGTGGCGAAGGGCCATGTCATCGGGGTTTTCGTTTCATAGCTTCAAAACATCAATGACACAATCTCATATGGCACAAACTCTCCTCCATTCACCTTCACTAGGCCAATAAATTTTTCAGCGCCTCTCTTTGCAAATGTGCGCTCAATTTTCTCTCTTATGTCAGCTTGAGGTGGATTTCTAAACGCCAAAATAGGCACTTGCTCGCCCTATGCGCATGAAGCCCATAAGCAAGGTGCAAGCTTGCCCTTCTTTGCATGATATGAGAACTTCAAGTGGAGTTCTTGTTATACTTTATGGAATATTGGAATGAAGGTTTCATACTTTGAGGGTTTTAATGTGTTTTGTGCTTTGATTTAGCAGGTGAAGATCCATGAGGATGTGAACGCGCATGGACTTATTCAAATATTTTTGGATAAGTCCATGAGAGTGTGAACACATGTTTTCGTTAGCTTGTTTGTCTATGAGCATTTCTCATGCAGCTTTTTTGCCGCCCAAGGAGGTCTTAGAGCTCTCTATACATTGCTTATAGTTTGAAGATGATGAAGACTCTTCGCCCATATATATATATATATATATATATATATATATATATATATATATATATATATATATATATATATATGTATATATATATATATATATATATATATATAGAGAGAGAGAGAGAGAGAGAGAGAGTCAGATTTCACATCACATACGAATTGTATGGATGCATGCGCATACTCTGAACTCCCGAATGTTTCTCGAAACAACTTTCGAGTTTGTTTGTTGGAAAACCATAACCTAAGCTTATCCAATTAGCTAATGCTAACTCTTCTTATAGCCATATCTTGAGCATATGTGCTCCAAATTTGGAGATTTTTCTTGCTATGGATTACCCTCTTAGAGTTCTTTCAAAGAGCTGCAAGACCCCATTTGGCTTCAATCTTAGTTATCAAAAGAACTTGAAGTTTGCCCGTTCATCTTCAACAATCCTCGTTCAAGCATTGTTCCAAAGTATCGACTCTTGGAAGAGTCCTAGGAAGCTATTTGGACGAAGAGTAGACCATTCTTAGCACCTGCAAACACTTGAAAGTTACGTTTTGGACCTCTAGATAAGTTTCTTATCAATCTACATGCATTGTTTCTTTCTTTTTGCATCAAATTACATATAGGACATGCAATTCTACATAATACCTAGACTAAACACATAGGTTAGACATGGTTTGCCTTGTATGGTGCATGTATTCTTCTTTGTAGGGATTGGTAGGTATTTTCTTGCAAGTTAGCAAGGAGAAAAACCTAAATATGGTTAGGGTGTGTAATCTGTTTTTGGTCTATTTGTCGATAGATTGTGCCTGTCAACACCAATATCACAGAAATCATTTGTCATAATTTTTCCGGTTTTCAAAATTACGCAGTTATGTTGCTGAAATTTTTAGAAAAATTTGTATACATATGCATTCAAGTATAAATTCATGGTTAGTAATGGATTGCTATTTTATCACATTGAGATATTCATTTTTTGTAATCACTTTTGGATTCTATTCAGGTTCCAAAATAGACTTTAACTCTGTTTATCATTCACATTCACATTAAATTCCAGTTTTCCAGTTCCATGCATGTGTTTTTACATGGAACATGCTTATGATTGTTCAGTGATGGGACATGTGACTGGCCATCCATGTCTATTTTATTCTTATCAACTGAGGTCAGTTGCTCAACAACTGGGGGGCATGTTATACTTTATGGAATATTGGAATGAAAGTTTAATGCCTTGAGGATTATAATGTGTTTTGTGTTTTGATTTAGCAGGTGAAGATCCATGAGGGTGTGAAAGTGCATGGACATATTCAAATATTTTTGGAGATATTTAGAAAAATATTTTTAAAAGAAAGTATTTTTAGTTACTTTTGTAAAAAAATAATAGATCGCTTTAGAAAGTGACGTTCTTGTAAAACTAGAAAATTACAAATTTGTAAATAAAGCAAAAGCATGCTTTTCGAAGCACGGCCCTCATGGATCTTCTATTCAGGACGTAATATGAATTTCCTATAAATATACATGCTCTGATAGACCTATCCATCAGAGTATGTGGGGGGAGACTGTACCCAATCTGGTGTCATCTCTTGTCTGTTTCTATTCTCTAAGTACTTTTGTGTGATTTAGTGCATCTGTAGGATCCAATCGTCAACACTTCCTACTCCCTATGCTTCCATATAGGGTGGTCAGGGCGACCCCACTTGTTTCTATAGAGAGGATGGAGACACATTTGATGCTACATTAGAAAGTTCTCTTTGTTTCTCCCCAAAATTAAAGGTATCTTTTGAGGTGCAATAAAAAAGAAAAGTTCAAAAAGGAAGGTAACTTCATAGGACAAAGGTGATCCCCATCTTTTTTATCTCTAGGGTGAGCGACTCACATAATTGGGGTGCCCCATCAACCCAACGCTACTTGCATGGCTAAAAATGATTGTGACCACATGTGAACTAGATCATAATAAGGAGAACTCAAGGGTAGGGGAACACTACCTCCATGATGCAAAATGACGCGGCTTTACTCCCATTTTGGCATAACCATAATAAGGCAACATTGTGACTATATGAATTCGGGCATACGACTAGATGAGGGATAAAAAGTGATTTCTTCCTAGATTAGCCAAAAAAAGGTAAAAAAATTCAGGTATTGCAAATGGAACCACAATAAAGCCATTTAGATTTCAAGAACAATTAGAAGAAGGCCCAAAAGTGGGTTGATAATGTGCGAAAAATAACTCCTCTTTGCAAGTGGCCAATTATATTAGGCAACTAGTCACTTCATTTTGAAGGAGGCACTTCATATCAAAAGTTGATCCTCGAAATTGGCGATGCTACTCATCTTGACCCTCTCGATTCTATATAAGAAGTAATTGGGCACTCACTTGGATGATGGATGGATGGATGTACCTTGGAGCCTCATACTCTCACTCTAGATTTTTTGTAGCTCATTTCTTATTACTTTGTGTCTAGGCTACGTACCTATGTGGTAGATAACCTATGATCTATTTTGGAGTGTTTGACTAGTGTTGATTTTGGAATCTTTCACTACGTAACTAGGTCGTGGATAGCTTGTTTATGTATTTTGGAGTCTTTTGGATAGTCTTTTATCATAGAATACATCGTGAGGCTTTAGGAAAATGCGTATTTACTTTTGAATGCTCACATGATTCTATTGGAACCATTCTAAGACATTAAGAACTTGTGATTCCTTGTTCTCTTTATTTGTAAAATGTCTCTCTACATAGGCATGTTAGAGGTTATAGTTTCCTAAGGAGAACCTCCCTTGAGTAGAAGGTGTTCGAGGAATTGTTCCTACTCTTGTTGGTACCACTTCTATAGTTTGGCACATCTGACAGGACCCTTGCATGCTCTATGTAAGGCATCTATTTGATGTATGTATTCATGTTCTTGTTTTTTCCTAATTTTTGAGTCTTTCTAGGCTCCAACTCAAGCATGGGAAAGTGGTTACATGACCCATACCAAGTAGATTGGGACTCTCTTCATCTGTAGAGGAGTGCCAACAAATCAACTAAAACTCCTCCTTCATAAGTAAAAACCTTATAATTTTAACTCTTCCCATTGAGCTTTCTCAAGATTTAGCCTCTACACTTGTTTCTAAAGAGAACCTTGAATGTGCTAGACATACTTTTTGCAAAAGGTATGTGCTAGAAATGCAAAATGATAGTGAGAATGTGCTAGATATAGTACATACAAATATTTGGGGTCTTCTAAAAGCCACGTCTATGAGAGAATGTAGGTTTTATGTCACTTTTCATGATGATTATACAAAAAAAGTATGGGTACATTTCATGAAAAAGAAGAGTTAAGTATTCACTCACTTTTAGAATTTTAAGGATATGGTCGAAAAGCAAAGTGGGAAGTATATTCAGATATTTAAGTTTATTGAGGAGGTGAATACATATCAAATGAGTTTAGTAACTTTCTAAATAGTTATGGAATTCAACGAACGCTTTTTGTGCAAGTATGCACCACGATAGAATGGCATTGATGAATATGAAAATGGACATATTGCAAAAATAGGAAGAGACTTGATGGTTGATAAGAATATTCCTCATTGTTATTGGGTAGACGTTGTGCACACTATTGTATAAATCATGAACAAAACTCTGATTGTTGTTATACATTAAGTTACACTTTAAGAGAAGTTTACAGGTAAAAAGCCAAACTTATCACATATGAAATTTTTTGGTTGTATTACGGTTGGGCATGTTCCAAATGAGTTGAGAATGAAGCTTGATCCAAAAGCATGAAAATGTATCTTTATTGGGTAATCCCTTGAGCAAATGCGATATGAATGCTACAACCCACTTACAAGACATGTGAAGGTAAGCAGAGATGTAGTGTTTGATGAAATTTCAAGCTTCTATGTAGATGCAAAGGAAGGACTTAATCTAGACTCAAATGACACAGGAAATGTTGAAAAATCAAGTGCAGAATCTAAACTTTTGAGTGGACTAGATGCATTACCAAGAAGTAGTCCCAACTCAAATCCATGGAGTCGAAGATTGCATGAAAATTTCAGCCCATAAAATTTATCGACTACATCTAATAAAGGTAAAGAAAATCTTTCTGCTAGTAGTAACACATCTATAAGGTTTGACGACATTGATGGAGATTCAAGCAAGCTAGAAAATATCCCTGATGGGGAACTTAGATTGCCCTCTACGATGACTGCAAGACTAAGAAAGGCACATGTAGATGATACAAGGAGAAGTGACCCAAGAACAAAAAGATCTAGGATCATGTGAAATTCAATGCAGCGACTCACATATGACAGCTACATGGCTCATCATTGTGCCTACATGAATAAGGTAATATAAGATGCTGAACCTTCTTGTTTTTTAGATGCAATTGGAAATGCAAATTGGGAGAAAGATATGGGTGAGGAGATGCCTGCACTTTATGGAAATGAAAGATGGAAAGTGGTTCCATTTTCCACAAGGAAAGAAACACATAGGTTGCAAGTAGGTTTACAAGGTAAAGCGCAATGTTGATGGTATTATAAGCAACTATAAAGCAAGATTGGTGGAAAAAGGACACGCATAGACATATGGCATTGATTATGAGGAAACATTCAGCCTTGGCACTAAAATGTCTACTATCAGAGCACTTGTTGCATTAGGTACAACAAAATGATGGATTTTGCATGAGATGGATGTGAAGAATGCCTTCTTACATGGTGAGTTGCATGAAGAAGTATACATGGACCAGCCACAAGGATATGAAGATTCAAAGCACTCAAAAAATGTTTGCAGGTTGCAAAAGATTTTTTATGGGCTCAAAGAAGCCTCTTGTGCTTGGTGTGCAAGGATTGTTGATTATTTAGCCACCATTGGATTTTCTATGAGTCATGTAGATCACTCATTATATGCAAGGAAGGGTAATGATGGCATCACGATTGTGGCTATTTATGTTCATGAATTGATTGTAGGTGGTGATAATAAAGAAAGCATTAAAGAGCTTAAGCAACACCTTATGAAAGAATTTGACATAGGATCCCACACAACCTCCATTCCCTACTTGATGCCCCTATCTCAAAAGAAGAAATAATTGAAGCCAATGATGCCCTCTCTAGTGGTAAAAGGCTAAGGCCGGACGAGCTCACTAATGAGTTCTTTAAGTCCTTCAAGTTGGTGGTGGCCACCCCTCTTCGTCTGGTATAGCAAGAGGCGCTCAAGTTTGGCACACTTTTGACTTGTCTCAACAATGGCATCATCAAGTTTATACACAAAAAAGGGGAAAGGAACAAAATTGAGAACTGGTGTTCGATTACGATGCTCCAAATGGGATATAAGATCATTTCCAAAGTCATAGCAAACAAAATTTCTAGCCATCTGAGAGCTTGGTTATGCGAGGACCAAAATAGTTTCGTCAAAGGTAGGTCTATTTTGGAATCCATTATAGACATTTGGGAAGACCTCGACTTCGCGAATGAGTCAAGACAAGATGTGGTTTTCCTCAAGATCGACTTTGACAAAACTTATGATCGGCTGGAATGGGATTATATTCTGAATCTACTTAAAGACCTTGGATGTAGTGAGAAATTCACCAAGATGATCTCCACCCTCCTGGGAAATGCGTGGATGCAAGTGAATGTTAATGGCCAAATATCAAAGGTGATCAAACTAAGAAGATCGATTAGACAAGGGTGCCCATTGGCTCCCCTTCTCTTTGCCATTGCCATGGAAGGGCTTAGCCATCTAATGGTTCAAGAGGTGGAAGCTAGAAATATCAAAGGCCTCCGATTGCCGCGTGACCATGGCCAGATCACCATGAAACTTCTTGACGATGATATGAACGCCTTTGTCCACAACGATAGTATCAACCTGGATACATTTTGGAGGTGCCTAAACACTTTCTATGAAGCCCCTAGATCCAAAATTAATTACTCTATGACCGCTTTCAGAGCTATTGTCGGGATCCAACCTGAACTTCTCTTTAATCATGACAGTCAACTCATTCCTCAAGGTCAAATCTTTTGGCTTCTTGGGATTCCCTAGGGTTTTGGTATCGTGATGGAGTAACGGTGGAATTGGGTCCTAGCCAGACTCAAAAGCAAGCTAAACTATTGGCGAGGTATGAAAATCAATCTCACTGGTCATGCAATGGCTATCAACATGTTCCTTATTTGGTATACCATTTACTTCCTCTCTTGTTGGAGACCAAAAGACCAAGAGCTATCCAAACTTGAAAGAATTTGTAGAAACTTCATTTGGACGGGTGGGCACAATAGGAGGGGAGTGCCCAAAATTAAGTGGTCCATCTTCTCCAACCAAAAAGATAGTGGGGGCCTTGGCATTCTGGGCATTGGTTGCATGGCTAACAAACTTGCAGCAAAATGGATGATTAAGGCATGGTGCAATGGGGAGACCTCCTGGGCCAAGTGGATCTTTAGAAACAAGAATGCATTCACTCTTGTGGGATTTCGGAATTGGAAGAATCTTGACATTTTGTCCCTCTTGTTTTCCCCAATCTCAGTCTTCCTGAAGGGCTCGAATCTTGTGTGCTCCTTATGGAAGAGTTGGAATAAAGTTAAAAGCTTCACAAGAGTAAGCAAAGAATGGAAGTAGGCAGCCAGTATCATACAAAATGACTCTATTTGGTTTCCAATCCATGGCATCCAGATCGAACGCCAAGAGGCTATGGAACAAAGGCTTCAAAAAATGGAAACATCTCTAGAAACACGACACCAACTAGTGGATCAACTTCGAGGATACTAACCCTAGCATCAACATTACCTATGAAGAATGGAATACTCTGCAAAGCACACATCTTGCTTGGGACCACTCTAAATTTTTCATTCTCATGGGGCACAACTTGCGAAGCCCACTTGGTCTCAGATGGCACAATGGTAATTGCTTAACAAAAATCTCGAACATCAAAGAAACAATTGATTACTAGGTTTACCTCAACAAGAAGTGGTGCCTGTCATGGACGTGAATGCGGTGGGACATGAAGTTGATGGCCATCTGGCACCCTCTTATAGAAATAAAAAAGTCTGTTCTCCCATGGCAAATTCTTCAACGTGGTATCTAGACCAACCTCAAGGTTAGCAAAATATGTGGGGTGCCTCCTTGGTGCAAGTGTTGCTATTGGTCCATCGAATATGTTTCTCATATCTTCTTTACTTGTCCCAACTCCATCAAGGTCTTGCAGATTGTCAGAAAGAAAATAAGAATTTAGAAACATATCACTTGGAAACAAGCTGTTTTGGGAGAAGTGATCCGATGATCCGCTAATCTCAAGAATGCCACTAGAGGGGAGGTCTTGTAGAAGATCTAGTGGGAAAGATGTGCTTATAACTTTGGCAACCTCCCCAAAGAGTGGTCGATTGATAAATCACTATTGCTCCTCAGTAAAAGAATCGCTAACTACAAGAAACCCCCCCCCTTAGACATCACCAAGTGCTCCTTTTGATCAACAACAGGCTTAAACCCAAGTGAGCCCCTCATGAGGGTGACGAGAGGGTGATTAACCTTCTTTTTAATGCCATCTAATTGTTCTAAGATCTTCCCCCGCTCTGTGGGACATGGGGCCAGGAAACCACATTTAGAAGCTTTCAGATGCACTCTAGAATATGTGAGTGCTACCTTGGATGATGCATTATTTTATGAAGCTAATGTAGAATTGTAGGTTCATGGGATACACTAATGTAGATTGGGTTGGGAGTAATCCATATACAAGATCTACTATTAGCTTTCTATTCTCACTTGGGAGTGCAACTATTACATGGAGAAGCAAGAAGCAACACACTCTTGTTTTCTTGAGTATAGATGCTGAGTATAGAGATGTTGCAATGGTAGCACGCAAAGCTTCATGACTAGAGATGATAATTGTAGATTTAAGTGTGGAAGTGCAAAAGAAGATCATCATTTATTTTGATAATCTTCATAGCATTCAATAGACACAAAATTCTCTTTTTCATGCTAGAACAAAGAATATCAAGGTACATTATAACTTCATCATAGAAAAGGTATTAGCAAGTGATATTGACCTTATTTATGTGAGGATAGAAGAGCTCTTTGCTTATATTTTTACTAAATCACTTACAGTAGAGAAGTTGAAGAAATTTTAAAAGATGCTAGGATTAGAAGACATGACGTTGAGCTCGAGGGGGAGTTTTGAGATATGAAGCTCAACATGTGATGATCGAGGATGAAACATATCAGTTTTTCATTTCTCTATGTATAGTGGTCACGTCAGTATATGTCAAGGATAATTCATTGAGCTATACTAGATTTTTGTACTGAGAGTGACAGAACAGTTGTTTCTTTCTAGCTCACTCATTTACAGACATTAGGATCTTCCTTATGTATTGTTCCTTATATATTGCACTAGTTATATCGTTTTATTAGGTAGTTCTTGTATATTCCTTCTGTATAAAACACAAAGAAGAAGAAAAAGAAGAAGAAGAAGAAGAAGGCGAAGAAGAAGAAGAAGAAGAAGAAGAAGAAAAAGAAGAAGAAGAAGAAGATTATTCTTCCATGCCTCAATCTTTCTATGCTCCTCTTTGAGTGTGAGAGTGTGTGAGTGATCTCTCTTCCTTATCTCCTTTCTCATAGCACAATACTCTTTGATCCTAAGATGGCTAAGGTGGAGACTATTGTACATCCTCTTGGTCCCCCCCCCCCCTTGTTCATTCACTACTCAATGATGTGGAACCTATAGAACTTGATGAGATGCTTATCCCATATGCAACTAGACTAGATCAAAAGGAATGAGAACTATTCGTGATTCATATGACCCAAAGGTTTGAACAAGTGATAGCGAGAGCCATGAAGGATGTTAAAGTACAAAGTAAAGATTTGGAAAAGATCATAAAGCCATTCAATCTACCATAGAATTATGAAAGAATAGACACATGGATACATATTCAAGAGAACCCAGCATGATCTGGATGTAGATCTTAATTTTACAAAGAATACTTCGAATTATACATAGGAGCAATGCAATTAAATGAATCGTGCTTGAAGGAAGAAATTTGAATCCCAATTTATCTATACATTGGAAAGTAAATCCATGTATTTATTACTTGTAAATCCATGTTTTTTCCATGTGCCATGAAGATGTGCATGGCCTAAAAGTTAGCAAGGATAGCGAAAGGGTACCCTTATTAAACAAGGGCTCAATTTTCCACTACTACCAAGTCCAGCACATAGGTACTTACCAACAAAGATTTTATGGTATGAATGATTGAATTTTGGCTTTCCAAGCATGCAACAATTCCAGATCTATCTATCAAGATGACCAATAAAATTCTCAATATCATCATGATAGTGTTAAATGTCTTCAAGTTCATAGAATACACAATTTTGAAGTTCATTCGCATCAATTAGTGGGTAGCACTACTACTTTTTTATTTACTCCAAGACAGGCCACAACCATGACATATTTTGCACACCTCATCTTCTTGCCAACTTCATATTTACACACTTTTGGGGAAGCATTGGTTAGAAGACTTTTTGAGATGGAGTCAAAACTCTTTTTGAATATGTCTTTGAACCTAGATGCAAGACTCGTGGTTTAAGAATCACATTTTTTCCAATCACTGACAAGTCCTAGATGATGGAGTAAATATGTATCAAAGGGATAGATTCATGAGTAGAGAGCTGAATTTCCTCAACAAAAATGAACAAAAGATCTTCCAGACATATCACCTCACCATTGAAAGCCTATCAAGGATGACATAGTTCAAGGGGAGGGATGTGTAGAAGGGGATCCTAGAAGGAAGAAGAAATGTAGAAGATCAAGAAATAAAGCAATGAATCATCAACAATAAATGAAGAACTAACCTCTACCCAAAACCCCGGTGCACACATTAAGCTAAAATAGATCCAAGGGAAAGAATGAAGCATATCAGTGACAATAGAACAAGTCCTAGAGAGTGGAAACTAAAAATAAGAAAGGGAAACCTTTTTTGAAGCACCACATGTGAAATTGAAGAAGCAATAGGAGTGCTTTTGGAAGACGAAACAATAGTTAAGAAATCCCTTCATAGACAAGACTTTTGGCCAACTCCAGCTAGCGTTGGCATGTCAAGAAAATATGAGTGGGATGAGAGACACTAAGATGGGGAGAGTGTTGTAGAGAGTTAGAGGCTCATAAGTAAAAAAGAGAATAAAAGAAGAGAAGAAGATCAAGGGACAAAAATGTTTTTAAGAAATTCTTTTTGTTTTTAACAATTCCATGAATACAATGAAGTCTTGTAAATGCACTAGAGTCCTCTAGTTGCAAAATTCCATACGATTGTGTCAAAATCCTTGTAAAATATTAGTTTCTTTTTGGAATTATCTCAAAATTAAAGTCCATTTGTGTGAAAGGATCACAACAAAGGCACATGCATGTTGGAGCAAAACAATCAACAATTGATGATTACATGAAGCTTAGGAGTGAAGACTTGAAGAAAATGTTGAAGCCTAAAAGCATGAAATGAAGTGAAGTTCAAGAAGAGATGTTCTACATACACATCTGTAATAGTTTTGTAAATACTTCAAAAATAATTTGAAGTAATGATGAATCCACACTCATATGTATATATATACTTGTATATAGTCATGATATATATGAGAGATGAAGAATAGATGAGATATAGAAGAGAACATCACAAGTTGAGTGAGATATATCCACCAAATGTATTTCTGTTCAGAATAGAAAACAGTTTGAAGAAGTAGCACCTTGATGTTTTTCATCTCTCTCCTTCTATGCTCAATCACTTGAGAAATCCTTTTGTGTGTGTCTAATTCTATAGTTAATGCATTTGTGGACACGTTTTGAGATTTCAAATGTAATCAAGCTGAAAGAATTTTGTGTAGGAACATTCATATGTAAACAGGTGTTGAGAGATTACTGAAACAGGTGCAATCTCAATTATCAAAGAATTGATCAGATCTCAGTCTACATTGTAAATTTTTGCACATGTGAGAATTCAAAATTTAAGTTGGAAGGTAAGAAACCTATTTCTAAAAGCATTTGATAAAATGGAGTCTACTTTGTGCGAACTATTCATTTAAAGTTGCATATGTAAAAGTCGCTTGCAGAGAAAGCGTGTTTCAAATATAGGTTTACTTATTGAAGTAAATCTGAAGTTTTGTGAATTAATTTGAAGAATTTCACTTACAATAGTTGGGAAACCATTAGGAGAGCATTGTGGAAAAGTTTCATAAGAAATATTAACCATTTCATAAGTCAATCAATACATTTTGTGAAGCAAACTTTCCTGGATATAGTCATAGTTCACAGAAGTGTTGATTGTTCATAAATTGGCAAAGCGTTTCCGAAATTGAAGACGATTTTGAGTTATTCTTGATATTGAGGTGTTCTAAACTCAATTATACCTTATCTTTTGAAGATTAATCATCTTCATGAATGGTATCAGAGAAGATTTGATCAAAGTTGAAGGAAAGGAAGATCCCGAATTGTTGGCGACATAAAAAACGTAACATTTGAAGATTCAAAAGGATGAAGCATGAAGGAAAGGATAGAGAGAGACACACGAGAGCAATCAAAAGGTTGAGAAGGAGTGAATTTTGAAGCAAAGGTACATTCATTACTTATAAGATTGAAAATCTATTAGTACATGTGAAAAAAGAATTGGAGATATTCTTCAAATTGAGAAGTTGGACAGAGAGAACTATAAAGCTTGGTCCATGAGGATGGAAGCTCATCTTATGAGCAAAAGATCTAATGGTATACATTATAGGAGAAGAAGAGAAGCCAGAATTCAAAGATCCTAGTGTTCCTACTAGGGAGGAACTTGTAGACTTGAAAGTTTGGATGAAGAAGGATGCTCAAACAAGGAGCATCATCTACATGGCAGTAAATGATTACTTTCTTCCTCATATTAGAGGAATTGAAAGTGCAAGTTATATATGGAGTGCTTTAGAAGAGAATTTTTGGAATACAACCAAGTCAAGGAAAGCATCATTATGGGCAGAGTTTACCACATTCAAGAAGAAGGCTTCACAATCAATATTTGATTATGTGACAAAGATGAAAGACATTGTTGATTCTTCAGGTGCAGATGATAAAGAAATTGAAGAAGATAAGTTTGTAAGACAAATTCTTATAGGTTTAAGAGGAGAGGAGAAGTGGAAGCCATTCATATTATCAACAGAACTTTCGTTGGATCATTTTACTCTTGATTTGAATCAATTATTAGGTCATATGCTAACCTTTGAGAATGATACCAAAGGAGATGTTGATAAAAGTGCAGGTCGTGCAATGTATTCTAAGGATGAGAAGAAGGTTGTGGAAGGAAAGTAGCAATCAATTGAAGATGAAGGTACTTCAAGCCAATCAAACTTTCGAAGAGGAAGAGGAACTGGCAAAAGTAGAGGAAGAGGTAGAAACAACAAGGATAATGTCAAACCTTGTTGGATATGTGGTAAGACTAATAGTATTTCTCATGAATGTTGGCATTACAATAAAAATGTTTGCAGCTTTAATTAGAGTTAGAATCAAAGAGGTAGAGGTGGAAGAAATCAGAAAGGAGGTTTCAGAGGTAGAGTTAGTAGAGGCTTCTTTGGAAGAAATGGTGGAAAAACTTTCAAGGTTAGTCCTACAACAATACCTACTACAATTATGCATCTCGTCAAAAGGAGGATTCAACCCTAATCATGAATGCAACATGTGAAGTTCCAAGTGAAGTCCAAAGAGTATTTTACATTGATTGAGGATGCAGCAATCATTTGAGTGGTAACATTGCTTTAATGACTGATTTGGAGAATAAAGTAGTTAATCATACAGTTCAAACATGTGACAATACAAAGCACAAGGTGAAATCTATTGGATCAGTAAGAGCCAAGGATGGAAGTACTCTTTTGAGTAAGGTTTTGCATGTTCCTACAATTTAGGAACATTCATATGTAAATAGGTGTTGAGAGATTACTAAAACACACACAATCTCAATGATCAAAGAATTGCTCAGATCTCAGTCTATAGTGTAATGTTTTGCACAACTAAGCATTTAAAATTTAAGTTGGAAGGTAAGAAACCTATGTCTAAAAGCATTTGATCAAACGGGGTCTGGTCGGTGAGAACTATTCATTTAAAGTTGCATATGTAAAATTCGCTTCAAGAGAAAGCCTGTTTCGGATGTAGGTGTACTTATTGAAGTAAATCTGAAGTTTTGTGAACTCTTTTGAAGACCTTTCACTTGGAATAGTTGGGCAAACATTAGGAAAGTTTGTATCAAAGTCTTATAAGAAAGGTTAACCATTTTAAAAGTCAATGAATACATTTTGTGAAGTAGAATTTCCTTGATATAGTCATAGTTCACAAAAGTGTTGATTGTTCATAAATTGGAAAAGGTTTTCCAAAATTGAAGAAGGTTTGGAGTTATGCTTGATATGGAGGTGTTCTAAATTCAAGTATAGCTTATCTTTTGAAGATTAAGCATGTTCATCCATGCATATGTCATTTGGTGATTCATTTGTAGGGACTTTTGCCATTTCGTAATGACACTAACTCGAAGAAATATAAAAACTCCTTCTTGCTCTCTTATCTCCTTCGTCCTGATCTTGTGTGTGTGCATATGTGTGTGTATGTGTGTGTTTATGGCATGTAATGTGTGCTTGGATGTTTGATTTACCTCTTCCCCACATTTTTTTCACTTTTATTATGTGTGTGTGAAGCGTAAGAAGTCATAAGGTGAAGGTAGTGATTTTCAACAGTTGGTTTTCACGTCATATCTTTGCGTAGAAAAATGTGATTGAGTCTCCGAGATCTATTAGATGCCTCTCTTTGAGAGCTTCAAAATGAACCCCTACTATTGACTATGTTAAGGTATCAAAGCTAGGAAAAAATGGCCATTTAGTGTCTACTAGTGCACCAAGTATCACGACACATTCTCCCATGTAAAGGGGGTTGTGTAAGGTAAAAAACATCCTTGTATGCACTATTTGACCTTTTCATGCATTTACCATCATGTAGAGCACGTGCTTCTATGCACTTGACATATTCCTACTCTTGGTTTGATAATTATATGTGTGTATGTGTCAAACTACCACTATATTCCCTTATAATAGATGCGAGATCTAGCTAGCCTCACTTGTCATGAGCTGCAGTGACATTGCAGGTCCCACACATATATATAGGCTTCGGTTTGCCAAAACAAGCTGTTCAAAGTCTTCTACAGATGCAATATAGCTCAACATGGTATTTCTATTCAAGTTTTCGAAATATAGTCAAGTTTTTGCATAAGAATATGTATTCGTTGGCCATGTCTCAAAGCAATGACGTATTCTATATGCTCGTTGTTGAGGATAGGTTGGATGGTATTAATTATCCATTATGGGCATACATGATGCATCATATATTGGTAGCAAAAGGGCTCTGGAATATTGTATAGGAAGTTGAAAAATGTTCTACTACATCTACAAATCGAGTTATTGAAGGTGATTCATATTATGGTGAAGGTGATTAATATTCTTGGTCATGTTGCATTTTGCACCTACTACAAAAAGACTTCATTAGGATGGTGGAGACACACAAGCACATAGATTGATAGCTAGGCAAGGATGAGAATAGAATGGGATACTCTTATAACATCATAGGAGGAAATTAATTAGGATCATGTTGCTTACCTCCAAAAATATTTTGAAGGTCAGCTTATGAGTAAAAGAGAATCAATGGACATTTTTTTCAAAAAAATCAAATATTTGAAGGAGCATTATGGCATCTATGTGAGACCTCATGTATAATAATGCCTTATGGGTGATTCCCATGTAATATGTCCTTCCATTTAATCAATTTTTAACTTCAAATTGGATTGGAGGGTGCTAATGAAAGACATAAACATGTTGAGATAGATTCTCCCATTTAAGCCCATGTGACTTTTGTACAAGGACGTATTTCTTGTGTTTTCCCATATTATTCCATTAAGAAGACCCTTACATATGAAAACAAAATGTGCGAAAACATTCGTAAAGTGTGCTCACATGCTCACATGCTCACATGTGGAATTTTCCTTTGAAATATGTTTCCACTTTAATAAACACTCTTTTAGATCTGATTTCTAGCCTTTTCCTTTGCATAAGTAGTACCTTTTAGGCTCATGTGTAAAAGATTGAACATAGATAGGCTCTACTACCTCACTTTTAGGAATCGCAAGTTTGGATTCAACTAGCATTCTCTTAAGCTATGTGAAAATTTGGATGGAACGGGATATCTTTTGGAAGCTGGAGTTTTTAAGATATATTACCTATTCTCTTTGTTATTTTCAATGTTCCATAATTCCTAGGAGATAATTCTAGATAAGGTCTATTCTTCATGGTATGTGAGAACATATATGTGGAATCCTAGAAATAAGCATTGGGAAGCAATCAAAATGATATTTAGATTTCTAAGTGGCACTAAGGATACATTTCTATGCTTCGTTAGAGTGGACGCATCCATTATTGGATACACTCACTCTGACTATGATCATAGTCGAAGCCTACTTTAGGGAAACTTCATTGATGGTGCTATCTCTTAGAGGTATCACCTTCAAGAATGTACAACTTTTTTCACTATAGAAGCAGAGTATGTTGTATTTAGTGAGGTATCAAAAGAGCTCGATTACTTAGTAATAGTCACTCTGTTATTTCAATGGCCAAGAATTTGGTCCATTAGGCAAGGATCAAGCATATTAGGTGCAATATCAATTTCTTCATGATTACTTAAACATTGAACATGTTTTTCTTGAGAAGGTTTATACTCAAAAACATGGAACACATCCTTTGAGAAAACCTCCCCCATAGGATAGCTTTAGACATTGATGCCTCTTGATAGGGATCAGTTGATCTTGTTTTACAAAGTGCCTTTTACATTAGGGTAACATGCCTACAAGGTGGATATAGGTCGTATACTCATACTCAGATATTCTTTATCATTCATTATTTTATCCTCTAGCTCTATTTATCTATATTGGTCTTTAGTGGAAGATTGTTAAAGACTGTTACCATTTATAAAGCTGTCCATCGCGAAGGAGCTGGGGACTCGATAACTATCCGTCGCCCCATGTTTTTATGTTTCTTGATTATTTGAGGTACTTTTTCATTTAAATAACCTCCATAACGTTTTACATTCAGAGCTCTTGGTAAATCGAAATTCCTTAATTTCATTACACAATATTTTGTGTGACATCTAACCGCGAACTTATGAGACTTATTCCGACATTACAAAATTTTATAAACTAAGTTCAGGATTTCTAGGCTCTTCCAAAAAAATGGTAGTTATCTAGAGAAAGCACTAGCATCATGGGACTCATCTCCCAACATATTTCACAACTTTTGCATAGTCACCATCTAAAATGCTATAAGTGGTCTTAGTATCAATTTGGTGATCAAAAAGCATTAATGCAATAGGTAGGAACCATTATAACTTGACCTTGTTCTTCTAGAAAAATGGCTTGCCTAAAACATAAGAATTTCTGTTCCTTTTAAAGATCATTGTCTTCAATTATATAGTAGGTTGGACCACACCCTTTGAATCAAAACATGTTATTGCAAGACGTTTGAGAGAGCGGACTAGGTGTTTTTAAATACCAAATACTCAGGAATAGAGAAAAGTAATAACTATCTCACCATCCTATCTAGTGTTTACACTAGCTAATATTAGTCCTTGTCTTGGACATACTCTAGGAATGCATCTAGTATTAGTCTTTATCTTGGACATACTCGTGAACAAGGTGACATCTGCTAGTATCACTAGTCTGAACGTAGTTAATAAAATGGACCGCCTCTCCCATTATAATAGTAGTAGATTTATCCAAATGATGTTTTAATGCTAGTTCAGGACATGCGAGAGCTGTCACATGTTATTTTCTTTCGTTTCTTTCGTTTTTGAGTGTAGCAGATGTCGCAGGCATATGAGTGATTTCAACCATGCTGACTTTAGGCTTTGGAGATGAGCAGCTCTCTGGTATCTCATTGGCATCATCCATTCTACGGGGGAAGGGACCACATGCGGCTTTCAGTGTTTCTCGTTAAAATTGAGGTCTACGTAGGAGGACCATTCCACATACCCCGTTTGGTCTCTCTCTCTCTCTCTCTCTCTCTCTCTCTCTCTCTCTCTCTCTCTCTCTCAAACTTTTACGTTCTCTCTCTCTCTCTCTCTCTCTCTCTCTCTCTCTCTCTCTCTCTCTCAAACTTTTAAGTTTGTACACCGCACATATTCGGCGTGGTTCTCTCCTTTGCGCCTGTTCAAAGGAGTTATTTATAGTGACCTCAACCATGCATAGGGAGTCTATAAATAAAGCACTAACTCAGCATGTGACGAATTGATCTACAAAATGAGAGAGATGTGAAGCGGAGCTCATTGAAATCAACTTTGAACCAAATTTTCCATAGGAAACAAGGAAGGTTTCAGTGCGAAACAAGATCTCGTCTAACAAGAAAGATGACAAGGGATCCAAGCGGTTCTAATGCATGAGTTTAATATGACACTTGCAAATGTTTCATTCCTAATTCATACAAGGGTCCCTTTAAGAGGATATATATCCAAATATAGGAACAAATTGGCTTAGGAAATATGGCGAAATAACCTAGAGAGAGAATACGGAATCCAAACGCTTTAGAGCAAGTTGCCACTTCGTTCCAAGTGGACTATAATCAACAACATAACAAGCAAGTGGGTTTGACTATATATACATTTTCTCAAACTTTTATAGGACATATAAAGTGTTACCTGTTTGTAGTAAGTGGGTTGAAGAGCCCTGAAATTTTTTACCTTTTATTTCTTTCCTACCATTCCTTTCTATCTTTCTTTCTCTCTCTCAATCCTTCTTTGGCTCTTCTTGTGTCTGTTTCACACTATGTTTCGTATTAACTTAAAGAACTTGCTTATTGTATCACTAGAACATCTCTAGATAAATACTGTGCATTCCTGCCTTGGTTCTTCTTGTGTTTATCTCACATTGCCTTTTCTATTCGTGTAAAGTGATTGCTTATTGTATCCTTGAACATGTCTAGAAATATATTGTACCAATTGTACACATGTGGATGAACTTTTGAAAAATATCTCCTGTTCTAATGAAATTTGGATCTAAGAGCAAAACATGTTTGATAAAGCATCAATTCTAAGGATTCTTCAAAAATAAATGAGAGATGAATGTTGTTGTTGATATATTTTGGTAGTGATGTGTGTGAACACACTTAGGACCATTGGAGCACATCTTTCTCAGAGTCTCTTAAGGGGTTTTATTTCCTCCATTTGACAATACATTTTTTATTGTCTTGTAATCCAAGATTCTTCTCATTCCTTGTGATATTTGTTTGCTTTTGCAAACCTCAAACTCGAACAATTGGTATCAAAGAAGTTCATCGCTATCATGAGGAAGGAGATAAGGAAGAGAGCTCACACACACTCTCACAATCAAAGAGAAGCACACACACAGATTTAGGCAAGGAAGAATCATCATCATCTTCTTCTTCTTCTTCTTTTATTACATAAAGGAATGTACAAGAATGACCTAAAAACAACAATACAACACGTGCACTATATAAAGAAGATTACATGAGAGAAAATCCTAATGTCCACGAATGAGTGAGCTCACAAGAAACAAATGTGCCATCACTCTTGGTAGATAAATCTTGTAAAGCTCAATGAAGTATCCCTGACATATATTGGCATGACCATTATACATGTCATAGAAATGAAAAAGTGATCCATGTGATCGTGGATCATAACATGTTGAGCTTGATATCTCAACAATCACTTCATCTAGGGCATTCTCCAAACCCCTCCGCTCACACTCTCAAAATCACACAAAAATTGATGAGCATACTCATGGTGATTAGGAGTTCAAAGAGCTTCTTTGGCTGTCGAACCCAATATTGCAGTGACCCTAGAAACAACCTTTTCCTTTTGTGCCATACAAATATTCATGCTAGTTTCCTAGTACAAGCACCTTGAAGTCTCCTATAGACTCAGTAGAACTTGATAGAGTGTATTCTGTTGAACTTTTTGAGATACATTTAATTTTTTGCATCAAGTATTTAGTCATTGGCCATGACTGAAAGCAATGATGTATTCCAAATATTGGCTCTTGAGGATAGTTTGGATGGTACTATGTACCCATTGTGGGTATATATGATGCATCATTTATTGGTAGCAAAAGCATTGTGGATTATTCTGGAGACTATTAAGACCGTCCCACTAGATCTACAAATACAATTATTGAAGGTGATTTGAATGGAATTGAAGATGATGATCTTCAATCTCTTATTCATTTTGTGGGTCGTTTTGCACCTACTACATAGCAACTTCATTGGGATTGTAGAGATGCTCAAGCACATGCATCTATAGCTTTGTCAATAAAGCATTCCATTATCCCTCACATTCACTATTGCAAGACAACAATGAATGCTTGCGATACTTACCACTTATACTAGGCAATAAATGAGGCTCTTTTTTCTTACCTTAGAAAAGAGTTGTAGAGTGAGCATATGAATGAAGGAGATTCTATTGATAGTTTTTTGATAAAGATCAAAGAATTGAAGGAGATTTTTTTTATGAAATCTTTATAGATATCTTACTTTTGTACACTATTCTTAATGATCTTCCATATTCATATCAAAGTTTTGCTTCAACTCTTTGATTGATGATGAAATGCAACCCAAATGCCTTAACATTGGAAGATTTATTCTTTGTTTTCTTATTGAAAGATCAATCCATGCATAATAGGTCAGTTATGTGTGTTGCAAAGTCAAGCTTTCTTAGCTTAGAACAAGGGAAAAGGTAAATGAAGCTCCTCTATTAGTAAGAAAAAAAGTTCTAATGTTGCATAGTCAAAGAAGGAGGAAAAAGAAAAGAAGAAAATAGAAAAGTAGAAAATAAATTTCAAATATTTTAAGGTCAATGATCAGGTCATAAAGATTTGTCCCAGATTAACTACAAACGAGGAAAAGAAGAAAGAGATTGGCATGGTGGTTGCAACCACCTCTACACCTAAAACAAAGTTTTCTAATCTTATTTAGAATTAAGAATGGGCATTTACTACTCTTTTAAGCTATGTCCCATTTTCTAATGAGTAGTTTATCCCTACAATAGACTCAGATATTTGCTACTTTGATAGCAGTGCAACCAAAGAAATACCTCACAACATAGTTGCTTGAGTTCAGTTGAGCCTGGGGCCCCATAAGTAATAGTCTCAAATGTGCTAAAAAATCTTCTTATCCTATAATGGGAGTGGATAAGATGATTCTGATTACTACTCATGTCAATTCTTTCACATTGTCAAATGCTTTATATATGCTAGGGATCAAGATTTTTTTTTTCAAATTTAGCATTAATGAAGATTGGCTTAGTTGTGAAATTTGTGGATGGCATATGTACAATTCATGATCTCTCAAATGGTGATGTTATTCTTGCTTCTCAGATTCTATGTATTCGGCTATATAATCTCATAGACTATGCAAAATTTGTGAATTATAATGCATCATTGTAGTTCAAGATTCTCACGCTATCTCATATGCAAATCTTTGGCGTGCATGATTTGTTCATTTGTATTTTGTTAGTTTTCTTTTCTTGTAGAAATATGAAA
The DNA here is from genome assembly GCA_020310875.1 of Ceratopteris richardii. Taxonomy (NCBI): domain Eukaryota; kingdom Viridiplantae; phylum Streptophyta; class Polypodiopsida; order Polypodiales; family Pteridaceae; genus Ceratopteris; species Ceratopteris richardii. The sequence continues at coordinate 112,976,624 of CM035424.1, forward strand.
TCGTGTCCTCTTTGCCTAGATTTGAGGCACCTTGTGAACATGTCTGAGAAGGTTGTATTTTTGGCAAAATGGACCATTCCACCTTACCAAAAGATGAATTAGATCAAGTTTCTCATAAATTGTAGCTTGTTCATAGTGATGTCTATGATCTTACGCAAACACCTTCACTTGCAAGCCACCTTTACCTTGTGACTTTTACTGATGAATTTTGATAGCATGCATGGGTGTGAACATTGAAAGAAAAGTCTGAAGTTCTTATGTGCTTCAAATAATCCGTGGTTATGGCTAAGAAACTACTAGCATGTAAATTGGGCAGTGTGTACTTTGATCAAGAGAGGGAACACTTGTCTTCTCATTTTAATTGGCAAGGCGTATGGTCAAAATTCTAACTATATCACATAACTTTTGGCTTGAGGATGTTACATAAGTAGCATATCTCCCACCAAAGCACTCCAATCAATCATTCCATAGGAGGCTTGGCATGGTTGCAAACCATTTTTTATTCATTTGCATGTCTTTGGATACATCACTACGTGAGGAACAATGTAGGAAATTGGATGATAAAGCAATGAAATGTATTTTTATTATGTGTGATGTTTTTCTTTGTAAGATGCAATTCAACCATTACTTTCATGTACCAAGGAGACATCAATAAGCTTGAAGGATATGTATGAAAAACTTTGATACCCTTTTTTTTACAAGTGGGCAATCAATAGTTAGTCCAAATGAGGCAATTATCTAGCAGTTATAGGCTCCACATGATGATGTAGATCATTCCACTTTCGATGCAGACTTATATGATGCATTTGCCAAGGAGAGGGTACATAGAAGAGCCCAAAACTATGCATGAATATCTCATGCAAACTTTGAGAGATACCAAGTTAGATGAACCTTCATCATACCTGTTGAGGCTCTCATAATGATTCATTTCCACTATATTGATATGAAAGGTTACCTCTAGTCTTTGGGATGAGAATGAGCTTGTTTCTTTAAATGAAGCCCAAGATTCAAAAAAGTGGATGGTTCCTATGCAATCAGAATATGATGTTGTTATGAGCAGTGGTACTTGGTCTTTACATGATTTTCCTCTAGGAAATGAGGACATTGGTAATAGTTTGGTATGCATGTTGAAATTTAAACCCAATTGAATAGTTGATTGGTATGAGGCTAGGCTTGTGACCACAAGTTATGTTTAAGATAGAGGCATATATTTTGATGAGACCTTTTCTCCCACATTCCGAATGGCCATTATTCATAGCATTTGTGCACTTACAACTTATCATGGTTGGAACATACATTAGTTGGACATTAAAATTGCATTTTTGAATGGGAATTTGAATTAACAAATGTATGTATTTCAGCCCCATGGTTTTGTGCAAAAAGGACATGAAAACAAAGTGTATGGGTTGAAAAAGTCATTATATGGTTTGCAGTAAGCACTATGTGCTTAGTATGAGAAGATACATATCATGGACACAAAGGAAATCATCTCAAACCATACATTACATGTGACTTTCTATATCTCATTATTGGTTTAGAATCTCTGGAAACTAATAGATTCATCACATTTGGAACATGTTAGGAAGCTCTAAATCATGTATCCCTTGGTTGTTGAGCAATCAAAGAATCCATCCTATATGTTAGCATTCACCTTTTATGAAGAAGTTTGAACTTGAATTCAAACTATGGCTCTAAGTTCAACCATAAGAAGAGGATCAAGAAGACCTGCGTGTATCTCCCGGTTGAGAGATCATTTTTGTAGTACATTCATTGTGAAGTGCGCACTCACCTCATAGCTCTTCCATCTCTCATACATTGAACAATATTTTATTGCCAATGACATTGTATTTATACATGTTTAATACATATATGATCATTACATTCTCATCTTACTTCTTTTCCATAACTCCATCAAAACAATGAACTTCTCAGAGCTTTTTCTCAATGTGTAGTTGATCATTTGCAATGATTTAAAGCATGATAGACTCAACATATTGTCTATTATAATCCTACAAAGTTTCATTAGCATTGCTTCTCAAGATCATCAGATATGAGCATATCTTTGCTCATTGGTCTGATGACTATTGCAACCTGTAAATGTCGAGAGGGACCTATGATTTGCAAAAATCCTTTCTCTGCATGTAGTCCAATTAGAGTTCCCCAAAAGGATTTAAGCCAATTGCTACTGTGCTGAGAGAATTGTTCGAAACACTGAACATGTGTCAACTCCTACTTTTCTATTTTGATTCATCTTTTTAAGAGTGATCTTTAGAAGTACATAGGGTGTGTAATAGATCATTTGGAAAGACTAAAAGGTCCCACCACATATTTATGGAGTTCATTTGGCTGGTGTAGTGCAAAGTTTTTGCAGCACCACTTCCCATCTTCATCAAGTCCAAATCCATCCTCACAATGATATCAGAGCAATGTTGGACAACATGGCAGATGTATTTCCTTCATTGATTCACAAATTGGATAGAGGTAACTACTCATCCTAATCATTAAGAATGGAAGCTTATCTTCAAGACAAGAATCTATATGGTTATATAGTTGGAGATGAAGATATGTCGAGTTTCAGGAATAAAGGTCAACCTACACATGAAGAGCAAGAAAGATTGATCACATGGTGCTCCAAGGATGCACTTGCAAGGTCTTATCTCATCAACTCTATCTCATATTTTTTTTGCCTCACAATAGAAGTTGTAAAACATCATAGGAAGTGTGGACTGGACTTGAGGCCTTCTTCTCTTCAAGTACAAAGGCTAAAAAGAAGTAACTATGGTTGGACTTCACAACACTCAAGAAATCTTCCAAGTAAAATGTGACTAGTTCTTTTACAAAGATCAAAGATATTGCTGATAAGCTCGGAAGCATTGGAGAAGTGATAGATGAAGAACAAATTGTAAGGCAAATCATCAATGGTTTGAAGGTAGATGACAGGTGGGAAGCCTTTACAACAACAATGGATCTATACATGGATATGCATGTACCACATTTCAATACACTTATGGGACAACTACTTACTCAAGAGGCCAAGATCATGAAGAGTGGATAAGGTTCCAAAGGTAATCAATCTTCTACTTTGTATACTGATAAAAGTAAAGTCAAAGACAACAAAGGGAAAGGAAAGAAAGTGGATGATGATAGGCAACTAGACTCCTGCTTAGTATTGTTTCTTCCAAGAATTGGAAGATCCTTCAATTGGATGTAAAAAATGCATTCTTAATGGATGGATAACAAAAGAGGTGTATATGGCACAACCACCTCATTTTGAGAATCAAATAAATCCTGATTATGTATGTAAACTTAATAAAGCCCTATATGGACTCAAACAAGCCCCAAGGCCTTGGAATCACAGGCTTGTTTCATTCTTGTAGGATAATGGATTTCAACCTAGCAAGGCAGATCCATCACTCTTAATCAAAAAGAGTAATTTTGAAATCATCTATTTTTGGGTGTATGTGGATGATATTATACTTACAGGAAATGATGCGGATGGGATAAAGAAGATCAAGGAGTAGATGAAACAAGATTTCAAGATAAGTGACTTAAGATCACTTACATACTTCCTAGGATTTGAAGTAGTATATAGGGATCATGGTCTATTCCTTACTCAAACGAAATACATTAAGACTTGTTGACAAAGTTAAAGATGCAAGATTGCACGATTGTAGGTACTTCAATCGAGGTTAACCATAAATTGAGAAGTGAAATCATAGAGGATGTCACAAGTTATCAAAGCCTTGTGGGTAGCTTAAACTATGCCACATTGACAAGAGTTGATATATGCTATAGTGCGAGTGTCCTAAGTAAATTTATGCACACACCCATGAAACCTCACATGGATGCTGCCAAGAGGATACTCAGATATCTCGAAGGGACCATGAATGAAGGATTATACTACCCTTATGTATCTAATTTAAGTCTAAAGTTGTTCTCTGATGCAGATTGGGCTAGTTCCAAGGAAGACAAGAGAAGCACCTTAGGATACCTTACTTTTGTAGGGTCAAAACTTGTCCTATGGTCATCTAAGAAGCAACCCATAGTTTCTCTCTCTCTTCTACTCAAGTTGAATACATAAGTCTTGCTATAGCTACTCAAGAAACAATGTGGATGAAGACACTATTTACAGATCTTGGATTGGAGATTGGAACGCCAAGTATTTTCGGTGACAACATGAGCTCCATTCACTTGGCTGCCAATCCAATTTTTCATGCAAGGACTAAACATATTGAAATGCACTATCATTATGTAAGGGCTAAATTGCTCAGCAAGGATATTTGAGTATCCTATGTATCAACTCATTTACAATGTGCAGTTATACTCATAGAGGCATTGGATGGAACAAAGATGAACATGTTCAAATTGATGATTGGTTTGCAAGAAATAAAGGAGCAATGTAGACCAAGCATGTTAGGCTTGAGGGGGAGCTATTGGTGCAATTATACCCAAGCCCACATTCTTGATCAATTGGCTTATGCTTAACTTATTGACATAACCCATGAAAGGCTTCATGTGATCAAGCTCTTGTAAAAGTACTTCACAATTATCCTTGTAAAAGTGGATTACACCCACGAGGAGTTAGGAAGCTCTAAATCATGTATCACTTGGTTGTTGAGAAATGAGAGAATCTATCCTATATGTTAGCATTCACCTTCTAGGTAGAAGTTTGAATTTGAATTCAAACTATGGCTCCAAGTTCAATTATAAGAAGAGGATCAAGAAGACCCGTAGGTATCTCGAGGTTGAAAGATCATTTTTGTAGTACATTCATTGTGAAGTGAGAGCTCAGCTCATAACTCTTCCATCTTTCAGACATTCAGCAATATTTGATTGCCAATGAGATTGTATTTATACATGTTTTTTTACATATATGATCATTACATTCTTATCTTACTTTTTTGCCATAACTCCATCAAAATAGTGATTTTTGTAGAGCTTGCTCTCACTGTGTAGTTGATGATTTGTAGTGATTTAAAGCATGATAGAATCAGCATATTGTCTATTATAATCCTACAAAGTTTCATTAGCATTGCTTCTCTGGATCACCAGATATTGGCATATCTTTGCTCATTGGTGTGATGACTATTGCAGCTTGTAAATGTCGGGATGGACCTATGACTTGCTAAACTCCTTTCTCTACATGTGGTCCATCATTATTTTTGAAATCACTCATGATCATTAGCTTACTAAGTGAATAAGAGTTCCTAAAAAGTATCTAAGCCAACTGTTGTTGTGCTCAGAGAATTGATCGAAACACCAAAGAGGTGTATGAACTAAAATAGGAAGTTTTTTAATTTTGGATCAACTCCTACTTGTGTGTTTTGATTCATCTTTTTAAGAGTGATCTTCAAAGGTGCATAGGGTGTCTAATACATCCTTTGGCAAGCTAAAAGGGCCCACCACAGATCTCTGAAGTTTATTTGGTTGGTGTAGTGCAAAGTTTTTGCAACACCACTTCATCTTCATCAAGTGCAAATCCATCCTCACAGAATCTTGTCTTCTCCTCTTGTAATTTCATATTGTGTGATACTATCTAGTTTTTTCGCATATCTAGAACATCTATCTCAAGGGTGTTCTTGTAACCTAGATATCTTACTTGATACCTATGGTCGTCACCCATGGGATCTCTTGTATCATCCCTAGTCTAGTTATCTCTACTTATGAGTTCTACGTTTTGGGATGTTCTATATTAATGTATATTATTTTCCATACATGGGAGATCTTGTAATCAGAAGTAAAATTCCAAACTCTTGTATAGTCTACTAAGAGGGCATAATCTAGTACTCCGTTTATATTTTTTTTTTAGGGCTATGTTCATCAAGACCAAGCACGATGGAGATAATTGGTGACACTATTTTTTCTACACTTAAACTTCTTAAAAAAAAGTCAAGGAGATACGAGGAAACCAACAAAGGATTTAGTAGTAGAATCCCAAGAGCCACAAGTCATTGTGAATCAATCTAGTTCAAGTATCCCCCATGGAAACTAGTATGAAAAAAGTCCAAAAGTGAGCATGCTGCAAAAGATCAAAGTTTGATGGGATAAGATCAAAGTTTAGAGGATTTCTTTAGGAGGAACTGATAACCTAAATGATGCTCTCTCAGGTTGGAACTCATAAGAACTTTACTATATAGGGACCATAAAACCAACCCTTAATAAACATCCAATCTCTTCATTAACTTGTTTTGTGTAATTAGGATTCATATGACAACTAGGTTGCTTAATCGGATAGACATCAAGTTTTAACAACACATGGTGTTGATAGATCCTTGGATGGAAACCCTTCATATCCTTGTAGTCCCAAGCAAAAACATCAGTAAAATGAGTTAACAATGCTAGTAGGTCTTATCTAAATTGTTCTTCCAAAGTTGCACTGAATTCTATCACCTTGGATAAGAGGAATCACCTTTATTCCAAGTCCAAAAATGGTCTTTTATAACATAAAATTATCAAACAGAACTATCATCTACCCCCCAAAATGTCTTAGGCTAGAAATTCGGTGAATCCTCAATGAGTGACTTACCATGTAATGGGAAAACTTCCTCTTCATGTGCAATAGGACAAATTGAGAAAGCAATTGTTGATCTCTTATCCAAAGCATGCTACAAATTAACAGTTCCCAAGGATAATAGATCTTGGTTAGTATCTAGAAATGCAATTTCCTTATCATCCAAAAGTTTTTCTAACATATTCATAGGTTCAGTCACATGTGGGTGGGCATGAACTTCACATGGTGTCAAATCATCAAGTGGAACTATATATGTCTGATGATTAAATTTAAAAACTAATTATTGTGGTCACCAATCTTGCAAGACTTTAGCTTGTTTTAACTAGGGTCTATCAAAAAGTAAGTTATATGGTAAGTTGAGGAAAACAAAGATCATATGAAAATCAGATCCCTGTAGTGTTATGCGAATGTTCTGTACCAATGCCATTGGATGCACTTGTGATTGATCCACCATTCATACAAAGAACTTAACTAGTTCAATATTATTTTAACCTAGCTTCTTTCTTAAAGGCATAGTTGCAATGCTGACCTTTGAACCATTATCAAATTAGTAGTTTAGAAATATGGTGATTTTTAGATACATTTGCCCGATTTCATGCCCGAAAACTCCAAACCCCTTCAGTACCCTCTTTGGGTTGAGCTCCCCAATCTCCCTTACTTTCTTTATGGATTTTTGTGGGATAATGTCTCTCCAATTGGCAAGCCGCTGGCCTCGCGGGGAGATGTTTGGGGTTTCATTTATGAAGGCTCAAAACATGCTTTTAATGCTCGATGGCATCCTCAAATGTGTGTGGAAGCAGACCTCAGCAAGCCTCTCCCCTCGAAGATTATTTTCGATTTGGGTGAAGGGGAATCTTGGGTTAAGGAGATCTCTTTTAAAAATCTGCCCAAAGCCTGCTTTCAATGTGGTCAACAAGGCCATCGAATAAAAGATTGCCCCTTGAAGCAGAAGAATAAGCAAGGGGAAGCAAGTCGTCCCGTCAGTTGAAGAGAAAGAAAAGGATGACCAAATCCCAGAAATTGACTCAGAAGGGTTTATAGAGGTAAGAAGAAGAATGAAAGCTAGCCCTAAGAGAAGCTCAGGCCCAAGGAGACATTTAGAGAAGTCCCGAATGCTAGAAAGGTCACTAATTAACTTATACTACAACCTCGAGAAGGAGGTTAATGAGCTTGATTATCCGAGAGGGACAAGGGACTTAGTGGGCACAAGTAACTTACCCTTGGAGTGGCCCCCCTCTAATGCGGTCAATCAAGAGGACTACACAAATAGCAAAGAAGATGGATTTACCACAAGTAATGAGGACAATATGGAGAGTGAAAGTTCCATCATTAAAACAACAATACCGGAAACGGCCTGTCCTTCTCCCCCATAAGAGACTTCCTGCAAGGGAAAATAGTTGACAGGTATGCCTTGGAAAAGCCCCCTCAAATCGAAGTCACATGGTCGGGACCATCCCCCCTCAAGAAAGAAAGAAGACTCCAAGAGGAAAAAAGAGAAGTCCCACCCTCGGAATGAGAGAGGTGCAAGAAAATGATCATCGCTTCACTAAACACTAGAGGGCTAACTGACCCCACAAGAGGCACCATTATTCGTCAATGGCTCTGCGACATAAACTTAAACCTGGACTTCATCTGTCTTCATGAGATTAAAATTGAAGGAGAAGACCTTCAAAAAAGACTTAAGGGCGTCTCTCAGTTCCATGTGTGGTTTTAGACAACCCATCAGCGTGGTTCTGGTGGAACTTCCATTGGTATCAATCACCTCTGGGCTAATAAGCTTGACTACATGAGCAAAGACAGAAACCATAGGTGGTTGGTAGTTACATTCAGCACCCCATTCCAATTCTCCCTAATTTCTATGTATGCTCCAAATGAGGATGCTGCGAGGATCAATACGTGGTCCTCCTTGGATTTGTTTTCTAATCATAATGTCATGATTTGTGATGACTTCAATATGGTGGAGGACCCCTCTGATAGGTGGAACAACAAGGGCCGTATCATTGATGGCCAAGAGAAAGACACATGGGACCAAACCAAACTATTTTTGGATCTGGTCGAAGTTAAGGATTCGAATGGCTTTTCTTGGTCCAATCTTTAATTGGGTGAGGACTTGAGGAAAGCGAGGCTCGAAAGAAGATACATTTCGTAGAATCTCATCCATTAATGGGGCCCTCCCACCCTAACGCAACCTATCGACCTCACCATCTCAGACCATTACCCAATGGTGCTCACCTTCCCCCCTCCATCTAAAAGTCACAAGGCACCTTGGTTTCACGCCAACCCATTGGTCTTTTCGCTCCCCTCTATCCACCATGAAATCACTAACGCGTGGCTTGAGGCCTTTACGGTTTGCACCTCTCCAGCCAAGTGTTGGAGAAATGCGGTGGAAAAGTCTCATCAGATCTTGATTAGGACTACGAACACTCTCAAATACATCCACCGAAGACGTAGAGAAAACCTATACCGTCGGCTTCGGAGACTCGAAGAAGAAGTTAATAAAGGGAAGATTCAATCTTAGAAGGGACTCCAAAATATCAGAGGAAGATTAACATACGAGGAAGACATCAAAAGGAGAAATCTTCAAATTTATTTTAAGGAATGGTGGGCTGGTAAGGTTGACATGCCTTCCAAAGAGATGTGCAATATTCTCAGAAGAAAAAAAATTAGAGAGGAGATCCCAGTACTGCTTGACAAGGATGGGGCAGAATGTAAAACAGCGGAAGAAAACATTGGCATTATAGAAGCATACTTCATGAGTCTCTTGGGTAGTGCTTGTCCCCTCTCCCCCCATAGGCGAGATTGCATGGCCACCATCTCTCGGACTTCCCTGCATAGAATCCCATGCAACTTGAGCTCTTTGCTTGACGCCTCCATTTTTTGAACAAGAGATCTTGGAAGTTATCGATTCACTTCTGAACGGCAAGAGCTAGGGGCCTGATGGGCTCACTAATGAGTTCTTTAAATCATTCAAATATGTGGTGGCCACCCCCTTGCGTCTTGTTTGGCTTGAGGCTCTCGAGTTCGGCACCCTTCCCACTTATCTCAACAACGGCATCATCAAACTTATACATAAAAAAGGGGAGAGGAACAGAATTGAGAATTGGAGACCTATCACAATGCTTCAAACTGGATATAAGATTCTTGCTAAAGTCATTGCCAACAGGATATCCTATCATTTAGACTAGTGGCTTAGCAAAGACCAAAAAGGCTTCATTGAGGGAAGGTGAATATTGGAAGCCATCATTGAAATCTCAGAAGGTCTAGACTATGCTAAAGAATCTAATCAAGACATCGTCTTCCTCAAGATTGACTTTGACAAAGCCTATGACAGATTGGAATGGGACTATATTTTACAATCGCTCAAAGACCTCGGATGTAGTCAGAGATTCCTCAGGATGATCTCCACTCTCCTTGGCAATGCCAATGCTTCGACCAAAGTCAATGTCAATGAAAAACTTTCAAAGGCAATCAAAATAAAATGATCCATCACACAAGGTTTCCCGTTGGCCCCGCTGCTCTTTGCCATTGCCACGGAAGGACTGAGCCGACTTGTGGAGCAACAGATGGAGCTTGGTCACATAAGAGGCATCACTTTGCCTCATAACTCTAGGCAAATGACCATGAGGCTATTTGCTGATGACACAAATGCCTTCATTCACAATGATGATACCAGCTTGGAAACCTTTTGGTGGTGCCTCAACACATTTTGTGAGGCATCTGGATCCAGAATTAACCATACCAAGACTGCATTTAGGCCTATCAAAGGGATTCAACCCAATCTCCTCACTATCCAAGGATGCCAAAGCATTCAATCAAGTCAGGTCGTTCGCATTATTGGTATCCCCTTGGGATTCGGTGTTACTCTGGAACAAAGGTGGGCTTGGGTCCTCGCTGGACTTAATAATAAACTTAACTACTGGAGGGGTTTGCAAATCAATCTTGCTGGCCGAGCCATGGTGATCAACACATTCCTCATTGTTGATGACATGATTGCTCCTACTTCATCTACATTTGTATCCGCATGAGTGCATCTCCATTTTGTGTCCAGGAGGCACTCCATTTCTATTCTATTTCCATTTTATATTGTAGTTCCTTTGTATTTGGGTACCTTGCCATGTGCTTCTACCAGTTGTATTCATTCTTCTTTCAGGAGACTTATCCCACATACGATGTACTTTTGAGAGCCCCTCCCAAATCTATATAAGCAGGGCCTCTCCCCTCATTTGTACTTGGTTAGAAGCTGGAGGAGCCTACTCCATGCTATTGGCAAGCTCATTTCTAATCCACATGAGTTTACCCATTTCATGGTCTACTCATTTTGTGTCTCACACATTCTTTGTTTTGTGAGAGTACTTTCCTTTTCATTTGGCTTCTACATGCATACTCTCTACATGGTATCAGAGTGCTAGGTGGAGGTCTTAGTGGTGCATTTGGTGGTCATTTTGGTGGTCGTGGTGCTTGAGTGGTGGTGTTTTTGCTTCCTTCTCATTGAAAGAGGCATTTGCCATCAATTTCACTCTTTTGGGGCTCATTATTCCCATATGCCCACCCTCCCATGCCTTCTAATTTATCACCTTTTATCCCACCCACCCTAACTCTTTGTGGCAAGCATTGGAGAATTATTCCATTTTGCTGGTCATTCTGATGGAGTTGTGGTGAATATACCATCTCAATGTGTTTATAAACACTCTCGTAGTTCTTCACTAATCCCTCCATTTGGATGGTGGTATTAATGCTGATTACTACCTAATCGTGTGCTTCTGTGGATCCGTTACAATGATCATTCAACTCCAGTTTAGTTTCTGCTCTCAAGAAAGTTACGAGTGTCTAAGCACTTTCATAGTTTATTCAACAGTGCACAAGTTTAAGTTTGCTTCTTTGTGCCTTTGCTTCATTGTGCATGTTATCCTTTGGATGCTCTGTTGGTAAAGACGTAGAATGTGAACGTGCAGAAATACGTTGTCATCGAGATTTTCTCTCCTCTCTCACTCATTAAGGCCTACAGGAAACACATTCGGTGAAGGTAGCCAGAATTCCTTGAGAAGTCCAAGATGCATCAAGGATGTCAAAGGGAGTTCACATGCAAACTTTGGAAGAAATCGAGCAAATCCAGGGTAGCAGTGAAAGCTAGTCAAACTTTGGAAATTAGGGCAAAAATTTCAATGTCTCCAAATCACACGAAACTTCATATACTTGTAAACCCTATCAAAGGCAGTCTATAGCCCGAATTTCACATGAAAATGGATTTTCTAGCACATTGATATGCCATGTGCATTTTATAAAAAATGTAATTTTTCCACTTAGACCCTACAAAATTTTGTATAGGAATTTTTGTTAGCCATATGGTTTGGCATCTATAAAGGCCATATGTGGCTACATATTTGTACAAATTTTCAAGGCTATCAGAGCTTCCTAGAGACCTTAATGCCACCTTGCAAGCTTCCAAATGTAGTCAAACTTGTACAAGGAAGATTCAGATGGGAGTTTCTTTTGCATATTCCTAAAGGAGGCCTTCCAAAACATAGTCCTACAAACTTTTATCTTCATCAAAGGATATTTGAAAAGTCAAAGAGCACAAAATCCAGTTTTCAAGGTCACTGTAGTTTTCTAGAATAAGAAAATTGAAGGCTTGAAGGGCTGCCACATGGCAAAATATGATTGAACCATGTTGTACGGTCAAGATGAGCTCATATTCAAGGGTGGAGATGTACTAAAGCATAAAGGAAGGAGGATCCACGAGTTTTTTCATCAAAGAAGACTTTTTTGACAGTTAAAGATCAATAATGCAAAATTTCTCCAAAAATAGTGGCTTATCTTATCCGAATTGATGTCAGCACTGATCTGACAGTCCAGATCATCCCCAGATCCAATGGTGGAGAATGAAGGTGCCTAAATTTCACTTCTTTACACTAGATTTGATAGAAAGAAAAATTCCAAGCCATTGATTTGATTAATCAAATGGTTGTAATAGAAAGTAGTGATCCTAGAGTTGAGAGTTGATTTCTCTAGATCCAAGGGCCCAAATTCATTCAAAAAACTATATAAACCCCCCTCCAAACTCCTAGAGCATCATCGTAAGGCATCCATAGGGCTCTTGCTAGCTTAAGGTTTCCTTGAGACGATCACCCTTGGTTGAGCGAGTGAGGATTCAAGGTGGGCTAGTATGAGTATAGTACCTAGTTTCGAAGTTAAGTTAGAACTCCAATCTAGGATAGGCTCTTGAAACCAGCATCTAAACACCTAGAAGATCAACAAGAGAGAAGAAAAAACTAGAAAGGTATGGATATGATTCCACATTTCTTACAAAGCATTCAATCTACTTGGCAAAAGATTCAATTACAAAAGAACCATCAACCTATGAAGAGGCAAAGGGAAACCCTAATTGGGAAAAGGCCATGAAAGAAGAAATAGATGCATTGAAGTAGATGGACACTTGGGATTTGGTTCGAATGTCACCAAATCAAAAGGTAATTGGTTGCAGACGGGTATATAAAGTTAAAAGAAATTCAGATGGATCACCTTGCAGGTACAAGGCAAGATTAGTTGCCAAAGGATGCTCACGAACTCATGGTATAGACTATAAGGAAACATTCTCACCAGTTGTAAAGATGACTACAATCAGAACATTGCTAAGTGTAGTTGCTACAAGGAATTGGAAACTCCTCCAACTTGATGTGAAAAATGCATTCTTAAATGGTTGGATAAGGGAAGAGGTATACATGTCACAAACACCAGGTTTTGAAAATCCTAATCATGCATCTTATGTTTGTAGACTTAAGAAAGTGTTGTAAGGATTGAAACAAGCTCGTAGAGCTTGGAATTACAGATTGGTTACATACCTTCAAGATCAAGGGTTTAGACCTAGCAACTCAAAACCTTCTCTATTCATCAAAAGGGATCAAAATGAGGTTATCTATGTGTATATGTAGATGATATTATTGTTAGAGGTGATGATCTAAATGGCATTCAAAGGATCAAGAGACATATGCAAGCGGAGTTAAAAATCAATGACTTAGGCAAGCTCACATATTTCCTAGGTATGCAAGTGATATACACAGATGAAGGAATGTATTTGACTCAGAGAAGATACATTCAGGATCTTCTTCTCAAGTTCAAAATGGAGAATACTTAACCTCTAAGTACACCTTTGCAGATGAATCATAAACTTAGTGTTTATGAAGGTGAGAAAATTGAAGACACTAAAGAGTATCAAAGCTTGGTAGGTAGCTTGATATATGCTACTCATACAAGGGCAAACATCTCATATAGTGTCGGAGTGCTTAGTCAATTCATGCACTCATCGAGTCTTGATGCCTTGACATGGATCTTCCACATAAACTCCTAGTTGGGTGAGCCTAACTTGTAAGCCTTTTTCAGTAAATGGCCTACATTTATTAGGTTTTTAGTTATAGTGGGTTCGTAGAGAACTTTACCCAAAATGTTTGTTCTACCATTTGGAGCTTTGATATTGCCAATCCTTTCCACATTGTGTTTAGTATCATCCCATCTTTGTACTCCATGCTTACACTCGGGTTTCTCCACGTTTGATAGAAGAGAAAGATTGCCTACAACATGGTTTATGAACCAAAGTCTATGTAGAACAAATGCTCATCTTCTTGACCTTCTTTATGACTCAAATTTATTAAAAGAAATGAATTTTGATGTGATTCATCCTTCGAGTCATTTTTGTAATCTCTTCTATTCTAGTTTTTGTTATTATTATTGTGGCTTTGTGCACCTCTGCCTCTTCTGTTGTCGAATCCTCCTCTATCTCATCCTTTTTGTGTTCTTCCATTGAAGAAGAAATTTTGAGTGGTGTGGTTGGTCTTATTACATATGGAACAAGGTTGAAGTTTTTTTCCTTTTTTCTTGTCGTGCTTTGCTCCATTCTTATTCCCTTTCCACTTAGTCTTGCGTGGATACTTGGCTTTAGAGATTTCTTTATCATCATCCTCCTTCTTCTTTCCTTTATTCTTCTTGTCCTTCTTGTCCTTCTTGCATCCATGTAGGGCACTTGTAGAATTACCTTGATAAGAATTACTTTCCTTCAAATTGGTGGTGGCCACTTGATTGGAGAGTTTTCCAAGAAATATGTTGATTTTGGTTCACATCCATGATAAGATCATAAGTAGTGGTAAATGATTGTCATTGCATGTCAGTATTAATATCATTTAGGATCTACCTCATGATAGAATCTTCTTCAATCATTTTTCCAATTGAAGATAATTGATTTGCAACCTCCTTGAATTTAGTGAGAAACTCTCTGATTGTTTTATTTGGTGTTTGCTTCATTTGGCTGAACTTATTCCATAAATGGTTCTTCCTAGCTTTGCTACTAGCAGAGAAGAATGTCTCAAGTGCATCACAAGTTTCTTGAGATTTTTTGCAACCTCTAATGTGTGGTAACAAGAAATTAAAAATAGAGATTAAGATATAAGACCTTTCTTGAGCATCTCTTGCACACCATAGTGTAAGCTTCTCAGTCTCTTCCTGTGTAGGCCCTCTTTTGGATCTTGGAGTATGCATAAATTCATGACTTGATACAATTCCATAAGTAATTTTACGTTGCAAGTAAGCTTCCAATCTGGTTCTCCAAGCAACATAAATGTTCCTATAAAGCTTCTCAATCATTGAGGGAAACCATCACCCATCTTTATGTAGCTCTGATACCACTAAAAGTGCTTGAAGTTTTAAAGGTTTGTAGAGATTTGTGCTTAAAGATGTTGAAGTCTTGTCCAACTATCCAACATATGACCTACCTCTGAGCTATCAAAGATTCTAATACACCTTATAAGCTTCACGTTTATGTATTAAAGTACCCTACATGGTTTGGAAAATCACTTAGAGAAGATTGATTCAAAATAGATTGCTTGCACATAAGTACAAACAAAACTTGCTATTTTGGTTAGATCATGCAGTTTCTAAAGCTAAGTGCTCCCTACCTGATTAAAATTTGATACATTCCTCTTAGAGGATGGTGGCATATAGGGTTAATAGCTAATGAGCACAGGAAGATAGTTTATAAGCAAGAGTTTACTGAATTTGATTAATATCAATAGGTGGTCATCCCGATATTTCAGGAGTGTAGAGAGTGACCTTGAGAGCTTAAATGATATGTATCTTAAAATCTATGAAACCAAATGATACAAGATTTTCTAGAAATAAAGTAGACACTAATAAATTTCCAATGAAACTGTAGTCATAAGTATTGGTCCTACTAGGAGTGAGAAACTGTCTCTCCAAGTTAGCAAACTTTGGACAAGATGATGTTGGAAAGTGAGTGAAAAGCAAGATGAAGATGAAAGTAATTGAACATTCATCCAATATATTGTAAAAATATTTTTTGATTCTTTTTATAGAATCGTTGTGGATTTGAAGACACTTCTAGATCCAATTTTAATTCAAAATCACTCATGGGATAGTTTGTTGTGATTGTGATTTCTTTAACTATAATCTAGGTAAAGAAGGAGAAAAGCTTGAACTTGATTTTGGTAGTTAGACGAACACCAATCTCATACCTTGTGGGCTTTTAGTTCTTCTAACTTTAACCTTTTATTATAATAAATACTACTAAAATCCATAAACACATGCATTTTTACAAGCATAAAAGTCATATGAAGTATCATGACACTAAGGTTCATTCCAAGTAATGACTTTGATCTAGTACAATTCTTCATTCAAGCGTGATGTAAGCTTGATTGTTCTAATCGTTTTCAAAAATTCCAAAAGTTACATAAACATCCACTATCTCACAGGTCCAGTGTTTTCAAATTGTTAAATTTACCAATTTAGGGTGGATGAGCTTGTATAGATGGTATTGAAATTTTCAAATGTCTAGTAGACGTTGTACGGTTGAGTTGTTCATTCAAAACCACCTCAACCTAGTTGGTCAGTATCATAGTAGGTTCTCGTACCATTCCAATTGTAGTTTCTTGCATTGTAATATCATTGGGGGGTATTGGAATTCCTTCCGATTCAACCATGATTTTTGGTATGCAATCAATTTCAAATTGATATATCTATGTTGTCGATGTTGAAACGAACCATGGGGTACCAAGGTGGCTTTTCATAGGTAGTGGTTGTTTTTGTATAGTATACTTGAAATAACTTTCTCCTGACTGCAATACACGCATATGTTCACCAAAAAATTTAATACTTGCCACACCTATGTAAGATCATGCAAAACCATCCTTGTGACTTTGGCCGCACTACTTCTTGTTGTCTATCAAGGTTGCCATGTTGGAGAAATTTACTCCAAGCCTAAAAGCTTGATCATTAATACAAAAGATGATATGTATATTCATGTGATAGCACATGAACTATCTCTTGTAAATGTTTAACCTTTACTCATTGTAAAAGCACATAGAAGGATTATCTTCTAATATCATGTTATTAGGAAGAATCTTTTCAAAAATTGATTGGTGAGTTAGCTAAATATTGAGCTCCTAAAATCTAGAGACACTTTTTGGTCAAGGATTTAAAATTGAAACTCAAAAAGGAGCTCCAACTTTAGTTATAAAAAGGAGACTCACAAATTGCATGGATATAATCTCGACTAGAAGAGTTCTTAGAGGGATCTTTTGTTGATTTTGAGCTCACATCATAGCTCCAACATTACCCTCACATTTTGCAGTGTTTCATTGCCAATGGCATTGTAATCCATGTGCATAAATATATATATGTTGATTATATATCACTCTCTTTTCTCTGTCATGTTCATCTCAAAACAATGAACTTCTGAGACTTGGTTCTCAATGCATACTTGATCATTTGTTGTGATTTAAAGTGGTATAGATTTAGTATAATGTCTAGTTTGTTGCGACAAAGTTTCATTTCATTGCATTAGTCAATCTCAAGATATCTTCAAAACATGTCTCACTAGTTTGCATATTATTGAAGCCCGAAGATATCAAGATGATTATTTGATTTGCTAAACTTAATTCTCAGAGTACACTTGATATTTTTAGTGAAATAACTTGTGATTGGTATCTATCTAAGTCAATTAGATACTCCCAAAAGGAATTTGATCAATTACTAATAGGTTCATAGCAGTGCTCATTTTACTGAGCATGTGTAGAAACCAAAATACAAAGTCTTAGCTCATAGTTGAGTCCACTTTACACTCCTCAACTTGTTCTTGGCTAGTGTGAAGCAGGGATTTGTAGCACCACTTCATCTCTAGAATCGATCCACCATCTTTTCTAATAGTGGTATCAAAGCAAGATCAAAGCAAAATGGGAGATGGATTTCCATCATTCATTGATAAATTGAACGAGACAATTATCCACCATGATCCCTAAGGATGAAGGCTTATCTCCAAGGAAGAAGCTTGTATGGATACATCTCTAGAGATGAAGAAATGCTCATATTCAGAAGCAAACATCAACCTACAAGAGAAGAACAAGAAAGACTAGTTGCATGGTTTACAAAGGATGCTCTAGCTAGGTCTTATATACTTAACTCAATATCTGATTTCTTATTATCTCATATCAGGAATCGCAAGACCTCCCAAGAGACTTGGGAAGTACTTTCTTCATACTTCTCATCAAATACAAGGGCTAGGAAGAACCATTTTTTTATGGAATTCACAACCTTGAAGAAGCAGCCAAAACAAAGTGTAGCTGACTATGTGAACAAGATGAAGGATGTAGCTGATCAACTTGGGAATATAGGAGAAGAAATAGAAGAGGAACAAATAGTAAGGCAGATCATAAATGGCATCAAGGATGATGACAAGTGGGAGTCCTTTACTACAGCAATGTGCCCATATATGGGCATGTAGATACATGACCTCAACACATTGATGTGGCAACTCTTCACACATGAGACAAAACTCAACAAGAATGGAGATAACTCTAGAGGTAATCAATCTTTTGCCCTTTACATAGATACAAATAAGAGTAAAGATAAAGGAAAAGGTAAAAAGAATGAAGAAGAGGCAAGTACCTCTCAAGTGAACTTCACAGGTAGAGGAAGAGGTACTAGAGGAAGGGGTAGAGGAGGAAAGCAAGGCAGGCGGATATCATACAACTCTTCACCTTGCAAGATTTGTGGCTTGATCAATCATACCACATATGAGTGCTTCAAGAACACAAAGAATCAAAGACGAAGCGGCTTCCATAGAGGAGGTTATGGACAATCCAAAGGTAGGTTCAATAATGGAGGAAGCAATTACCATCATAATTACAACCAAGGCTGCAACAACAACTATCAAGGAGGCTTTAGAGGTAGAAGAGACTACAAAAACTATACTGAAGATCAAGAGGGTTCTCTATTGATCATGAACATGACATCCAAACAAGGTAAAGATGATGTGCATCTATTCTATATTGATTCTGGTTGTTCCAATCATGTGGTTGGAAATGTACCATTGTTATTTGATATTGAAGAACTTAAAGTAAAGCATGAAGTCCAGACACATGATGATACTAAGCACTTTGTTAAGAAGATTGGAAATGTTAAAGCACATGATAGTAACATGAACCTCTTAAGTAAGGTATTGTATGTGATAACCATAATAGGAAACCTAGTCAGTGTTGGGTAGATTGTTGAGAAGGGCTTATAGGTTAGATTCATGAGGCATGTAGCATATGTGCAGGATGGTCAACAAGGCTTCAAGGGTATTGCAAAAGGTCGGAAATCTAGTAGACTCTTTACATTTGAAGTTGAAGATTTATAGAAATATTGCTCACTTGAATTACAAAGATGAAGCCCTATCTGAATTGGAGACATGGCCTAAGAGACTAGGTCATATAAGTGGAAGGACATTAAAGCAAATATGTAGGGATCAAAGTGTGCTTGGAATTCCAAATGTGTCCAAGCAACACATGATCTACAAATGTGGAGCATTCCAGTTTGGCAAATCGCATAGGCAACCATTCAACAAAAAAAGATACATGTATGAAGACTACTTGGAGCTTGTGCATAGAGATGTGTGGGGTCCTAGTAGAGAGACATCAATATCAGGATCAAGGTACTATGTTTCATTCATAGATGACTATAGTAGATGGAAAATACTTTACTTTATGAAGCATAAAGATGAAGTCTTCAACTATTTGAAGAAGTATTGGGCATTGTTTGAGAATCAAACAGGTAGAAGCTTGAAGAGGCTCTGATTTGATGGAGGTGGTGAGTATTTCTCACATGAACTCGAATCCTTCTTACAAGATAGAGGCAAACAAAAGAGATTACAATAAGGTACAATCTTGAACAGAATGGAGTAATAGAGAGAAGAAGTAGAATAATAGTAGAGGTTGCAAGATCAATGTTGAATGAAAAGAAACTTCCAAATTACTTATGGGAAGAGGTTGTTTCCATAGCCACATACTTAATTAATAGGCTTCCATCCAAGTCCTTGGATGGATTAACACCTTATGAGGCATGGAATGGCATAAGACCTTCCCTAGACCATTGCAAAATCTTTCAATGCATTCCTTATGCACATATACCCTCACAGATTAGAGGAAAGCTTGCTCCAAGAGCTACTCAGAATTGGGGATACATACCTACACTTCAATGATCTTTATAACACTGGCTCACTTCATTTGGCTGCTAATCCTATTTATCATGCAAGGACTAAGCACGTTGAAGTGCATTATCATTATGTGAGAGAGAAGCTACTTAGCAAGGACATACAATTGTCCTATGTATCAACCAATTTGCAATGTGCAAATATGATAACCGAATCTTTGGATGGAACTAAGATGAATAGGTTCAAGATGATGATTGGATTCCAAAAGATTAAAGAAGATTGAAGATGAAGCATATTAGGCTTGAGGGGCTGTTGGAGCAATTTACTCCAACCCTAAAAGCTTGATCTTTAATACAAAAGGTGATATGTATATTCATGTGATAGCACATGAACTATCTCTTGTAAATGCTTAACCTTTACTCATTGTAAAAGTACATAGAAGGATTCACTTCTAATCTCGAGTTATTAGGAAGAATCCTTTTCACAAATCATCTGGTGTAGAGATTTAGTTCCTAAAGCTTAGAGACATTTTTGGTAAAGGATTTAAAATTCAAATTCAAAAAGGAGCTCCAATGTTAGTTATAAAAACAAGACTCACAAATCATGTGAATATGAGCCTGATTAGAAGATTTCTTAGAGGGATATTTTGTTGATGTTGAGCTCACATCATAGCTCCAACATTGCCCTCACATTGTGCAATGTTTCATTGCCAATGACATTGTAATCTATGTGCATTAACATATACATGTTGATCATATCTCACTCTCATGTTCATCTTAGAACAGATTTAATTTGGTATAGATTCAATATACTTTCTATTTTGTTATTGATAATCTCAAGATGTCTTCTAAACTCTACTCACTAGTTTGCATATTGTTGAAGCCCCAAAATGTCGGGATGATCATTTGTTTTGCTAAACTTGATTCTTAGACTACACTTGATCATTTTTAGTGAAATAACTTGTGATTGGTATCTATCTAAGTCAATTAGATATTCCCAAAAGAAATTTGATCAATTGCTAGCAGGTTGAGAGCAATGTTCATTTTAGAGAGCATGTGTAGAAACCAAAATAGCATGTCTTAACTCATAGTTGAATCACCTACTCATTTGTTTGATCCATTGATTAGTTGATCATACTCCGAAGCAATTAGGCGATTATTTGTGGTTCTTAGGAAGCTCAAGGGGTCCACTTTACACTCCTCAACTTGTTCTTGGCTGGTGTGAAGTAGGGATTTGCAGCACCCCTTCATCTCTGGAATCTATCCACCATATCCTCCAACATGCCCAACCTATAAATGGTTTACATGTAATGTTCTCATTGTTGAGAGGTAGAACCAATCAAGGGATAGTGGTAGTTTTGGTCTTCTGTGCGTGTGGTCTTTAGGGATGCATTGGAAGCATATTTTGTTATAGAAAAAGACTTGTACTAAGGTCTATTTTGAGGATGAGTGGAAGGATGGGTGTGAATGCAGCTTAAGGCCAACTCAAAGTGTACTTATAAGGCTTCTAATCATAATGGAAACTCTCTCTAGTCTTGTGTCGCCACTCATGGCTGATGAAACTTGGTTAGTTCTTTTTGTTGTTTTGTTTGTAAGTAGTTATGTTCTTTTCTTTCGTGTTCTTGATTCACCTGCAAAATTCCTTACGTTCTTGTTTCTCCCTCCCTCTCTGGATAGAGCTCCAAGCCTCCTTGTAACACAAGATTGAAAGTGACCATGAAATTTAGTGAAAGTTGCCCTAGTTATATTGAAATTATCATTGGTTCAAATATATTAAATAACTTCGTTCCAGGTCTAGGCCACCAGAAAGTTTTTGATATGAGATCTATTCTTTCATTCACTTAGCAATGACCATGTGCAAGCCTACCATGGCATTGTTGAAGTACATGAATTCGATGTTTTCTTGGAGGGACATACAAAACCTTCGTGTAATATAAAAGCCCATAATTTTCTTGGAACACATTTACTTCATGGCCTTTCCTTCTCAAATCTTTTGCTTGACATTACATGAAAAATCATCTTCAGTACATTCTCACAAAATAGCTAGATCAAGTCAAAATCTTCTTGAGACCTTAAGGAGGTATCTGCTAACTAGATATATTTTAGATTCAGAAGTACATCTTGTTTATCATCGCAAGGTATGCTCTTTTTCATACGGCATTTCATTATCAATCGTTGCCTCCTAGAGGATATACGATGGAAAAATGGAACTTAGATAAGAGGTAAATCCATTGAGTTCCCTTACATTAAGGATCCTAGAGGTCAAAAAGTACTCTATTTAGTGTGTGTGTGTGTATATATGTATATATATATGTACGTATCTCTCTCTTTCTCTCTCTCTCTCTCTCTCTATATATATATATATATATATATATATATATATATATATATATATATATATATATATATATATATGTGTATGTATGTATGTATCTATATATATATATAGTGTGTGTGTGTGTATATCTAAACTTTGTGGGTTGCTACCTCTAGATATTGAGGTAAGGTATGAAATGATTCCATTATGGAAAACAATTCTTTATAATCAATTGCGCAGTTTATCCTTGGAGGGTAGAATTTCTTCAATGAAATGAGAATGGGTAAAGGTGTGCATTATCCGCATGTTCATAGACAATGGCTCCGAAGGCAACGTTGGATTAGACAAGATATAAAAGGTCTTGTAACCTAAGACAATAAATATGTAAGACGATATCGGAATTCCAAGATCTCTCTTTGAGAAAAGATAGGTACAAGATTGGACTAGAGAAAATCTTACAAATTCATGAAATCACATGCTGACAAGATAAGGTGTCTAGAAGCTTGACTAGGTAAGACTAAATGGAGTTGGACAAGATCAAGAACTAGAACCTAGAAAGTCCTCAAACAACGATTTTGCTAGGATATTTATGTTTTCATGATGTCATCAATGATATCAATGAATCAGAATATGGCCTTTTGATATCCGAAAAACGCATGTATGGCATGTTCTAGATATGATGGTGATGATATATTTTCCAAATTTATCAGCAGTCATGAGATATTAAAAGTCACATGAAATGTAGAGCTCGTGATAATTTCCTATGCATCCATGATAATAAGCCCCTCAAGAATTCAATCCTAGTTAATCACTTTTGCTTTCCAAGTTGCTCCAAGATTTAGGATATAATTCATAGAGGATATCTATTTTTAATGAATAATGTTATTTAGGCCTGATAATCGACACACATTCTAATATTTTCATCCCGTTTGTTGCCATAGCCATTACATATATATTCTGGTACGATATCCATTTTTTTATTTTCATAGACATTGTGGAAGTTATATAACTAGCCAGATAATTAGAATTCGCCACTTTTCTTGGATTCTTCAGCTGGTATGAAATATATCATGTTTGTTTCTTCATATCTTACCGAGTTTAGAATTACCATAGCTCCTACATATGGAAGATTCTTTTGGATATCTCATTGATTCATCTTATTCTTTTCCAATCAGTTTTTGGATTATGTTCTTAGTAGACGGAAGTCCAATGATAATAAGTTTTTTTTTTACTTTACATTATTGTTGAGTCCATCAAAGTCATATTGGTCAAAGTCAATCTAGCCAAAGTCAAAGTGATCAACGTCAAGATGGTCAAAGTCAAGATCAAAGTCAAGTTGGTCAAGGTGCACACGTAGTGCACAATCATTTTATTCACAATGGTTATGGTTTGCAAAAAGTTGGATGCATGTTGCAGAGGGTCTTTCTGTAAGGTTTTCAAGGATTTTAAAGTGTTTGGAAGATTTAGGTGAACCCTTCCTTATGTGCACATCTTGGAGAAATGAAGGATAAAAATGAAGGCAATTGAAGAAGAAGCAATACACAAAGTGAAAGTATGGCCCCCCATTTAAAGTTTTGTTTTAGTCGCAAATTCACTATAGGACAAAATAAGGAGTCATTGGTTGTACACATTTCGAGACATTCTTGGGACATCAAAGTGAGCACCAAGATACACTATCAGTTAGGAGCGGTGCACGCAAGTGAATCGACACACAAGGCAAGATCATGCACTATTCTTGGAGTTAAACTAAGCAAGTGAGGGCATAGTCTACACTAAGTGAGAAGAGCAAGGGACATTCAACCAGTGCATGATGTAGAGAAGCAAGTGTGAGACAAAACGTGTAAGAAGGGTGGTCTAGTGTTTGCAAAGGTGTGCAGAGAACGAGTAAGCAAGGCAACCAAGGCAGCACAAGGACCATTGAAGAGGTGTGCGCATTGACAAAACATGTTGCTCTCCCACCTATGCTATTGAAGCTTGAATGCAAGGTGTGCACAAGAGCAAGCTCTTGGAGAAGGGACAAGTCTGGTGCAGAGAAGGTTGGCAGCATAAAGAAGTTTGGGTATCTTGTAACCTTGTGTGTGTGTGTGTGTGTGTGTATTCATTGGGATTAAGCACTCCACACATAGATCACTTGGTAGTGTTTGGACATCATTATTGTATTTTTCCCATTGGTAATCAATCTGCAGAAGCTTCTGGTGTCTATGTTCCACTTCTTCTTCTTCTTCTTCTTCTTCTTCTTCTTCTTCTTTTTCTTCTTTCTCTTACAAACACTCAAGTCCCTTTCCACAAATGAATCTCCCAACAATTACATAGAAGGAGATGTAGAAATCATCATCACATATGTGTACTCTTAATAGTCTTGTTTCCTCAAAAATTTGTCCAAATACCAAAGAACCTCCATCGACTATTTTGGTTATTTTTTTATTATTAGGGTTCATGTAATATCTACATAATCGATTATCTATCCTCCGTTTTTTATCATCTAGGACTAGGGGTTGGAACCATGTTATGTCTATTTGCATACGTTTAGGAAAATATTAATCTTTTGGATCGTGATCAAAGAATCCCCAGTCATAGGTCTTCCTTTGACTTTTTTTTTTTAATCTTTGAAGAAGATGACTTGATTTATATATTCATTCAATATCTTTACCTCAGCGATTGTGAGTAGAAGTATTTTCACATCATCTGTGAGACCCCACCAGATTTTCTTATGAAAAAATGTTTGTTCCATGTGAGATCACATATCAATTGCCTTACTTTTGATGCATAGATAGAGGCATGGTAGTTACCTTCTATAGATTTTTAAGTTTGGATATTCCACTCAACTAGTGCCTTCATCTCTATACATGATTAAAAGATCCCAAAATAACCCTCATAATAATGAAGAACCACCATGCTCTTTTCGGAATTGGACAGAACCACGATAAAGATTGACCACAAAGAAGGGTTTCCCAATAAAACAAAACTTGCATGCATCATCTCTTTATCTAACGAAATGCATGCGTACATATAGTTTAACATGGTACAAGAATCCTTGAAACTTCCTATGATTATTATAAAACATTTTTGGCATGCTAGTTTAGTTTCATTATTGACATTGTGGTCAATATTGGTATGCGCTTTGGGCCTTGCGCATAAGGTTGCTTTTATTCTACATGATACCAAGTAGGATGCACGCACAGAATTTATTGTGAACTAAAGACTCGCACAAGCACAAGTCCTGAAGCTAGGATCTTGAGGATCATCAAGAAATTCATCACAAAATGCCAAACAAAGCTTCATGGTAAGAAGGATTTTTGAGTGATCAATTTCTCAATCGTAACATTGAGTTTTGGCAAATGATTGAACATCATTTTCTCGTGTTTACACTGTTTATGCTTTTGATTTGTTTATTGCAATTTCTCTCTTTGAATTTCTTAATGGCAGACACATACACCTTATTCTAGCATTTGCACAATCCCAAGAATACGTTCATCTGAACATTTGTGTACACAGGCTATTCAAATATTACACGTTCATTAGGACTATTATATTCGTGTGAAATATTTCATATATCCTTGTGCAATTTTTTTTAATCAATCTTATCTTCCTATATATATGCCTGAAGTATATACTGATAAATGAGAGCCCGCATGTCCTGCTTGCTTCTAAGAAAGGAGCAGCGGCTACTCAGCCTTTACTCGAATATGCTTGGAGACGCCTCCTTCACACATCTGTTATTGTTGTTGGAAGGAAATCGGTGCGTTGTGTAGCCTCACGGTTCCTGTCTAATTTCCTTTATTCATCTTTGTACAAATATCCATTCCTGTTCAATAGAACACTTCTTCCCGACTAAAATTAAAAGTCTTTTCCAGTCGGCATATAGACACATAGATAGAGAATTGCGTGAGGAATTCTGTTATATATATATATATATATATATATATATATATATATATATATATATATATATATATATATACATATGCGACCTGGGCATATCGAAACATAGAAGCAGCATATATATTCTGGTCTTTGGTAGAAATTGCAAAGTTGGGTACCGATCCTAAGGTGTTGCCGAAAACACCATGGTTTGATCATGGAGAACAGAAATTGGATCCACAAATGACCATTGACACACATGGACGTGAAGCTGGTTGGCAAATCTCCTGAACTATTAACCTAAAAACATCTTAATGATCAATTCCCTTAACTAATCTTTTCATGAAGCTTATGTATGAGGATCTTCACGAATACAAGTGAACCTTCCACGTCATGAATTCCTTGAATCTCCACACTTCCAAAGAAGTATCGAGCGGAGATTTTAGATGTAAGCAAGCTCTTTTCACTTACTTGTTGGTGCTGTTTCTAGTGAGAAAACGATAAACTCTACACGTCTACCACTCTTTCCCCTTTATAAATCCAGTGCCACTTTTTTTCCTACCTCTGGCATCAATTGCGCAAACAATCCTTTGGCAATTTTGTTGGATCATCAAGCTTACACTATGCTTGACGTGGATTTGATCTACATCAAAAAAGCTATGGTTTGGATTATGCCAAAATAGCCACTGAAGTGTTCTTTAACCTATGCACATTTATTGTATTTTTCTTTTAAGATTTCTTATGGATCATTTACCATTCTAAAAGCCTAGAGCTTTGCACATGTAAAAGGAGAAAGAGAGAGCAAAAATTCCACAAACTTGAGGTGGTTGAGTTGCAATCAATGAATCAGTCAATCACCTAAAAGTAGATCAAACTAGATCTTCACTTTTACTTGATTGTAAGAAAGTGAATTGATTCCCTCGAACAACCTTTACCGCCTTCATTTGAATTCAAAATCCACTTGTAGAAGTCATGGAACACTTCAAGAGTCTACATAAGGAATTCTAATCACTTGTACATTACATGGAAGCAATATACATACACTTGTGGCTATCATTGTCTTGCTCTTTCATTTCTCTGCATCATCTTCTTCAATAATAGTAAGCTTGTAGAGGTTTTCACTCTCTCTATAGAGCTCCAAATTTCATGATTGAACACTCGTTGGAAATGTATTAGCCTCTTGTGTATGTGTTAAATGTTTCAAAGCATTTAGTTTAGTAGATTGGGAGAGTCAGAGGATTTTCTGTCTCAGTGTATGCCTCTTGTATTTTCCTTTGAATTTTTGTGATTATATATTGAATATTCTAGTACTCAATACTTTGTTGGTTTTTTCATATCTCCTTGACATGTCATGAGAGACCTATTCTTTCTTTCAACAACTCCATTTTTCTGAAGTGCATAGACTATACACTAATGTTTCATCCTAGGCTTAGCCACAAATGCATTAAAATGAGAAGAAAAGTGTTCCCCCTCTCGATCATAATAGAGGGTGCCATATTTACATGCTAGAAAATTTTCAGCCAGAAGTAGAAGTTATTTGAAGCACAGAAAAACTTCATACCCTTTTTTTCATTTTTTACACCCATACATGCTTGGAGAAGTCATCAATAAAAGTCATGACGTAAATGTGGTTCGCAAATGAAGGTATTTGCATAGGACCATAGACATCATTATGAACAAGTTACAATTTATGAGGAGGTCAAACCAAACCATCTTTTGGCGATGTGGAATGCTCCATTTTGCCCAGAATACAAACTTTGGAAACATTTTTACAAGATACCTCAAGTTTTGGTAAAGAGGACACCATTTCATATTTCTACACACAAAGCAAACTAGCAAACTAGAGATGACCAAAGCATGGAGGTGAACACTTTGCATCTAAGATAGCCTGAGAATCTTCAACTACACATGCTGAATAATTCACAAATTTTGCATAGTCTATGAAGTTATACAACCCAATACCTAAAATGATAGAAGCAATAATAACATCACCATTTTAGAGATCATGTACTATATATATGTCATCAATAAATTTGACAACTAAGCCAATGTTTTTGAATGCTGAAGTTGAAAATGATTTTTTCTTGATCCCTAACATATATAAAGCATTTGAGAATCTCAAATAACTTCCATCTGTAGTAATTAGAAAGACCTTATCAACTCCCATTATAGTACAAGAAGAGTTTTTAGCACATATGAAACTATTACCTATAGGGCCCTAGGCTCAAGTGAACTCGAGAAACTATGTAGCAAGCTATTTGGGTTGTGCCGCTATCAAAGAAGCAAACATCCAAGTCTACTACATAGATAAACTGCTCATGATAAGATGGGCATAACTTCAAACAATAGTGAATTCCCATTATTGATTCTAAATAAGATCAGCACACTTTGTTTTAGGTGTAGAGGCCTTTGCAACAACCATGCTAGCATCTTTCTTCTTTTCCTCTTTTGTAGCCTATTTAGCATGAAACTCTTTATGACATGATCATTGACCTTACAATATTTGAAAAATTGTTTCTACTTTTCTATTTTCTTCTTATCTTTGTCTTCCCTCCTTGGATATGCATAACAAATAGGTAAGCTTCATGTAGCTTTGCATTTCTTCCTAGCTTAGAAAGCTTGATTTTGCAACACACATAACTAATCTATTATGCATGGAATCATCTTTTGATAATAAAACAAAGTCTAGCTCCTCAAATGATCAGGCATTTGGGTTGCATTTCATTATCAATCAAAGAGTTGAAGAAAAAATCTGATATGAATCAGGAAGATCTTTAAGGAAACTCTTCACAAGTATGATATCTAGAAAGATTTCATCAACAAAGATTAAGTTCTCCTTCAAATCTTTGAACTTTATCAAAAAACTATTGATAGAATTTCCTTCATTCATATGTTCACTCTCCAAATCTTTTCAAAAGTAAGCAATAGGAGCCTCATTTCTTGCCTAATATAAAGTTCTAAGTATCCCAAGCATTCTCTATTTTCTTGCAAAATTGAAAGTCAAGGATAATGAGACATTTTATTGACAAAGCTATCGATGCAAGTGCTTGAGCATCTCTGCCATCCCAACGAAGTTCCTACATAGTAGGTGCAACATGACCCACAACATGACTAAGAGATTGAAGATCATCATCTTCAATGCCATCTACATCACCTTCAATAATTGTATTTGCACGTGTAGTGGGACATTTTCAATAGCTTGCACAATATTCCACAACCCCTTTTTCTACCAATGCATGATGCATCATATATGACCCCAATGGGTAATTGGTACCATCCAACATATCCTCATGAGCCAACATATGGAGTACATCATTGCTTTCATTCATGGCCAATGACTAAATAGCTGATGCAAAAAGTTAAATGTGTCTCAAAAAATTGAACAAAAACACACTAGCAAGCTCTATGAAGTCTATAGCAGACTTCAAGGTGCTTGTACTCACAAACCAAAGCCTAAATGAAAAAATTACTGTCACTAGAATAGCACATTCGGATGTTGAAATAAGTTGTTCTGAACTCATTATCACCTTGAGTATGCTCATTAATTTTTGTGTGATTCTGAGAGTGTGAGTGGAGGGGTTTGAAGGATGCCATACATGAAGTGATGAGCTTCTTTGATACCAATTATTCGCATTCGAGGTTTATGAAAGCACACGAATATCACAAGGAATGAGAAGAACATTGGATCACAACACAATAAAGAATGTATTACCAAGTGGGGGAAATAAAACCTCCTTAAGAGAGAAAGAAGTGCCCTAATGGCCCTAGGTGTTTTCACACACATCACTACCAAAATATATCAACAACATCATTCATCTCTCATTCATTTTCAAAGAATCCTTGATGCTTTATCAAACATGTTTTGGTCTTAGATCCAAAGTTTATGAGAAGGTATAATATTTCTCAAAAGTTCATCCAGGTGTGTACAATTGGTACAATATATTTCTAGACATGTTCTATCGAAACAATAAACAATCACTTTACAATAATAGATAACGCAATGTGAGATAAGCACAAGAAGAATCAAGGAAGGAATGTAGATTATTTATCTAGAGATGTTATGTTGATACAGTAAGCAAGTCCTTTAGGCTAATAACAAACACAGTTTGGAACAAACACAAGAAGAACCAAAGAAGGATTGCGAGAGAGAGAGAGAAAGAAAAATACAAAGGAATAATAGGAAAGAAATAAAAGGTAAAAAATTTAAGGGCTCTTCAACCCACTTACTATAAATAGGTAACAATTTATATTTCCTATAAAAGTTCAAGAAAATGCATATATAGGCCCTTGCCTATTATGTTGTTCATTATAGTCCACTTGGAACAAAGTGGCAACTTGCTTTGAGCCGTTTGGATTTTGTATTCTCTCTCTAGGTTATATAGCCATGTTTCCTAACCCAACTTCTTTCTATATTTGGATATGCATCATCTTCAATGGACCCTTCTATGAATTAGGAATGAAACATTTTCAAGTATTATATTAAACTCATGCACTAGAAATGCTGGGATCCCTTCCTCATCTTTCTTCTAGGACGAGATCTTGCTTCGCATTAAAAACCTTCCTTGTTTCTTATGGAAAAGTTGGTTGTAAGTTTTGATGAATAAAATAATATCATTACTTCCTAGAAAATGCCTGATTTAAATGAGCTCCGCTTCACATCTCTCATTTTGTAGACCAATTCGTCACATCTTTTATTTATAGACTCCCTATGCATGGATGAGGACACTATAAATATCTCTTTTGAAAAGGGAGGGAGAGAGAGAGAGAGAGAGAGAGAGAGAACCCACGTAGAATATGTCTTGGATAACACATCCTTATTATTGCCTGCACTTGTGCGGTGTACAAAAATAAAACTGTGTGTGTGTGTGTGTGTGAGAGAGAGAGAGATCAAATGGGGTATGTGGAATGGCCCTCCGATGTAGACCTAATTTTAACGAGAAACACCAAGTCCCATGTGGTCCCTTCCCCCATAGAATGGATGACGCCTATGAGATACCAGAGAGCTGCTCATCTCCAAAGCCTAAAGTCAGCATCGTGGAAAACACTCATATGCCTCCGACATTTGCTACACTCAAAATGATTAGTGATATCATGGCCCAACAACAACACGAAAGAAAATAACATGTGACAGCTCTCGCATGTCCTCAACTAGCATCAGACAACAATCATCTTACCTGTTGTGTGTGTGAAAGAGGGAGAGAGATATCTAGAGAGAGAGTGTGTTCTTGGCATACTCTTGTGTCTTTTCCGCACATGCTTGGTAGAGGATCTCATGTGAGAAATAGATGTACGACATACAACGATAGGTTGAAATAGATGTTTTCAATACCGGTTTTCTTTATATTGAAGAAACGAATATTTTTGGACCAAAACCAATAAGCTCTTTTGTAAATAGTACATAACTTGAATGCAAACCATTTGGATTTCAATGTATGTATGATCCGGTTCTTTGAGAGACAGCGAAACACCACACAGAAGCACACAGACACAGACACACATACACATACATACACACACATATATATATATATATATATATATATATATATATATATATATATATATATATATATATATATATGTATGTATATGTATATGTATATGTATATGTGTGTGTGTAACGAGGTCATGGATGGTAAGAGCTCAATAACGATTTGATCATAGCATCATGAGTAATCAGCCATATGACTTTTATTTTTGTTAATTGTCAGATGAGATTAAGACTTTGTCTGAATTCTAATATTTTCATTCATACAAATTACATCAATTCGCATATGATCTCAGTACCTTCTTATTTACATTTACAAAATTTCATGCAACTGGTAACATTTGCAACTCAAGTTGGTATGACAACACACATGCTTCAAGTTCATAACCATGACAAGGAAGAAAGTCATAGGAATTATTTTATACTTTTTCTATGAGGGAAGGTGACAATATCATAGGTTGTCTTACTTAGAATTTTGGCGGTTCCCAACTGTTATTTTTTGGCAGCGAGCACCTACTCTTTTGGACAAAATACCGTTTTTACTCAAAAATCATTTGGATAAATCTACTACTATTATAATGGGAGAGGCGGCTTAGGCGGTCCCTTCTATTAACTATGTTAAGACTAGTGATGGTAGCACGTGTCACCTTGTCCATGTTTTTGATAGTACTGGGCTCAACATTTTTGGCAGCTACCACCTACTACTTTTTGGATGTAGTCCATATGAATTTAGTACCAAAAAATAGATGAACCGTCTTAAGAAATCATTTTTAGTAGCTTAGTTCTGATTGCAGAACGAGGCAAGGTCCAAAAAAAAATAGGCAAGGTTTGCAGAAAGGAACTGCTGTTATAAGAAAATGTATAAAGGAAAGATTTACAAGTACAGACTTCCTTTACAAATATTGAGTTACAACTATTCAATGTATGTAGATTTTATTTACGTCAATTACTAAATAATTATCTCGAGATTCAATGTATAGTTCACATTTTGAATGAGCAAAGTGCTTGTTCTTTATCAAATTTAGTAGGTTATTGCCTTTTTTCAAATAGTTTAATCATTGTTCCAACAAGTTGTCAATTATAGTTGATTGAGACAAGGGAAAATCGCGAGGGTCTCTTTTGGTGAAAAGTCATCAAAGGAGTAGTTAAAGTCTAGACAATAGGAATTCAATGTTGTTTAGAGCACTAACGATGCACAAATAAAGGGATTAGATGCATTCCTAGAGTATGTCCAAGATAAGGACTAATATTACCTAGTGTAAATACTAGATAGGATGGTGAGATAGTTATTCGTTTTCTCTATTCCTGAGTATTTGATATTTCAAACACCTAGTCTACTCTCTAAAACGTCCTGCAATAATATGTTTTGATTCAAAGGGTCCGGTCCAATCTTATATATAACTGAACACAATGACCTTTCGAAGAAAGAGAGATTCTTATGTTTTAGGAAAGACATCTTCTAGAAGCACAAGATGAAGTTACCATGATTCCTACCTCAAAAGATAGTCAAATCCAAAATCCATGGATCCTATGTTTGGTTACCTACTTTTAATTACCACATTAATAGTGAGACTATAAGAAAAATAAGCACAATAGAATAGACCAGTAGACAAAGTTGAGAGAAAAACAAAGACAAAGATAAATGCAGACTAAGAGATAGAGAACTCAACTTCTTAGATTGCCAAGTGTTATGCAGTTACAATGATCGTGTTGGCCACCCATGCACTCCCAATGTGGAGCTTAGATGGCAAGCTAGATAGACTCTAGATGAAGGGCTTACTCATGTGCAATGTTATGATAAAGTAGTATTTGCTGAGTATTTATTGTAGTGTGGGACCCTTGTGTGGGATCCTACCCTTTGTACACTTACACATACCATCATGAATCTAATCTTCTTGTTGTCTCAAAAAAAAGGGGTGGAGTGCTTATCTATATTTCGTGAGGGTTTTCCCCTAGCACAGTTTATAACTCTTCTATATTAATATTCAATTTTTTTGTTCTCTCAAAAAAAAACGTAGCTCAAATCAATTGGATTAGCTCTTCACCTCTTGAGGCAGGGGCAAGGGTTCAATCCCTAGCTATGGCAACACACTATGTGACTCTAGAGCTAGTGTAAACCAGTTGTATGATGTTGAAACTAGCTCTCTGATGTGTGTCACCTTCGGGCAATCTACAAACCGTCTAACCCTTGCTTTGTGGGATACGGGGGGTCCCATGGGTACTATGCCCGTTCACTTGTATTGTTGCAATTTCAAAATTAAAGTTCGGGGAGTAGGCTTCAGCTGAACCTCCATTTCAAAAAAAAAAAAGTGTGGGAACTTACCCCCCTGAGAACAAAACACACACCCCTGAAACAAATGAATTGATGTGAGGGTGGAAGCATGTTTTTGGAAGGAAATGCCATTTATCTACCATCAGAATAGTTTGAATCCACCACATAGACTTTACAGTTTTTTCTTTAATGGAAAACAGAGATTAAATTAAATTTAGAAAATATTGTAGAGTTGTGCAAGGGGTAGATCCTCACTTGCAATTACCAAAAAGGTACAGATACATCGTAAACCTCTTGGGACAATACATCTTAGAGAGACTGAATCTCCATTGTTGGTATCTAACATTACATATGATTTTTGAATACATGGGTTGATGCATAGGAGCATCAAAGATACTAGAAAGGTAGGCCTGTCTAGCAAACTTCATTTCTTTCCAATAGTTGTAAATTTGATTCCTACTACCATCTCCAAAGCATCTTTTATTTCTTCCAACCTAGATGTTCCATAATATTTGTGCTCTCCATGTGTGTCAAAGCAAGGGGTACAACCCATTATTGTTTTGCCAAGGGTGAGGCAGAGATTATTAAGAGGGGACCAAAATTTCTGAGCATGAAAGCATTCCATGAATAGGTGAGAGAGATCCTTCAACCTGCCATAACTGTTACAATTGCCATTCCCCAAATTTAATTTACGAGCTCTGCTCCCTATCCATAGGCCCTAGTGAATGATAAACCACAATAAGATGGAGTGCTTATTCATAGGAGGAAGGGACCAAATGACCTGAAATCTGTAGGACCATTGGTGAGCAGTCCACTAAAGATTCTACTTTCGATTCAACCTCCTGAACAACTGGGGAAAGGAACCTATTTTTTTTTTTGAAATTTTGGAACATATCCATAGCAATCTTATGTAGCTCAAGCTCTTTGTAGTGGTTGCACTTATCTGTGGCTTTCAAGAGTAGCTCCCTCTGATCCATAAGCACCTGTTTACAACCAAGAGATAAATTAGCAATGTCATTAATGAAGAAAGGATCCAAATATTGTGCCTAGACATTAGGGTATTCCATGGGTTAAAGCCTCTTTTCCTTCACTTATTCATCTTAACAGTCAAAGGAGAAGCTTGTTCAGCATTCATCCATCCAGTCCATAATGATTCTTGTGACAAAAACAAGAGATTAGAAGCAAACACTCGATTTAAGGTATA
Organism: Ceratopteris richardii; assembly: GCA_020310875.1. Taxonomy (NCBI): domain Eukaryota; kingdom Viridiplantae; phylum Streptophyta; class Polypodiopsida; order Polypodiales; family Pteridaceae; genus Ceratopteris; species Ceratopteris richardii. The sequence continues at coordinate 113,011,747 of CM035424.1, forward strand.
ACCCTCTTTAACTTTCATCGAGGCATAGAAATATCTCTAATAATTCCTTGCTCAATTTTATCTTTGACTAGCCATCCTAGAGCATCACTAGAAATAGCAAACAGAAGAGGAGCAAGGGGAAAACCTTTTCTGATAGATCTATAAAGATTGAAGGTTTCAAAAACAGAACCATTCATAGCCACCCTAGAGTTGGCATTACTCATTGTTTTTGTTTGTAATCTCGATTATGTCTGTAATCTCAATTATGTCTCTAATCGAGGAATTAATCTAGAAATAATATTTGCATACTCAATACAATTTGGGGCTATTAACCATTTCCAAAGTTGATCACAAAGAGTTCCTGATAGATAGGTAAGTCTTTACTGTTGTCATCTTTGTAAATGTTAGATAACATCTTCTAATGTTGTAAAAATAAAGTGTAAGTAGTAGTATCAATTATCAATGTATTGTCAAGCTTGTATTCCACATTCTTGTCCTAGAAATGAGCTACTTTCTTGAAAAGGATTAAAAAATTCCAAAAGCATTGATCCCTCCCCCAAATATCCATAAATTTCCTCCTAAACTGTGGGAAGATTGTATCAATACATTTTTTGAACTCATATAGATCATAGACACTCCAAATCCTAACATTGAAAAGTTCAAGGCACCATTGAAGAAACATTACTGTCAGGAAAGGCGTGCTTAGTTCGGATATTCATAAATACTTCAACTTCAAGAATCAGAGCCTTAGGTTGTAAATCCTTGTGAATAGGTTTCAGTTCTTGTATCTCCTTCTCTGTCAGGCCACATTGAATCTTTGGAGGGCCCTTTGTATCTCAATAAATTCTGGTTCCATTATCACATGATCCAACCTCTTTCATTTTTTTGACTTGCCTAGTATTTGATTAGGCTCTTGATTGCCTTTTTGTGTAAACACTAGTATATGATTAGTTTGAGTTGAAACAGATACTTTTTGCTCAACTGTTGTTGCAATAAGATCAGTTTTGAGTTGAAATAAGACATGTTTGAGTTGAAAGAGGATCAGTTTGAGTTGAAACTTAAACTTTCTCCTCAACTGTTGTTTCCATAAGATCACTTTGAGTTGAAATAGGACAGGTTTGAGTTGAAATAGGATCAGTTTGCATTGAAACTGATACTTTATTTAGTTTTAGTTTTTTTTCTTTTTGGGCATCTTTGTGCTCAACTTCTATTGCAACTTGACATTGACTTGTTGAGGATGTCAGATTGTCTTTTGTGGCAGTTGTGGATGGAGCTTTGTTCTTTATCTGACCTATAAGCCAAACATTTTATTACAACATAGAATCAATGACACTATTAGTCTATTGAAAATTGTACAGAATAGGATAAATACAATCAATAACATCGTTACAAAATAGGCTAAATACAAAATCCTATAAGAGCTAATTGATTTGGACAATGTCATGTGTGGATAGTAACCATTACAAAGAGGTGTTGTAAGAAGGTGAACAATAGAACTAAATAGTGAAATCACTTCCTCACTTTGAAACTATTTACTACTATCCAAATCATATCATTGTGAAAAGGCATCATGAGAGGAACGATTTTAAAATTCATACAAATGCGTTCCTAATGTCTATGATAGCATTAAGACTTCAAATTATTTCCAAATTGGTGCTTAAGTTATGGACATATGTCATTTCGCCCATATAATACCAAAATAAGAATTGTTTACATCATTACAATCAATGACACAATTGAGCTATCAAATATGTATAGGGTATATAATACAAGGCAGAGACAACAAAATATTTTAATAACATCAATACAAAATAGGCTAATCATAAACTATGATGATAGCTAATGGATTTGGATGATGCCACACATGGGGATAGTAACCATTACAAAGGATAATGATGTAAGAGGGTGAACATTGGTACTATTCTTTCAAAAGATCCTCTATGTCAGGTACAGTGCCTCCCTTCAAGTGTGACCGAGTAGTCTACCACCTTGTAATTGGGTGAAAATGACTTTGCTTCTTCTGTCGTTTCACAAGTGCTTGCAAATTTCTTTTTGCATTTGCCATAAACTGTGTTAGAGTGGCATCCTCTTGTACATGAACACCTATTGCCTTTTTTGGGGATCCACACTCAAGCTTGGTTACAATAGTTTTGCTTTGAGGAGGTTTCATTTGTAGCATTCGTTTGAAGAACATCTCTATTTGGACTCTGATTAGGATCAAAAGTTGGATTCTGCAGATGACCTTTGTTTGAACAAACAACGGGATCATTATTTGGCAGAGGAGCTTGCTTTGAAAGATCAGTATTTGACCCTAGGCTAGATTCAAAGTGAGTAGGGATAGACATGTTGATAGAAAGAGGAACCTCTTTATCAACTATAGAGTTGTGACTAGCTAGATGAATATTTGAGCTACTAACTGGATCAAGAACATTCTCAATCATTTCGTGTAGACCACTATGAAAGTCAATGCGTGTGGACTCCGCATCATGCATGTTGTCAATTGGACAAGAATCAAAACTAGCATCCATTGTAGACGGTGTTTGGAGGAAGGATGAAATACTTTCTCTCTTTTGATGATGAAGATTGGGCATAAGTCATACTTTCAGCAAATGGTGTACATCCAACATTCTCACTTGTCCCAAGCTCCCTATCGTATGTAGCATCAACATTGTTGGTAATTGTTCCTATTGACGTACGAGTAACTACTTAGCACAATGAAACTAGCTAGATTGGTGTTCCACTAGAGGGTTAAAGAGTAACAAAGAGATAGTTGATGGATGAGTTATTGCAAACAACTAACAAAAAACTAGATCCTTAGTAATTGTGAATTAGTAACAAGCTAATTAGTAATAGCTAACTACTAACAACTATCGAACAATCAGCTACTTAGTAATAGGTAATTAGTAACAAGCTAATTAGTAATAGCTAATTACAAATAACTAACCAAGAAGTAGTTACTTTGTGATAGCTACTTAATAACAAGCTACTTAGTTACTTCGTGATAGCTACTTAGTAACAAGCTAATTAGTAATGGCAAATTCATAATAGCTAATTAATAATAGCTAATTAGTAATAGTTTATTAGTAATGGCTAATTAGTAATAGCTAATTCATAATAGCTAATTCATAATAGCTAATCCATAATAGCTAGTTCATAATAGCTAATTCATAATAGCTAATTCATAATAGCTAATTCATAGTAGCTAATCAGTAATAGGTAATCAATAATAGCTAATCAATAATAGCTAATCAGTAATAGCTAATCAATAATAGCTAATCATAATAGCTAATCTTAATAACTAATCAATAATAGCTAATCAGTAATAGCTAATCAATACTCGCTAATCAATAATAGCTAATCAATAATAGCTAATTCTTCATCGTGAATTCATCATAATAAGATAATTAATAATAACTTAGTAACCTAGTAATAGCTATTAACAAGCTAATTACTAATAGATACTAACAAGTTACCGAGAATTAACAACTCAGTAACTAGTAATAATCCAATTAGAAATAGATACTCAGTAACAAGTAACTAAGAAGCCGCTACGTAGTAATAGGTAACAAGTAGCAACCTAATTAGTAATATCTAGTTACAAATAACTAACCAAGAAGCAACAGCCATGGATAAAAAGTAATATTATTAATATTAATCAACATGAAAAGCTTACCTCTGTCAAAGTTGAATCCACCATCAAAGAATCCAAAGATTGTTTGTTGCATATGCCATTAGGGGAAAAAATGAACCCTGCATGGGCCTTTTAGATTAAAGAGCGATTAGTGATGTACCAATGAGAAGAGGGTGGTGGCCACAGTCTAGTCCCTCAATCACATAGACTAGGCCTAGGCTTCCCTTGTTTCTTAATGGTCAAATCCTCCAAAATAGCTATGAAATCATGGTTTTTTAGGCGTGAATGGTATGAGAGTGCAACGAAATCAATCCTACCCCTTGGATGTTCTCAAAGATCCAAGGGTTCATGTCTTTTTGCCAAAGTCAAGGAGGGAATGAATATTGACCCTTGGATTCACCGTCAATCGTGTGGCTCACATAGAGAACGACTGGAAGAGGGCACACAAAAATCTATACCATTGATTCGTCTTCGAATTGGATGGAGTATATCGTCTTGCATTTGAATTTTGGCACCTTTTGCTTTCAGCCATTGGATCTTACCCATAATCTAAAGGCTCAGCACGATTTTGTCTAGTCCATCGGATGGAGGCGTGATCCAATGGTGCATCTTCTTACAGAGCTATGATGAGCCCTGTTTGCGCTCATCCGTTGGATTTGGCATGCATCGGACGGTCGAATTTTCTATAGAGATCTATCATTGCAAGATCTACGAATTCGGGTCCCAACACCCACGCCGACTGATCGGTGCCATCAATCTAGAGGATCCAATGTCTAGTGATTGTCTTTATTTTCCATACAAAAAGGGAAATGTATAAAATATTATTTTATTTAGCAATACCACTAGTGGTTTATTTTGTCCCCTTAAACTACTACAAGATTAACTTTAATCCCTACAGATTAGGGATCCTTAGAAGGCCCATGCAAGGTTCACTTTTTTCCCTAATGTTGTGGTATTTCAACACCACATTCACCTAAATGGTTGATTGACACATAACAATGTGCTGGAAAACAAATATAGTGATATGCATGGTTGCATGGCATTAGGTGCACTATAAAACTCATCCTCTCCTCAATATTCAACCCACATGCTATGCACATGGATGAAACACTGAGTAAGAGGGCTGATGGTAACTCTTGGGGAGGTAATGGCAATAATGGTGACAATTCATTTGAATCCATCATGCTTAACATGTTCTTTACAAAGGATAGATCTCGATTTGCACTCTTGAGCCGATCCTCATGCAAGTTATATTCAGCCTGTGTATGTAACAATCCTATTGATCAGTATTGAACCTTAGAAAAATGTTCCAACCAATGTCAATAAAGCTATATATTACCTCCAATTCAAGCACCTTGCCATTCTCATCTGGCTCAACCCCTAACAGCTCCAGATTAGTAGTATATATCTAAATTTGCATCTCCAATTTAATCATCCTCTCAGGAGACATTCCCACATCACATTTCAATTCATCTATGGATACCTCTAACTTTTTTCTCATCTCAATGACTGTAGTCACTTTAGACTCAGCAACCTTTGATAGTTTGGCTTCATCCAAATCAAGCTTGACCCTATCCAACTTATTCTATTCACTATCAATTAACAATTCTAAAGTACATATAATCTTAGTACCCTTCACTTGCCTTATGGCAACAATTGTCATACCTTTTCGAGCATATAACTCATCTTCTTTTTGTTCTTGCAAGTTCGCATCCAAAGGCTCTAACAATGGTGAAGCATCATCGTTCAAACAACTATAAAACCTTTGCATCTTCGACTGCAATGTACCCATCTTCCTACATCTTTCCATAGAAGCTTCCGCAACTATAGACCATTCCACTTGGTACATAGCTATATTTTCTAATGTTTGAGTAGTGGTACAGTTTTCAAATGCAAAGGCTCTAGCAAATTGTATATAAAATTCATACTTTGTTGGTACCTCATGGTAGACTTTCTGATGTAACATCATCAGTGCATCATAGAACTCTGGCCTGACATATTTAACTTTCATCTTCCCCTTGAGTCGAGTTACTTGAAAGATAGACAACCAATCTACTTTACTAATCGATTTTTCTAATATAGTACCTGGATCTATACCAGCGATAGATAGGCAGTAAATGGTCTGGAAATTCTCTTTTTTCTAGCAGAATATGCTATGCTCTAACACTTTTGGATATGCTGAATATATCCACCTACATCAACAAGGAAAATTTTTTCATAAATGCACGTCCATTACTCTAGTCGTAGCACCAAAGATTAAGTGTAGAGTCCCTGTATCTTTGTGGTTCATGGAAAATAGCATGCTAAAGAAAATCGATAGGTGCTATGCAATTCAGAACTGCTCACGATAGTTCCTTGTCAAGGGGCTCCCCCGATTCATTAGGTAGGGAGTATGCAGGCTTACTAATGAGCTTAATAAATCAAATCAACGAGGAGCTTACCTGGTCCATCGCTTCTGCTTCAATGATGGACTCTTAATGAACGGCACCTCTCCTCTGCCAAAAATAGTGGCTCTTACATTAGAACCATAGAAATTACTCCTAGCCATGTGAGCACCTAAATGCTACATGCATGGATGCTAGACCCCATACCTACTCATACTCGTTCCCAGACATTGTGTTTCACCTTCATCATCTAATGGAACAGCTTCATTGATGAGCTTTCTCTCGTGACTGAGGAAGTCACACAGACCTTCTATAATCCATTGGCACAGACTCCATAGACTCGCCATCTTGTGGAGTACGTGAGGAATAATGACATTTACTATTGATGTTCCAACTATGATACCCAATGGGCCTCCACATGAGTAGTGATCATACGTCTAGCAAATTGATATTATGAATTTATTTTTTCGCTATTTAAAAAACTTTTGAAATAGCTAAAAAGTGATGGGCTTAAAAGCGATAAAAACTCGTAAAAAGTGTTCAGACTAACATGCTTTTACCCATAAATTTTCATCAACTTTTGATTTGTGAATTTTAAGTTCTAAAGATTTGAGTGTGACTATGTGTGTACATCTGCTTCTTCCTAAAATCTCAGTGACCCCGCCATGCCTCCTAAACTTATTTCTCTTTGTATAGTGAGGCTAAATTCATGATGTAACTTGCTTTAGTTAGCTTCACACTCTTATTGAGTGTGTGCAAAAGCTCTCTGCTCAATTTGTGTTGGGCTATGAGATCTCAACATTTTTTTAAGAGCTTTTCATCCCAAAATAAAAAGTTCTCTCAACCTTGCGATGTGCAAACTCATCTATTTTGTTCACAAATATTTTAGAGTGATGTTCCAAAGGTCATAGTGGTTCTTTATTCAAGTTCTATAGGATAAGGAAGTGTATTAAGCATTCAAGAAGTTATATTGGCTTTTGTTGAGCAAGGTTTTGCCAAACTCACTCAACTCTGACAACATCCCATTACCTCTTGACACTAATCATTAGTGAGGGTATGACTCTTGCCATTACCCGCAATGAGGGAGACCAAGAAGGGGGCAACTCAACTAAGGCAGCAACAAGAAACCCCCTTGCACATACCCTATAAATGAACTTGCCTACTCTCATGCCTATCCAAAAAAAGAAAACCCTCTTCCCTTCCAATAAACTTGATTCTTCTCTCTCCAACTCCTCAATCAACCATACTTACACACATGCGTACATACATACTATACATATATACACATAGACACACACACAAACACAGACATACACACGCACACACACACACACACACACATATATATATATATATATATATATATATATATATATATATATATATATATATATATATATATATATATATATATATATATATATATATACACACACACAAACACAGACATACACACGCGCACACACACATATATATATATATATATATATATATATATATATATATATATATATATATATATATATATATATATGTATATATATATATATGTGTGTGTGTGTCTGCACGCGTGTGTGCAAAAGTGTTCGTTCAACGTTGTGAAGTGTTTTTGTCAGAAAATGGAGTTCTAAACGAATGCAAGTAATGCATAAATTTATACGCTCTTTCTTTGAAGAATCTCCTTCCTTGGCATTCCTCATACTTGTATTAATGATGCGTCCATATTTCTCACGCCTTATAGTGTCGTTTAAGCATTAAGGAGGACTATATAAAGATCATAGTGCATATTGCAATCTGCATACATGAGATTTCTAATTTATAAGAAGTCGAAACTCTTAAGAATACTTATTACTCATAGAATTAGATAAAGAGTGAGTAGAACTTGAATATGTTAAATCGTGACATTAGTCCAAGTGTATCCACAAAAACATGCAACCCAAGTTCTGTATCGCTCCAAGTGTGTATTAATCTCAATACAGTCGCCAAGTTTAAGGCTCCTATAAAAAGAGTTACCAAAGATCACTATGTCGCCAAGACTCGTGAAAACGAGGGAGAAGAGAGTCTAAAAGCGTAGAAGTACTCTCGAAAAGAAGGGTTGAAGCCAAAATTCATAGAAGAGCTCTCGAAAGATTTAAGAATTTACTTTTCCTATCACATGGAAAATTGCGCATAAATAACTACTACATATGTCTACTTGCACTAGTAGATACTAGTAAAAATGCATCCCCATGAATGTATATTACTCACATAACATATAAAATGATGCACATCTATGTGTATACACAAAATATAAAATTACACGTTCAAACACATGCCCCTTTTTAATGTAAGTATGCACAATGCATATGGATATATCAATTCAAGAATACATTTATGTACATGCAAATAAATTCATCCCTGATGATATTAGAAACAAAGAAACACATTCAATGAATACAGATAGGGATGTTCAAACATAAAAATGCTCACAAATAGACATCTATATGCAATAGATGCAACATCCAAGGAGAGGGATCACCAAATATGAACATGTTGATATCATCAATCTTAGCTGATTGACCCAACTGACACATTCATTCATTTTAATTGGATTATACTTACTTTCATCGAGTCTCGATTTTGTGTCTTTCTTCTGGACTAAAGATTTGCCCTTCGAATGTCGACCACATCCACATCCATCTTTGTACATTTTTCATCTCTGGATGAAAAAACCATCATACATATCAATCATAATCAAGTATCGAATAGTCATGGAGGGATGCAAATCACTTGAAAAAAACAAGCACATGCTCATTCCATTGAAACGTATTGAATATTGTGCCAATCTAGAGAATCTAGTAGATTCAAGCATCATATCCAGGCTACTATGCCACAATCAATGCAATAAGACTAAAAAACCATATGAATGATCTAAAATTTTTATATTTCTCTCATTTCTTATACCCTTACAGATCTAGCAATCATCCTCAATGCTTGTATATACCAATGCGTACAATCCCATTTTGTCGGACTACTATTCTTTTCCCTATTCATCTCTCACCATGTAGGTGTGGACAACCACCTGCATTTAAGGCCACAAATACCTCTCTTTTATCTTTTTATAGGTGGCTTAGAAATCTTTATGTTCGGCCCATAGTGAATTGTGAATTTGATATAATATGTTTTTCTCCTATTTCTTTATCTCCTATAATTCACTAAGTATTTTTATTCTTTCCAATTTTACATCCCCAAAGAAATATGTATTTCAAGAACTAATTAACTTACTTTTTTTAAATATTTCTAAACTTCTTCTTAAATCCATCTAGACCTTAAGATATGGTGCTTAAATACCTCATAATTCCTTTCCACTCATTTTCATGTTCATTCTCTTTGAATCTCTCATTAAAACCTATTAGTATCTCTTCTATAGTTTTCTTTCCACTTTCTAAGTTCCTTTATTCCATCCCTTTCAATGATTGAGTAAAAGAGCTTGACTCCCTCGTTTTTTGTACAAAATTAGATGTAGGACGTATGTACATGTGAACCATAAATTAAGGGTGTACCAAGATCTTCCTCATTGGAAGTCATTGTGGCCTCATCTTCATAGTAATATGTGGATGCATTGATACTAGAAGGTAGCTAGAATGATCTTAAACAAGAAAGTTTTGATAGTGACTCACCTATCTAGTCGTAACCTACACTTGAGGATATGCACCATAAAGGTCTTCATCCATCATATTAGTAGCTAAACTCTTCACCTAGTTGCATATAAATCAGCCACTTACCTTTCATGTAAAGCTCCTTCGACCCAAGATCAATCTTAGGACCAAGGTCAATAATTGTAACCACAAGAGTATTAATCTTGTCTAATCTAAATAATATTTCTATTATGATAAGATCCAAACTATCATTGGTGTAATGGCTAGAAGGAGTAATCTCATGCTAGATCTATTTCAAACATATTTCATCATGTGCAAAAGCTTGTAGAAACATTCACCTTGATTAAGAATATTCTTCTCTTCTTGTACTTCTACTTTTGAAATTTCTATGGAGAAAATCTCATTCATTCTTTCTATTTCTTGAGCTTTAGTTAGATGATATTGCTTTTGGCTCAAGAGATCGATTATTACTTCCAAAGACTCACATTTAGCTCTCAACAAGTTAAATTCAATCGCACTATCAAGCACTCGTTTCTCAAGAACTTCCTTCAAATCAATAGCTTGTTCTATATGAAAATTTAGCATATAATAAGACTTCTTGGTTGTTTCCTACCCTCTTTTAGTAGCCTTTACATCTTTGTCTAGGGGAAGATCTAAAGCTTACATCTAAAGCTTCTTGGTTGTTTCCTACCCTCTTTTAGTAGCCTTTACATCTTTACATAGGTATTGTAGTCTCAGTAGAAGTGGGATACTGAGTTTCAATGGGATTTTGGTTTGATTGGACTTTTTGTGGTGGTGGAATCATTTATGTCGCTTGGTTTATTTGATTTGGTTGATTTATATATGATAAATCATTTTGTTCTTATAGTGGTTCTACCTGTTTCCTAGTTTATCTTCTTTCTTCATCTTTCTCATTACTCCTTCTCATCTTTTCTTTGAATATAGCTTCATGTCCCATTGATGAACATAAATAAGTGACTATTAATTGTTGGAGACCTTTTAATATCCAAATGTTCGATTTATCTTAACTTAAGAACTTCTCTATATCAAGAATGAATCAAACTTTACACAAACTTTAAATTATCTTTCACATATACTAGGAAATACTTCTCTGTATGAAGATTTTTTCATCTTCAAGAGTCTGCTTCAAAAAAAGACTTCAATCTCTTCGTATTAATTTGATTTTAATCATTCAAATGATACTCACATATCCATGCTACCTTTGCGCAACTATATTGAGCATTAGTTCTTCAGAAAAACTGTTAGATTTCTAATTTGATCACTTAGATCAAACCTGTGTCAAAAACTATCTTCGAGAAATGACGACTTCGACATAGTCAACTTCTTAAGTTGATTTCTCACAGCACAGATCCCGTTTTGCTAAATGCTTTTATCCATAGCTTCCTTATCTTCTAACTTAGATTTTGAGTGCTCACTTATTAAAAACTTTACACTGTGCACTGAGATCTAAGCAAAACATTGACACGAAAAAGTGCACGACTCTGCGAAGTCTTTCTGCAGACTTTACATACAAATGTTCCTATTGATCATACTCACAGCATGAAAGGAATTAGATCATGAAACTTTAAACATAGCTTCATTAACTTCCAAATTAGATGTGTACAAAACGATTTCTGATCCACGTGATCAGAATGAGAGAAATCAGAGAAAGACTCGATGCTAACTCGTAAAGATCACTCTCTACACATCTACCTTAATGACACTTGGCTTCTAATGACTCTCTCATGTATTTCTTTACATCATTGACTTATATACATATGGTTCTAGAATTATCCCGTGTCTATTACATCATTCCTTATCATCCTAAGGATTATCTATACTCAAATTATAAGAATTTCCAACTGTAATATACATATGTATACAAGCTTCACTTCTGAGATCTCTTCACTTTCTCAAGTGACTTCTTCAACTTCAATCTGATTATAGACTTGCTCCAAAATCTTTGTAATCATCAATTTGTGATTGTTCTGTTCCAACAGCTCCCCCTCAATCACTAATTGTGATTATTCCATTCTTCTTCACTCCTGCCATCTCTTTGAATCTCTGTAGCTTAGGTCCATCCAAGCTTTTTGTTAACATATCTGCAACTTGTTCTTTTGTTGGAGTATACAACACTTCAATCTCTTTATCAAGTACCTTTTCTCTCAAGAAATGATATTGAATCTCTATATGCTTAGTCTTGGCATGGAAAACAGGGTTAGCTACCAAATACAATGAAGTCATATTATCTCCAAAAATAACTGGAGTACTCTCGTCATTTCCAAAACTCTTCAACAAGGTCTTTAACCATATTACTTCTTTTGCGGCCTCTACCATTCCTTTATACTCAGCTTCTGTGGATGACAAAGCAACTGTATGTTGCTTCTTTGACGTTGAATTTGACCAGAAGATTCTTCAAGTACCTTTCTTGTGTAACATATACTCCATGTTGAGTATATACAATCTGCATTCCTAAGAAATAAGATAAGTTTCCCAAATCACTTATCTTAAACTCCTTCTCTATTCGTTTCTTAAGCTCATTGATTCCTTGAGCATCTATACCTGTGACAATAATATCATCAACATAAATACACATGTAAATGTATCCATTTTCACTTGCCTTCACTAGCAAGCTACTATCTACCTTTGGTGCTTGAAATCCACATTCATTCAAGAGCTTAACAAGCCTCTAATTCCATGCTCTTGGGGCTTGCTTCAGGCCATACAAAGCTCTCTTGAGCTTATACACATAATCTGATCCAATTGAATCCATGAAGCCTTCTGGTTGCTCCATGTACACTTCATCTGCAATGTATCCATTCAGAAATGCATTCTTCACATCTAATTGTGATAACTTCCATCCTTTACAAGCAGCAATAGCAATCAATGATCTAATTGTAGACATCTTAGCAACAAGACTAAAGGTTTCATCATAATCTACCCCATAGGTTTGGGCATAACCTTTAACCACAAGTCTAGCCTTGTATCTAGACACCTTACCATCTGCAAACCTTTTTGTTTTATACACACACTTACATCCAATGACTTTCTGATTCTTTGGTCTTGGCACCAACTCCCATGTTTTATTTTCAAGTAGAGCATCATACTCTTCTTGCATTGCCTTCTCCCAATTATGTTTACCTTTAGCTTCTTCATATGTGATTGGGTCCTCTTCTGTCTTCACAATGTAAGCATAATCTTTTGTTTTTAAGAAAGATGTATCATAGCTATACCTGATAGGCTCTTTTCTTTCTCTTCAGGATCTTTTGACCTCTGCACTTCTTGAAGTCTCAGCCACATTTGATTCTAGATCAAATCTTGGCCCATCTTCAACATTATCCTGCAATTTACTTTTATAATCAACATCATCAATATCTTCTTCATACACACTTACTTTTTATCTTCCATTTCCTTTGTATTTCTTTAACATCTTCATACTCATTTGTTGATCCTGTATACCATGTGCTTTGCTCATCAAATGTAACATCGTTGGTAACAAGAAATTGCTTTGTGGATGGACTCATCTGTAACCCATCTGTCTATCATCATACCCAATAAACACATACTTCTCTGCTTTGGGTTCTAGCTTATGTCTCAATTGTGAAGGAACATAAGCATATGATAAACATCCAAATACTCTACAATGATCAAGAGTAGGTCTCTTACCCCACCATGCTTCATAAGGAGTTCTTCCATCCAATGCTTTATAAGGTAACCTATTCACAAGGTATGTTGGAGTGTTGATAGCTTCTGCCCATAAGTAATTTGGGCAATTCTTTTCTTTCATCATTGCTCTTGCAAACTCTACAAGAGCTCTATTTCTTCTTTCTGCAATTCCATTCTGTTGAGGGGAGTACCTGCAAGTTAGTTCTCTTTTTATACCTGCATTCCACAAATAATCATCAAACTCTTTAGAGAAATACTCTCCCCCTCCATCTGATCTCAACCTCTTGAGCTTTTGTCCTGTAATCCTTTCTGCATAAGCATGATAATGCTTGAATGTCTTGAACACTTCTGATTTGTCCTTGATTACATATAAAGTAATCCATCTGGTTGCATCATCAACAAACAACACATAATATCTGGATCCATTTATGCTATAGTCCCTTGAAGGACCCCACACATCTATATGAATCAATTCAACCATATTTTAATACTTATATCCTGATTTATTGTATGAACTTTTGTGTGCTTTACCTAATTGACAAGCTTCACACTTGTACACCATGTGTTGCCCTTCAACTTTTGGCAAACCAAGCACCACATCATTCCTTGACATTTCCTTTATGGCTCTCTCATTGAAATGACCTAGCCTTTTATGCCATAGGTGTAACTCAGACATCTTTTGAATTCCATAAGTAAACAAAGCATGTCCCACATTACCTTGGACTTTGAGAGTAAATAGCCTTCCTTCCTTTTTACCTGCAATGATATTTCTATATCCTTGATTTGGATCTTGCACATAAACACCATCATTTGTGAATCTGACTTCATATCCCTTCTCCACAATTTGCCCTACACTTATCAAATTTTTAGGAATAGTAGGAACATAAAGTACCTTGCTCAATAGTGTACTTCCATTCTTTGTCTTCACTGATCCAATGCTTTCCACTTTATGCTTAGTGTTGTCACCTGTTTGAACTGTATGTCCATTCACCTTTGCTTCCATATCAGTCATCAATGATATATTGCCACTTAGATGATTACTACATCCTGAGTCAATATAAAAACCCTTTGATCTTCTCCTACTGCTTCATGAGTTGCATTCAAGATGAGAGTCATGTCATCCTTCTGATGTGATGCATAATTATAATAATTGTTGTTGTAGGACTGAGATTGAAAACTTCTTCCACCTCCTCTAGCATATGATGTCCTACCACCTCTTCCTCTGAAGTTGCCACTTTGGTTTGTGCCTCCTCTACCTCTTTGATTAAAACTCTGATTATTGCTTCCACCATTTTGATTGTTATACCAACAATCATTTGCGAATGAGTGGTTCTGCCACAAATCCAACAAGCTTTAGTATTATCTTTGTTCTTACCTCCTCTTCCTTTACCTCTGAAGTTCATCTTCCCTTTTGTAAAGTTAGCTTGACTTGAAGATCCTTCATCATCAGTTAACTGCTTCCCTTTTCCATTCTTTTTCTTGTCCTTGCAGTACATAGCTTGACTTGCACTCCTATCATTATCTCCCTCAATGTCCTGCTCAAAAGTTAGCATGTGTTCTAGCAATTGATTAAGATCAGGAGTAAAGTGATCTAATGAGAATTCTATGGACAATATGAAAGGCTTCCACTTCACATCTCCTCTCATAACTGTAAGTATTTGCCTTACCAACTTATCCTCTTCAATGTCTTCATCTACTGCTCCCAAGCTATCTGCAATATCCTTCATCCTTGCCACATAATCAAAAATTGATTTTGAGCTCTTCTTCTTGAAGATTGTAAAATCTGCCCATAATGAAGACTTCCTTGACTTGGTTGTATTTTGAAAATGCTTTTCCAAAGCATTCCACACATCTGTTGCACTTTCTAATCCTCTGATGTGAGGTAGAAGATAATCATTTACAGCCATGTAAATGATGCTCCTAGTTTGAGCATCCTTTCTCATCCAATTCTTCAAACCTGCAAGTTCCTCCCTAGTTGGAACACTAGGATCTTCAAGTCAGGCTTTTCTTCTTCTTCTGTAATGAATACCATCAAATCTGTGCTCATGAGGTATGCCTCCATCCTCATAGACCAAGTTGGATAGTTCTCCCTATCTAACTTATCAATCTGCAAGCTTTCTCCCATCTTTGATTTTCTTGTGTCTACAATTACTCGGATTTATGGTAATATAATGTACCTTTGATATAAAGCTTTGATCTTTATTGATCCTTCAAACTCGTGCTTTGTTCTTCAAGTTTTCTTCCAAGCTTTAGTCTTTGCTTCTTTTATTCACAAAATTTCTGATGCCTGCAACACTCGAGGTTCTCCTTGCTTCTTCTTCACATGTACTGCACCTTCAGCTCTGATACCACTATTGGAGACCTTTTAATCTCCAAATGTTTGATTTATCTTGACTTAAGAACTTATCTATATCAAGAATAAATCAAACTTTACACAAACTTTAAATTATCTTTCACATATATTAAGAAATACTTCTCTGTATGAAGCTTTTTTCATCTTCAAGAGTCTGCTTCAGAAAAAGACTTCAATCTCTTTGTATTACTTCGATTTTAATCATTCACATGATAGTAATATATCCATGCTACCTTTGTGCAACTATATTGAGCATTAGTTCTTCAAAAGAATAGTTAGATTTCTAATTTGATCACTTAGATCAAACCTGTGTCAAAAACTGTCTTCCAGAAAATACTTCGACATAGTCAACTTCTTAAGTTGATTTCTCACAGCACACATCCCATTTTGCTAAATGCTTTTAGCCATAGATTCCTTATCTTCTAACTTAGATTTTGAGTGCTCATTTATTAAAAACTTTACACTGTGCACTGAGATCTAAGCAAAACATTGACACGAAAAAGTGTGAGACTCTAAGAAGTCTTTCTGCAGACTTTACATACAAATGTTCCTATTGATCATACTCACAGCATGAAAGGAATTAGATCATGAAACTTTGAACATAGCTTCATTAACTTCCAAGTTAGATGTCTACAAAAGGATTTCTGATCCACATGATCAGACTGAGAGAAATCATAGAAAGACCCGACGCTAACTCGTAAAGATCACTCTCTACACATCTACCTTAATAACACTTGGCTTCTAATGACTCTCTCATGTATTTCTTTACATCATTGACTTATATACATATGGTTCTAGACTTATCTCGCGTCTATTACATCATTCCTTATCATCCTATGGATTATCTATACTCAAACTACAAGAATTTCCAATTGTAATATACATATGTATACAAGCTTCACTTCTGAGATCTCTTCACTTTCTCAAGTGACTTCTTGAACTTCAATCTGATTATAGACTTGCTCCAAACTCTTTGTAATCATCAATTTATGATTGTTCTGTTCCAACATTAATGGTGTATCAATTTGCTCTTTTGATCCAGTTACTCCTCAAATTTTATTGCTATCTCTTTTTAAAATATCGTGATGCATCTTCTGTTGATCTAGAGATTTCATTACTCTTGACCAAGCTTTCAAATCTCTACTTTCATATATCTTTTGACAAACATACATTAACATATGGAAAGTTGACGCAAAGTTATTTGAAGTACTAGGGAAGAATGCCTTCATGCCTCCATGGCCAAAGTTTATATTACCTTTCTCTCTAATCTTCGCATCATAAATCATCTTATCCTTTATAAATACCACTTTTGTGGATAGAGGATCCTTAAAACTTTCATACAAATATCTTGTATGCCCCAAGGAGTTATACTAGATACATCTCTTAACTTGAGGAGCCTTTACAAGTTTATTGATCATTGCCCATGAATATTGAGACTCAATCATTTGTTTCACACTTTGGATTGTAAGATCCGTTTTCCTAAGCATTTCCTCCATTATAAGGAGGCACACTTTACTTTTGTAGCTACACCTGGTGGATTAGCTTGCTTGTTTGGAGCAATCTACTATATTCCATGCATTTTCTCATCTTGAAAGTCTTCTTGCAAATCTTGCATTAGTTTTTCCATCCTCCTTTGTATTCCTATGTATCTCTTAATTGCCTCTTGAACTAGGTTCCATTCGTCTATAAAGTGAGCTTCAGATTCCATATCTTGTAATTGTGGGAGGATTTCTTCTTGAGCTGTCTTATCCATTGCCCACAAGAACAATGATATCTACTTTTGTTTTAAAACCCTTTTATCGTATTCAGATAGATATTTGTAGCATCCCTAAAATTCTCTCTTGATATCCAATATTATTTGAACATTTACCTTATGTGTGCATCCTAGAAATATTGTCCATGTCACTTTGTTGAGTCCTCAAACATAAAGACCTGAAGGAGCTTCGATATATATATATATATATATATATATATATATATATATATATATATCTATATATATATATATATATATATATATATCTATATATATATATATATATATATATATATATATATATATATATATATATATATATATATATATAGTGATCAATTTTTTTGTGTTTCCATCATAAGTGAGTCCTGTAGATGTAAGTCGGACATGTATAAAAATTTTATGATGAGTTCTTTGTCAAAGACTAGAATATGCCGAGCATAAAGTTATTTGGCTTCGAGTTCATACTCCGTGCAAAATCGAGTAATGTTTTTTCCATTAAAATAGCTGCTTTTTTAACCACTCACTCATGGAATGATTCAATAGATTCCTCCTTTTCTCTTCTTACTAGTACTGCAAAAATCGATTAATCACATTCATTTGGGCATTTGAGTTTCAATCGTAACCAATCAAAAAGATATTTTTAATTAGTTTGATTTTACTAGCTTGCTCCGCACTTCATGCCGAGTTTACTAGGTATTGCATGAGAGCTTGTTGACACATGGAAGCTTAGAACTACTCTAAAAAATAAGGTTTCGAGCCAAAATTGATAGAAGGTAAGCTCTCAGAATATTTAGATTTTTCTTCCCGTATCTTTACATTCTTATATTCTGAGTACATTCATCTTCATTAAAATGCAGGCATCACAAGACCCAGGATATAACAAGTCAAGGGCACTCTTTAATTTATCAAAAATAGGATAAGCTTCAACTTCTAGTCCGAATCATCATGTCATCTAATCATTTGCGAAACATTCAGCTTGTAAATAAATATGTGGTTAGGAGGTATAGAGTTTAGGTTGAGGTGAAGAGTCCACAAAGCTTATATTTTTTGCATTCACCAAATTATGTAAGTCCTCATGATTTAATGATTTCTTGCATAGTTTTATATTGCTATTGGAGATTGGGGACTAGGGAAGCATGCAAATAGTGCAAAAATAAGAAGAAAATTGCAAGGGCATATTAAGTGTATTACTAAGTGAATGTACAAAAGATAACTAGCGTGTTAGAGTTATAGGCATGTATACAATCCGGTGAAAAAAATACATGCTAAAGAGAGAAAGAAAGTGCCCCAACATTCCTTAGTGTGTGCTTATTGATTAGTACTATAATATGCCAAAAACGCATCCCTAGGAATTATGAAGTGCATAACGGGATCACATTCATGTATAAGAAAATACCAGCCAATGTGCTCTAAAGAAAATCGACAAAAGGGAGTACACCCAAAGCTTTTAAATATTATCATATGTGAACACTTACTACATTTCTATAACAATCTTCATGCTCAATGAGGAGCTCTAACCAACATCCATGGATCTAGCCCATCTTGTTACTCATGGTTTTGTAGATGATAAAAAGGAACCTCAAAAAAAAGCTCTCAATGTATTAGAAGAGAGTTATAAAATAAGTGGAGAATTTCCATACTGCATTGTGGATAAATTGAATGATGCCAATAGCTCACAAGCACGTTTGCCCTCCAACTTGGAGTCCTTGTAATCTACTCTATGAGAGTTAGACATGGAAATGTTTTCTATGGTGCTCGTAGATGGAGAATAATTCTTTGTTGTTCATGATATTGAGAAGAGATTTGGGCTATGTCTCTAGGAATGCCTTAGCATTTTTTGTTTGATCATGGATGTTCCCATGGAAACCTATTTTCACATAATTGAAAAATCAACCATTTGATGATTAAGTTATAGATGCTCTTGCCTTGGTGTGCGAGGATAACTTGAGTGACTTCAAGAAAAATGTCACTAAAGAGAATTTGGCCATAGCAACAGAAAGAACTTTGGATATTAAGAGGTGGACTATCTTGTATTTCATGAAGCACAAAAATGAAGTATTCACTTGTTTCTAGAAGTATCTTGCACTTGTGGAAAATCAAACAGGTAGAAGTCTAAAGAGGATAAGGTGAGATGGAGGAGGTGAGTACTTCTCCAATGAATTTGATGCATTTTTGCAAGACAGAGGTATCAAAAGGGAGATTACTACAAGGTATACCTATGAGCAAAATGGGGTAGCAGACTGAAGAGAAATAGATCGATTGTGGATGCAACTAGATCAATGCTTAATGAAAAGAAATTTCCTAATTATTAATGGGCAAAGAGTGTTTCTACAGCCACTTATCTTATTAATAGGTTGCTATCCAAATCCCTTGTTGATTCCATGACTTTGGGTCCTCCTTTTTCATTGGTCCACTTGCAAAACTTGGCATTGGATTCTTTTGCATGATTGGGACTTGATTTTCAACACTTCCCCTCAAGTCTCAATGCCTAGGTCCTTCATTCCAATGCATGCCTTGAAGTGTTCTAGTTTTACCCCATCCAAAGCTTTGGTCAACATATTTGCATATTGGTCCTCTCTATTGACATGCTCCACCTTGACATCCTTTGACATGATCTTCTGTCTAATAAAGTGGTAATGCATTTGTAAATGCTTTGACCTTGCATGGAACACTAGATTTTGAGCCAAGCATATGCTATTTATGTTGTCACAAAATATAGGTACTTGCTTGACCTGCAAATCAAGATCGACATACAACTTCTTGAACCACATGAGACTTGTGCTAAGCTGCTATACTCAGCTTTAATCGACGAGAGAGCCACTTTTGGTTGTCTCTTTGACATCCATGAGATAGTCTTCTTCCCTAGCATGATAACATATCCACCAGTGCTCCTTCTGTCATCTTTGGAACTTGCCCAATCATAATCACAATAAGCTTGTACATTTAATCCATCATCAAATGGGTAATATGGAACTTCATTCACTAATCCTTTTAGGTACCTAACTACCCTTTTGTTTGCAACAAGATTATGTACTCTTGGTGCCTGTAGAAATTGAGATACCACTCCAACTGCATGTGCAATATCTGGTCTTTTCATAGTAGCATACAAGAGAGAGCCAATTATTGACCTATACATGGTGACATCCTTCACTTCTTCACCTTCATGAGCACTTAGTTTAACATTTATTTCTAATGGATTTGAAATGGGCTTGCAATCACACAACCCAAACTTCTTCAAAAGATCTAGAATGTGTATTTCCTTTGCATCAACTATATACCTTCTTCTTTATATAGTACTTCAATCCCAAGGAAGTACCTTAAAATCCCTAAATTGGAGATTTAAAACTCACATCCAAGCTTCCTCTTTATGTCCTTAAGGTTGGCTTTATCATCCCTTGTAATGATCAAATCATCAACATATATACATATGAAGACAATTTTGTTACCTTCTTTCTTCACAAAGAGTGATGGGTCTGCATGACTCTGATTGTATGCTCTTTTTTTCTAAGTAGTCCACAAGTCTTTAGCTCCAAGCCCTTGGGGCTTGCTTGAGTCCATAAAGAGCCTTTTTAATCCTGCATACATGATGTGGAAACCTCTCATCTTCAAAGCCTTGGGACTGCTCCATGAAGACTACCTCTTCAAGCTCTCCATTTAGGAAAGCATTCTTCATATTCAATTGGTACAAGCAATCAAACTTCTTATGGTGGACATCTTAGCTCCTAGATTGAATTTTTCCTCAATGTCTATGCCATGGACTTGAGAAAAACCTTTGGCAACCAACCTTTCTTTATACCAAGAGATGCTCCCATCTGCATGTCTCTTTACCTTGTACACCCATTTGTTCCCAATGACTTTCATGTCCTTTGTTCTTGGCACCAATGACCAAGTATCATTTTCTTCAAGTGCCTTAACTTCCTCCTCCATGGCTGAAATCTAT
Organism: Ceratopteris richardii; assembly: GCA_020310875.1. NCBI lineage: Eukaryota > Viridiplantae > Streptophyta > Polypodiopsida > Polypodiales > Pteridaceae > Ceratopteris > Ceratopteris richardii. Next base: position 113,033,097 of record CM035424.1, read on the forward strand.
TCCCTATGCTTATCTATTTCTTCAAAAAAGTTAGGTTCTGGACAAGCTATAACTTGACTCATGCAGGCATAGTGTCTTGCAATGAATGAATCATAAGTTAACCTTTGAACAAGGTATTTAACCCTATAAGATTGCCTTACCTCACCATTAGTGTTGGATGTATTTCATCCAAGCCTAGAGCTTGATCAATGATTAATATAAAGCATTGCTAATGTATACTCTCGATGATAGAACCATAGAAACAAACTCTTTTAATACTTGAAAAGTAACTGTATCAAAAAGTAAAAGTCATTGGAGAATCTCGAAGCTTTTTGGGGCACAAAGTATGAGCTCAATTAGGAGTGATTGATTAGCTAAGTGATTCCCCAAATTGAGAGAAATTTTAAGTACAATCCCTCCAATATTTGAATTAAAAAACCTCTATATATATACCTATGTGTAGTTGCGGATTAGACTAGAGCTTAGAGCTACATCCTAAGGAATTTTTTATCAAGCATCAAGCTATAAGTGAAGCACACATTGGGATCCTCCTTCCTAACCTTCATATCCATTCATATCATGTACAATGTGTGCAATACAAATTGATTTTCAAGCTACATCTTGGAGTTCTCTCATCTACTACTACATGTCTACATTCACATTTTGAGTCAGCCTCATATACTGAATTCTCTGTATACTTATTTGCTGCGATTTGAATTGGTATAGGTAACTTGATAATTTTATTTGCATCATATCAATTTTCATCATCATTGGTTCATTATTTTGTGAGCTACATATATTTGCAGTCAACTATGTATTCTGGCAGATAGCTCCTAAAATGTTGGAACGACACCCCTATATTGCTAGATTTATTTCTCTCAGTATAATTAATCAAACTTCATCAAATTTTTTTCTTTAGATTCATTATCTATCTAATTACAAGTGTGCAAAATATCTATGTTCAATTTTCAGCAAGTTGTGAGCTCTAAGTTAATTTCAAGAGTGCAACTCATCCAAAAAAAGCAAGTTTTGCTTCATCTCTTTTGTGTCAAGTAGTTTGTCTTGATGAATCAATTTGGGATTGATGCTCCTAAACATTAGGATGATTTATATGAATCCTTAGAGAGAATAATGTGTCTACTTATCATCCCTGAAGCTATGTTGGTATGTGTAGAGCAAGTTCTTGCAGCACCAGGCACATCTTTAGGTGTATCAACCATCTTTCCTCACAGTTGTATGAGAGAATAGATAAATCAATATGGGAGATGGTTTTTCCTTCTACCATTGACAAATTGGATAGAAACAATTACTTAGCTTGGTCTTTGGGAATGGAAGCCCACCTTCCAAGGAGAAATTTCTTTGGATACATATTTAAAGCTGAAGTCATGTCAACAATGAGAAGCAAAGGACAACCATCACATGAAGAGCAAGAAAGGCTTACATCTTGGTGTCCAAAGGATGCACTAGCCAGGTCCTACATCTTAAACTCAATCTCTGATTTTCTTTTACCTCATGTGAAAGGATGCAAGACTTCAAGAGAAACTTGGAAAGCTCTTGCCTCTTTCTTCTCTTGAAATACTAGAGAAAGGAAGAACTAGCTATGGATGGAGTTCACTACCTCGAAGAAAACTCCCAAGCAAAGTGTGACTGATTATGTCACCAAAATGAAGGAGATCTCTAATACATTGAAGATCATAGTTAAGAGGACTCACTACTCCTCATGAACCTATCATTGAAGTAGGGTAAGGATTATGATCATCTCTTTGATATTGACTTAGGGTGATCAAATCATGTATCAGGAAATGTAGCATTGCTCTCTGATTTAGAAGATCCCAATAATAAACATGAAGTGCAGATAGGTGGTGATATAAGACATTCAATGGAGAAAATAGGTAATGTCAAGACATGAGATGGAAACATGAATCTTCTAAGCAAGGTTTTGTATGTACCTACCATAACCACAAACTTGATAAGTGTTGGACAAGTTGTGGAGAAAGGATTTCAAGTTAGGTTTACAAGATGTGGATCATATGTGGAAGACCTCAAGCAAGGTATTAGAAGGGTTGCCAAAGGAGAAAAGATAGGAAGACTCTTCACCTTTGAAGCAGAGGACACCAAGAACATAGCATTGCTTATGTATGGATCTCAAACACTCTCTGAATCGGAGGTATGGCATAAAAGGCTTGCTTATATTGGTGATAGAACTTTGAAACACAGAAACCCTTCAATAGGAAAGTTTATATCCATCAAGAATTATCGAAACTTGTACACATAGATGTGTGGGGTCTAAACAAAGAACCTTCTATTTTAGGTTCAAAATATTATGTATCTTTTATTGATGATTGTATCAAATGGACAATTGTGTACTTTCTGAAGCATAAAGATGAAGCTTTTAATTATTTCGAAGGGTATCTTTCTCTTGTAGAGAATCAAACACAAAGATGTCTCACGAAGCTTAGATCAGATGGCGGTGGAGAATACTTCTCAACTGAATCTGATGCTTTCCTACAAGAGAGAGGCATCAAAAGATAGATGACAACTAGACACACACCTCAACTAAATGGAGTAGCTAAAAGAAGGAACAAAACTATAGTTGAGGCAACCATATCTATGCTAAATGAAAAAGTTCTACCAAATTATCTTTGGGTAGAGGCTATATGAGTAGCCACCAACCTTGTGAATAGACTCCTATCAAAGTCTTAGATGGTATCACTCATTTTGAGGTATGGAATGGAAGAAGGGCAATTCGAGAGCATTGCAAAATATTTCGATGTCTAGCTTATGCTCACGTACCTTCTCCAATAAAAGGGAAATTGGATCCCAAAGCAGAGAAGTGTATCTTTATTGTATATGATCAAAACCAAAAAGGATACAGATTGTATAATCCCACTAACAAAGGCTTCTTAGTTAGTAGGTACGTGGTCTTTGATGAAAATAAATCTTGGTTTGCTGGTGCCAGGAAAGTGAAGCTACCCTATGACTTAGAAGAAGACTTTCCATCTCTTCCAACTAAGGAACCAAAGCATCATGAAGATACTGACTCTGGAAATAACATGACAGATCTAGAGAAATTCAACACATGGAAGAACAAAGGGAAAGCTAATGTGTAAGACCTAGCTCAAGGCTGATAAATCTCTCATCAACAACTCAGAAGGTTAGTAAGAAAGAAGAAGAAACTAGAGAGAGATGGATTTGATACCTCTTTGGTCACAAAGCATTCAATCTATATCGCGAAGGACTCCAACAATGAGAATCAACATCATATGAAGAAGCTCAAAGCGAGAAGCATTGGAGAGAAGCAATGGATGAAGAAATTGAAGCCCTGATAGACAATGACACATGGAAACTTGTTCCTAGCAAACCATCAATGCAGGTAATTTGATCAAGGTGGATTTATAAAGTAAAAAGGAATTTAGATGGTAGTATTAATAGATACAAGGCAAGGCTAGTAGCTAAGGGGTTTATCCGAACCCATGTGATAGACTATGAAGAGACCTTCTCACCTGTTGCTAAAATGCCTACCATTAGAGTAATTTTTAGCATTGCTACATCTACTAATCGAAAGCTATATCAACTAGATGTAAAAAATTCATTTCTCAATGGTTTGACTTCATAGGAAGTTTATATGGCACAACCACCTGGTTATGAAGATGCCAAACATCCCAATTATGTGCTTAAATTGAGAAAGGCTCTCTATAGTTTGAAGAAAGCTTCATAAGCTTGGAATCACAAATTAGTTACCTACTTGCAAGACCAAGGATTCAAATCTAGTAAAGCAGATACATCATTATTCATCAAGAGGAATGGATTAGAGATCATATATCTCTGTGTATATGTGTCACTCTAGCACAATGGCAAGTACCAACGTGAAGAGATCCACCTCATAATTGTCAATCCGTGGAGACATGAGGACTAGTATGAAGATTATGAGCAAGTGATGACGCAAGTGCGTGAGTGACAAGCACACTAGCATGCACACACACACGTGCACACAAGGCAAGAACAAAGAGAGGAACAAAGGAGTAGCTTCCATTACAAAAGAGTCCTCATACAAAGTCAAAATCTACAACAAGATAGCCTCAAAATGGAGCTCTCTAGCTCTATTTATAGTTTTGGAGGTTCAAACGAGCTCGTTTGAACCTCCAAAATAGCCTATGATATTCACAGAACCTTGTAGAGAACATTTCTTTGAAGGCTTGCTTAAAGCACACAGGTAAATACTTTATTTGCGCATGCGAAGCAAAGATTATGTTCACCGAGGGGTCTGGCTCATATCGTAGACTAAATCCTTGTTACCTTGGGAAAATCCTGGGGCGAAGATGTATGGAGCCTGGACCTTTCAAAAGGTTTTGAAGACAATTGTCATGAGCTCAAATATTTTCATACACATCTTTACTACTATGTCGGGCACATTCTTTAAGCATGTAGACTAGTGTTGAATGGTGGATATCATATATGCTATGGTTGGTGACCCTCAAGGTGGAGCAAAATATGGGTAGTTGACCCAAGCAGAGCATTCTTTATTGTTGCGTACTTTGATTGCAAAATCTTGCCATGATCTGCAATGGACATTTAGACAATAGCATGGGTTATAGTTGATATATAGTGGCATGGTAGCCATTCATGCCAATTAGGTTGGAAGATCCAGTCAGCATGTGCATCTTTTGGTAAGTCATTTGGTTCAAATTGAGTGGAAAATGTGGGCTCCTTCCCTATATGTCTTTTAACTTTGGCATTATAATCATGTAGCAAGACATAGTAAGGCATGTATTGCAGTTTTGATGTTGTGATCAATCGTTGGTGGGATAGGTGCTGAAAGTAAGAAGATCTAATAACAATTCTTCCAGGTTTGTGAGGGATTGAATTTGCACTACGACACGATCATCATGTGTTTGTCCCACTTTCTCAACCCTTTTGAGCCAATCTGGAACTCCAATTTCTAAAATGTCACGTCCTTCCTCAGTAACTCGACCACCGGGTACTGGCATCAGTTCGTACGGTTCTTCACAGCTTTCATCGATAGGAATTTCGACCACTGTGACAGGTTCTGGTTCTTTAATTGGAGAGGGTGGCCTTTCATATGGTAAGAGACGTTCTTGTAGTTCTGCCATCTGCTTCCGAAGGGTTTGTAATTCTTTTGTAGATTGTTGGAAGATTACCGGCTCTTCTTGCTCCTCAAGTAAGATTCAAATGTCTTCAGATGGGACTGCTCTATACTTTGTAGGACTAATGTCTGCTCCCGAGGTTCCTTCCATAGCTGCTTCAAAATTGTCTTGCTTGTTCTCTTCTAAGGCTGCTACCATGTGCTTCCGTAATAGCCCGAGATTGCGTCTGAGTGTAGCACTGGATAGCATCTGCGATTGGAGCACATTTTCTAGCTCCTTGATTGCTTTATCATCCATCATAGATATCTTTGACTCCAATTCTATGTGAGCTTGTTGTAAAGTGGTATGTTCTGCCAAGAGTGTTTGGTAATCAGCTTCCAAGATGTTGACTCCAACCTCTAGGCATTGAGATTCTGCCTAGAAGGCAGCGGTGCGCTCTTCCAATTGGTGGTATTCTTCTTGTAGTTTTTTTTTTATATAAAGGAAGTTCGGCAATAGCCTACTCTCCCGGACTTGAATTAAATTAAGAAACAAAGGTACAATAGAAGGGGACTAGTGCCCACGGGACCCCCCAAATCCCACAAAGCAGGGGAGGCTTGGTTGATTCCTAGTTTGCAATACAAAGAAGGTTGATCACCCTCTCGTCGCCCTCATGCGGGACCCACTTGGGTTTGAGCTTGTTGTTGATCAAAAGGAAAACTTGATGGTGTCTAAAGGGGGGGGATTTCTTACTGTTGACAATTCTTTTGCCAAGGAGGAATAGAGATTTTTCAATCGACCACTCCCTGGGGGGGTCGCCGAAGTTGAGAGCACACCGCTCCCGCCAAATTTTCCACAGGACTTTCCCTCTGATTGCGTTCCAGAGAGCCGCAGAGCATCCAATCGCTTCACCCAAAAGGACTTGTTTCCAGCTAAGCTGTTTCTGAACTCTGATTTTCAGTCCAACCCTCTGCCAGATTTTGTAGGAGTTGGGGCATGTAAGGAAGATGTGTGGGACATCTTCGATTGCACGGTGGCAGCGTTTGCACCACGGAGGGGTCCCACAAATTTTGCTTGCCTTATGGTTAGTCCAAATTCCGCGATGAAGAATTTGCCATAAGAGGACCGACTTCTTAATCTCAATGAGTGGGTGCCAGATACCCATGAATTTCATGTCCCATCGAAGCCGCGTCCAAGACAGGCACCACTTCTTGTTGAGGCTGATCTGGAGGTCAGTCGTTTCTTTGATGTTCGGGATTTTGAGTAGGCTATTCCCATTGTGCCATTTGAGACCACGCGCGTTCGGAGCATCATGTCCCATGAGAAGGCGGGTTTTGCGACGATCCCAAGCGAGGCATCTGCTTTGCAAGGTGTTCCATTCTTCGTAGGAGATGTTTATGCGAGGGTCGATATCCTCGTAGTTGATCCAACTGTTGGTGTCTTGTTTCCAGAGGTGTTTCCATTTTTTGAATCCTTTGTTCCATAACTTCTTGGCATTTTGAATGTTCCACGACTCCACACTCCGGATGCCATGTATCGGAAACCAGATAGAGTCGTTTTGTCTGATTCCGGCCGCCCACTTCCAGTCCTCACTGATTCTTGTGAAGCCTTTGACTTTATTCCAGCCCTTCCACAGAGAGCATACGAGAGTGGAGCCTTTCGGGAAGACAGGTATCGGGGAGAATAGCAGGGTCATGATGTCAAGGTTCTTCCAGTTCGGGGACCCCGTGAGGGCCAACTCGTTTTTGTTTCTGAAGATCAGCTTGGCCCACGAGGCCTCCCTATTGCACCAAGCTTTAATCATCCATTTGGCTGCCAGTTTGTTAGCCATGCACCCAATGTCCAGGATGCCAAGCCCCCCGCTATCTCTAGGGCTGGTGCAGATGGCCCATTTGATTTTAGGCACCCCCCTTCTGTTATGATCCCCCGTCCAGAGAAAGTTTCTGCAGATGCTATTCAGTTTGGACAGGCCTTGCTCATTCGGTCTCCAGCAAGAGAGGAAATAGATGGTAGACGAGAGGAGGAACGTGTTGATAACCATCGCCCGTCCAGCGAGATTGATTTGCATACCTCTCCAGTAATTGAGCTTGTTTTCAAGTTTGGCCAGCACCCAGTTCCATCGCTGCTCCATAGAGACGCCAAACCCCAAGGGGATTCCAAGCAGCCGAAAGATTTGGCCCTGCGGAATGATTTGACAGCCATGATCAATGAGAAGGCCAGGTTGATGTCCCACAATGGCCCTAAAGGCGGTCTTATTGTGGTTGATTTTGGATCCAGAGGCCTCACAAAAGGTATCAAGACACCTCCAGAAGGTCTCCAGGCTGGTATTATCATTGTGAACGAACGCGTTCATATCGTCTGCAAAAAGTCTCATGATGATTTGACTGTGATCGTGAGGTAGCTGAAGGCCTTTGATATTGCCAGCCTCCACATGATGAGCCACAAGTCTGCTCAGCCCCTCAGTGGCGATGGCAAAGAGAAGGGGGGCAAGAGGGCACCCTTGTCTAATAGATCTTTTAAGATGGATCGCCTTCGAAAGTTTGCCGTTAACGTTAATTTGGGTCGTTGCGTTGCCGAGAAGGGTCGTGATCATCTTAGTGAATTTCTGACTACATCCGAGGTCTTGGAGCGACTGCAGAATATAGTCCCATTCTAGCCTATCGTAGGCTTTGTCAAAGTCGATCTTAAGGAAAACCACATCTTGTTTAGACTCATTTGCAAATTGAATGCCTTCCCAAATATCCATAATGGTTTCCAGGATGGACCTGCCTTTGATGAAGCCTTTTTGGTCCTCACTCAGCCAAGATCTCAGGTGGCACGAGAGTCTGTTGGCAATGACTTTGGCGATGATCTTGTATCCTGTTTGGAGCATCGTAATAGGTCGCCAGTTCTCGATTCTGTTCTTTTCCCCCTTCTTGTGTACAAGTTTGATAATTCCATTGTTTAGGCAAGAAGGAAGAGCACCAAACTTTAGCGCTTCTTGCCAAACCATCCGAAGAGGGGTGGCAACCACCAGCTTAAAGGATTTAAAGAACTCGTTAGTGAGTCCGTCGGGTCCCGGGCTTTTACCGAGGGGGAGGGCATCAATGACCTCAATGATTTCTGATTCGGAAATAGGGGCATGAAGCAGGGGGAGGAGGTTGGGTGGAGTTCTCCGGGGGGAAACCCTAGAAATGGCAGCCATGCAGTCTCTTCTCTGGTGGGAGAGGGGATTCGAGGTTCCCAGGAGTCTCGTGAAGTGTCCTTCGATGATGCCAAGGTTATCTTCTTCCGAATTGCATACATTGCCATGTGGGTCCAGTAGTAGAGGGATCGCCTCTCTATTGTGTTTCCTTTTAAGGATACGGCACATCTCTTTGGTGGGTTTGTCGGCTTTGCCGGCCCACCACTCCTTGAAGAAGATTTGCAAGTTTTTCCTTTGAATTTCTTCCTCGTATCTCAACCCTGCCCTGATTTTTCGGAGGCCTTTCTGTGCTTGGTGTTTTCCTTTATTCACTTCCTCCTCGAGCCGCCAGAGTCTGTGGTAAAGAGCTTCCCTACGAGCCCGCCGCACAGTTTCGAGCATCTTCTTAGTTCTGATTATGATCTTACGAGACCTGTCGACCGCGCTTCTCCAGCACTTGGCTGGGGCCAAGCCCGAGGCGAAAGCCACCGTCCACACCTCGGCAATCTCTTGGTGGACCGAGGGGAGAGAGAAAGTGGTAGCATTGGCATGGAACCACGGGGCCTTGCGGATCTTGTTGGAAGGTTGAAAAGTGATAACAATCGGGTAGTGATCGGAGATGGTGAGGTCAGTGCGTTGCATGATGGTAGGGTGACCCCACTGATGAGTAAAGCTCTGAGAGATGTAGCATCTATCAAGCCTAGCTTTCCTCAGATCCTCACCCGCTTGGAGATTCGACCACGAAAAGCCATCCGAGTCTTTGAATTCAACCAGATCCAAGTGGAGTTTGGTCATGTCCCACGTTTCTTTCTCCCGACTGTCGATGACCCTACCCTTGCCCATCCATCTGTCCATAGGGTCCTCCACCATGTTGAAGTCTCCGCAAATAAGCACGTTGTGGGGGAGCGCGTCTAATGAAGCCCAAGTGTTCAGTCTCTCCAAATCCCCGTTAGGGGCGTACAGAGAAACCAAAGTAGCACAAAGAGGAGCACCAAAAGAAACCGCAATCCAACGGTGGCTTACATCTTCAATGAAGTTCTCAAGCTTTTCGATCCAGCGTTGCTTAATCCCGATAACCGTTCCTCCGGACCCCCGCTGGTGCTTCGTTGGGATCCACACGTGGGCCGAGGAGATCTGTCTGAGCCGTTTTTGGAGGTCTTCTCCGTCAGTTTTAATCTCTTGAATACATATAATGTCTGGGTTTAAGCTAATGTCGCGGAGCCATTGGCCAATGATGGTCGCTCTTGAGGGGTCGGTTAGCCCTCTAGCGTTTAGCGAGATAACGATCATTTTTGTGTTGATCCCTCTTTGCGGGAGGGAGCCTTGTCCTTTCTTCTCTTGGCTTCATCTTTCTTTTTTGCTGGGATCTGATCCTGACTTAGAAATCGGTTTTTGATGTGCACACTGAAGTAATGTATTAAATGTACTATTTACATTATGAGAGCAAGGGGAAGAGTTTGGAATGTAGCAGGAGTGGGAAGGGAAAGGGGGATAGTGGATGTTGTGTCTACCAATGAGGTGGTGGATGCTGAGGTGAAGGCTAGGGGAGTGGGTGATGGTGGAATTGTAGGGAGAGGTGTTGTGGGTGGTGAAATGTCCATGGGGTCAGACAGTGTGGTGTGTGCTGGGGCTACCATGTAAGTGGGTATGGTAGTTGAAGTGAGTGTGGTGTCTATGGAGATTGATGTCCTTGCGAGTATCTGTGAACCTTGCATCTGATGCACTAGATTGCGAATGTACTGCTCCATGAAAGATAGGTATTGGGGTGGTGCGATTCGGGCCAATGAGGCATAGGGAGCGGATGGAAAGTATGGGTCATGGGATAGGGGTACATGCATGGGGGGATAAGCTCGAAAACCAAGGATACCCTCAGTGGGTCAAGGGTTTCCAACCATACTAGGGATTATGGGATGGCCAATTATGGGTTCGGAGGACAAAAATGGAGAAGTGTACAAAGGATTGGTGATGGAAGAGAAGAGGGTGTTCTATGAGGTTGGCTCAGAAGGAGAAGAATGTGGACGAGGTTGGGGTATAGGTGACGATAGCTATTACAACTGGGGTTTCTTCAGTGGTGGGAGGCACTGGTGGTGGAGAAGGAGGGGATGGGGGATGCGAGTGTGAGATAGGTGATGTCTATACAAACGTTTTGGCAGTAAAGTCAAGGGTGGTGGTGGGGGTAGCTGTGGTTCCGATGGTTATTTTTGGTTCTCTGACGGGTATCCTTATATTCTTAGCTGCGCATGGTAACGTGTCGACTCTTCGTTTGTCATACCTGACGGACTAGCGGATTGTTGTGTGAATGACTTTCGAAGCTCCTAAGGATTCTGACATTAGTTTAAGGGTGGTAATGAAATTTTGGTCCACTCCCTCGTCTGCTAGCATTTCTTCAATCAAGGCTTGGCCTCATGCAAGGGAGAGTTTGTGCCTTTCTTGCACTGCTTTGATCGTATCACATAACCTTTGTAGTTGGGTTGTGCAGGTGCACCTACAAGTTCTGGCACTTCTTGCTGCTCATCTTGATGCCTTTGTTCATGCTCCTCCTCATCCTCCTCATACTCTTCATCTTCCTCGTCCTCTTCGTCCACATCAATTGTGGTAACAAGTACTTGGGAGGTTGTTGCTTGCAGTTGAATGTCCCCCACTTGTTTTTCCTCTTCTGCCTCAAGATCTACTTCTCTTAACAAATGTTCAACGTCTTCATTCGTGAGTTCCTCCAAGGGTGCTCCATCGAGAAATTCAAGATCGATGGGGATGGGAGGAAATATCAAATTAGGGCCGTCAGTGCTACAGTTTAGGAGTCGTAGTGTGAATGGTCGAACCCTTCGGGGTGGTGGAGTAACATCCGGTGTTAGGGTGGCTTCACGTGGCTGAGCACAAGGTACTTGGACAGTTCCTCTCATCTTCTTGGAAGGGGGTTAGATGGATGTTCGGCCTCTGAACTGCTGCACTCAATTCCACATCAAGGCCCGTTGAATAGGGATGTCATAGGCCAAACACCTATAAATTATTCTAGTTAGAGCACAACATCCATGTAAAACATGCTTTCATGGCCATCGTTTATGGGATAGGTGTATCTGATCAATTATCCAATGGTTTAGGTTGATGGTGAGGTTCTGTGTCTCTGTGAGATACAAACTAAACCATATCTTCTTGGGTGGCATGGTGAATCTGTCTTGGGTAGGGAAAGCAAACTACTGCATGCACATCTGAAGGTGTATTGCAATATTGGGCGTCATGGCCACCATGTCCTTGAGCTTGGTGAGGCTCCGATTCTTCATGTAATCTGGCACGAGGACCTCCTTCTCTGTTGGAATATGCATTCCTCGCATATCTAGGGCCTCTCCACTAAGTTTTTTGATAACCTAAACCTCTTGAGCTCATTCCGCATTGTTAGAGATGGGAGCACAAATGAGCTTGTACCGTTTGGGTGCTTGCTTGGAGTCAAGGTATTGATGAGATAGTAACATCTAATGAAGTCAGGCTTTGGGAGCCAAGCACTGAAGTACGCATCCAATCTTGCCTTCTCCTATATGGGACGTAGCCCTTCTACATTTTGTAAATTTTTTAATTCCCATGTAAAGAAATGGTATTTACCTTGCTTCCCATTGAAGTCCAACTCTGACTCCCATAGATATGATCCCTCAACCCTCACATGGTTTCAACGACTAAATGAGAGACAGTTCAGGAACATAGACCAACTTCTAGAGGCCTTCATTACCGAATTCTCTAAGAGTGGTATACGGCATAATACTTCCTCACTGATTCATAGTTTCAAGCCGACACCTCAAGAGATGGTTCGACTTGTAGGAAGAAGGTTTAGGCAATACCTAGAGAGATGTCCTGTTCTTGAGTTACCCACTCTAGCCAAACAGGTGGCTTTATTCTTAGATGGATTCTTGAGTACCAAATTGAGATCCCATGTGTACTTGAAGGACCCTAGAACCTTAGAAGAGTGTGTACACATGTGCATTGACATTGAGGATAACCTAGGGGAGGAATTAGAGCTTTCAAAAATCTACAAAGATTGAGATAGTTCTACTAAGCCTCACTTCCATGCAATCCACATCTATTGAGGAACTCGCTGAGAAAGTAGCTCAGAAGTTAGTAGTCTCAAGGAAACAAATACCAAGGTTTTCCCTAGTGAAAACATGTTATACTTGTGGAGGCGACCATATGGCGAATGTATGTCCCATCATGGCGCAACCCCAAGTGAACCCTAGCAGCCAATACTACACCATAGAACAGAGATACACTAATCACACTCCGCAAGATTGCCCATACAATAACCAAGAAATTAGGCAACCTTACCCACAGCCATACCCACAACAAGGATGATACCAGAACCAATACCCACCACAACAGTATGGTAGGCCCCAACAACCCTATCAACCCCTCTATCAAGGGTAGCAGAGACCTCAACTAGTTCTAGTGCTGCAACCCCCTACTCCATCCAATGTGATTCCAGTGAAGTATGCAGCTATAGAAGAGAATCTAAATAGTGCCATAGGGTGAGTAACACCATTGCTTTCAGAAAGTGACCCTAGTGATCATAGTTTTGACTCTACTCACATTAATAGTCCAAAGGCTTACTACATGCAGTCACTTGAGCATAATGAGTCATACTATTATGAAGACATGAGTGAACCTAGTTGGGAGCTAGAGTATGCAAATGTCATGTACGCAAACCCCAACGCTAGACCTCAACCTAGGCAGATAAGACCCGCATTTCTGAGAGGACCATGCTACCGATGTCAAGGAGATCACTTCATTCGTGATTTCCCTATGCCTGCACCTACACAACCCCAGTAAATAATAATTCAGGGTTTTTATCTCGATTGTGGGAAAGAGCATCTATTGCGGGATTGTCCTAAGAATCCCAACAATATGCCGAAAATCACTCCTATCAACATTATTGGGTTAGTAATAGACTCTACAAGAAGTGTGACTTCCACTGGCCCTGTGCAAGTGGTCACTAGAGCTCAAGCTTTGCAGCAAAACCAAGGTTTAGGCCAAGAAAAGAGTTTTGAGGTTAGTGAGACTGATAGCATAACCAAGAAGAGGACTAGAGCTTGGAAGGATAGTCGCGAGAGAATGAAAAGGCAATGGGCAAAAAAGATGAGTGAACTTGAGGAGAGTCTAAGAGAAACAAAAGCCAAGATAATTGAACTCACATCTCAAACTCACTCTCACACTGCTCCACACCCACCATTTCCACCTCCATCCAATCCACCACCTTCCAACCCACCTCATACAATCCCACCACCCCCTAGAGCAGGATCAATCTTAGCAAATCCCACTCCTGAGGACATAGACATGATGTTTAAAGCATATCAAGCCAGAATCCAAGAAGGTCCAAATGTAATGGATAATGAAAAGTGTTACCCTAGAGCTGAACTAGAGCTTGAACGAACTAAAATCTGTGTTAAGATGGTGGAATTGGCTCAAACCATGTTTGAAGCTAGTCGCCTCTTTAACTTCTCTAGTTCAGCCAAGACACGATTGCATTTCGATGGACTGTTAGAAAGATTGGAGAGGCTAATTGCAAAATTTGAAAAGGACCCCGCCTCTCAAATTAGAGACAAGGCAAGTGAAAGGATAAGCCTTCCTGCCTAGGAAGCTTATGTGCCTAACTCCAGAGAATCAGACACATCTTCTTCTATGAATCAGTATTCACCAAAATTCTTGTGAGAGATTCAAGAAGAGAAATGGGCTAAAGAGAGTAAAGTTCCTCCTCCCATTGAACTTGTGGATGACGTGCATGATCAATTCCCGCAAGACATTCTGTCCATTTATGGAGAGTAGGATAGTACCCAATCTCATGAGAGATTAGACTTCAAGTCTAATTCCTTACAAGAACTACCCCATTTCAGAGGCCCATGGGAAGCTATATCTACTTGTATGAGAGCATCCACTGTCATGGTAAGAAACGAAGACTCAGTCATACCTAGGAACACCGAGGTAGTTTAAAACACTAAAGTGCAGTGCAATCTTACTTTGTAAGTGTTACTCAAGGTTAGGCCAGAATTATGGAAACATGTAGCCAATCAAATGCCAGAAATAGCAAAACCTCGATCCCAGGTAGGATCTCATAGAACAATGCCAGCCTTGGACAAGATAAGAGACATGAGTGAAGGAGAGGAAGGAAACACCTATCTTCCCATTACCCATCAACGGTACACAACCAAGGCAATTTTGGACTCATATGCAGGAGTTGCAATTGCTACCATTTCCCTATGGAAGCCTTGGGGCAAGCAAACACTCACGCCAACAAGAATGAAACTGCAGATGGCCGACGGTCACATAGAAAGACCCTTAGGACTGCTAGAAGGGATAACTCTCACTACATGTGGTGTAGATTTTGAGCATACTTTTGATATATGTGACTTTAGCAAAAACCAGGCCTATGAGATGATTTTGGGAAGGCCATTTATGTGGCAGTTAGAAGTGGTATAGAATTGGGGAACGAATTCCTTGTATTTGCAACACTTAGGTGTTACGACCAAAGTTAATCTCAAGGATTACTCTCATAGAGATGTACCCCCCATCCAATGGAATCCCATCCATAGAGCCAAAGATGATACTAAGTCACTGCATTCCATAGGATTAGGATCCTCATGGATGCATGAAGACACCCATTTATGGATGTGTAAAGTAGCAGTAGAGGAAGAGAAGAGGGAAAAAGCCAGAGAGGTAAGTGCGAGAGAAACCCATAGATCAGTTCGCGACCTAGCCTATGCACCTATAGTATTTCCTGATGAAGAATTTGAGCCTCATGGTTGGGCAGAAATTTTAGCAACAATGGATGTAGCCATCAATGATGAACAATGGACACCCCACTATGACAAGGATGGCTATGACATTTCAATCTTCACAATAGAGCCAATCATGGGTGATTTGGTTATTGAAGAATGTGAACCTAGCACTGATGCATTTGAGGATACAATTGACTCCGATCTAGATTCAATCATTATGGACCCACCTTTTGCATCAGATGAGGAATATTTCTACGAAGTAGAAGCTCACCCTTAGAGACATGAAGAACGTATGAAAGATGTGAGGTTCACCACACAAGTGACCACCAAGAATGAAGGAAAGAAAAGAAAGAAGAAAGATACCACACAAGAGGATGAAGAATCCTTGTTTGAGGTCCCAAAAAACTCAAAAAGTATGAGATTAGGACAGTCATGATAAGAATGCCTAAACGTGATGCACAAGTAGGAGAGGCCTATGATAACAAAGAAACCACCAAGAAAATTGTGGTAGCCTTGGAAGAAGGAGAAGAAAAGTTCACGTACATTGGACACGATTTGACTGAGGAAGAAGAGCATGAGCTGATCGCCTTACTAAGAGAATACAAAGATGTATTCGCGTGGAGTTACAAGGACTTGAAAGGTGTAAACCCTGACATATGCTCACATATGATTCCCATGACCTCGGATGCCAAAACCTTGAAGCAAAAGCCATACATATATAACGATAACTATGTTGATAAGATCAAGGAGGAGATAGATCGACTGGAGGAAGTTGGATTCATTTATGAAATCGAGCACACTGAGTGGGTATCCCCCATTGTAGTAGTGCCCAAGAAGAATGGAAAGGTGAGTGTATGTATTAACTTGAAGAAGGTTAATGCAGCCACCATTCGAGATAATTATCCACTTCCTATTATGGAGCATCTACTAGAAAGAGTAGCAAGCAAGGAAGTGTACAGCTTCCTTGATGGATTTTTTGGTTACAATCACGTAGCCATTGCTCTAGAAGATCAACATAAGATGGCTTTTGCCACAGAGTGGGGCATATTTGCTTTTAGGGTAATGCCATTTGGTCTCACATATGCACCTACCACCTTTCAGAGGCTGATGTGCCATGTGTTTAAGGAATTCCTAAGGAAGAATTTAGAAGTGTATGTTGATGATCTTTGTGCTCATTCCAACATTAGACAAACACATATACCTGAACTTAGGCAAATCTTTGACAAATGTAGAGAATATCAAGTCTGCTTGAACCGAGAAAAGTGTGTTTTCATGGTCAGGCAAGGCACGATTCTAGGACACATAGTGTCAAAGAACGGCATATCCATTGACGAAGAGAAAGTGAGAGCCATCGCAGAACTACCTAGGCCCAATAATATCAAGGAAGTGCAAGGTTTCATGGGGCATTGTGGCTATTACCGACGTTTTATACACATGTATGCCATCATTGCAAAGCCTTTGTATGAAATTTTGACCAATTTTAGTGTAGTGATGAATGTGAGAAATATCTCAATGAGCTTAAACAGTGATTATGTTCAACACCAATCTTGAGTACACCAGATTGGAACAAACCCTTTCATGTTCATGTGGATGCATCCAATTATGCTATCAGGTGTGTACTTGCACAACCTACGGGCAAAGGTAATATGGATCTTCCAATTGCTTATGCTAGTAGTCAATTGAATGCAGTTAAAGGGAACTATACCACTACTGCACGAGAAACGTTAGATATGGTATATGCAATTAAAAAGTTTAGACATTATTTGCTTGCAAATAAATTTAAATTTTTTATAGACCATCAAGCATTGCTATATCTAGTGAAGAAGCCATGCAATATAGGTAGATTAGTAAGATGGTTTCTCTTAGTAATGGAATATGACTTCGAAGTAGTGGTGAGAAAAGGGAAGACTCACTTGAGAGCTGATCATCTTTCGAGGCTCACCTCTGGAGAGGTCCCACAAGGAGTATCAAATGACCTTCCTGATGCTTACATGTTTAATCTAGAAGTTGTACTGCAATGGGCCAAGACATTAGTGCCAGTATTGATATATGGACCTAAACATCTTGTAATGAACACTCAAGATAGGGAGGTAGTAAAAGCCCAAAAGTACCATATCATGGCGGGAAGTATGTACAAACATAGAGCTCAAGGAATCTTAGCTTGTTGTGTGGAAGAGGATGAGTATGCTAAATGGCTACAATTAGCTCATGTAGGGGCATTAGAGCAACACTACTCAAGGCAAAGAACTCTATAGACACTAAGGAGACTCAGAGTGCATTGGCCAACTATGGAAGTAGATGTCCATAAGTTATGTAAGGAATGTCGAGTCTATTGTATTAGACCACCTATGGAACACGCTACACTGTACCAAGTGTCTCTAATACCAGATTGGAATGAACCCTTGGCAGCCTTCCTGAGGACGAAAACATTCCTTCAAGAGATGACCCTAGCTAGGAGAAGAAGTCTAGAACAAGAAGCCCTCAATTATGCACTCATTGGTAATAATCTATACAAGCGTGGAAAAGATGGATATCTGAGACTATGTATCCATGAGAGTGAATATCTTAAGATCTTGGAAACTGCTTAGCAAGGTGTAGCAGGAGGACATTTTGGACCAGATAGGGTGATCAAGGCAATACTATTTGCACGCCTTTGATGGCCAACCCTTCACATGGATGCACATACCTACATGAAGAGGTGTGATGTTTGTTAGCGAACTCAGTATTCTATACGCAAAGATGAGATGCCATTGAAACCTATGATGGGTGAATGTGCATTCTCTAAGTAGGGAATACACTTTTTCGGTCTTATGAACCCCCGTGCTTAGAGTTCGCATGCGGGGTATATCATTATTGCCACTGACTATCTGACTAAATGGTTAGAAGTGAAAGCCACAACGAAGAACGATGCTCAAATGATAGCTAAGTTCTTATTTGAGAACGTGTTCACTAGATATGGGCTACCTATAGAGCTAGTAATGATAGATGCATTCACTTCTTGAATGAAGTCATTGAAAATCTTCTCCAAGAGTTCCTGGTAGTACACAAGAAGTCTGCCCCCTATCATCCACAAGCTAATGGGCAATCGGAGAGCACCAATAAGATTCTCTGTAATGTGCTGACCAAATTAGTGAATAATAAACGCTCTGATTGGGACAAACAAGTACACCATCTTGTTTGGGCATATAGAGTTGCCTATAAAAAGGTACTCCAAGCCACACCCTTTTAGATGGTATTTGGCTAAAATGCAGTACCACCATTGGACTTCTTGATACCTACACTGAAAGTAGCATAGGAGCATGAGTGGACAGGTCATGAACTCTCTTCAAGGATCTTTGATCTTGAATGGCTAGGTGAAACGAGACTGAGAGCTGCTGCATGGATTTATCTAGCTAAGAAAAGATAAAAGGCATACTTTGATGGCCATGTGAAGGATAAAGGCTTGAAAGTAGGAGACTTAGCATGCAAGAAAGCTAAAGAAGCATGGCTATGGGCCTGTGATCATGAATAGGATCTCAACTAGTGGAGCGGTTCAATTAGCTACTCTAGAAGGTGACGTCCTCCCTAGTTACATCAACGGATGTAGAGTCAAACTATATCAAGGACCCCTTACTGAGGAAATGCTTAATCGACTCAATACTACCAAGAAACACAAGGAAGAAGAAAAACAAATCTGAGAAGAACCGCAGGCAGAAGCTTTGGAATGTAGTCAAAGAATGAAATTGAGAAGACAAGGTAGAGATCAGCCTCGGATATATGCCTATGCAGCTCTAGGGTATCATATGGCTATGTGTGAAGCCCTAGGTGTAAGTTCCCACAGAATAATAGACCGACGTTCTTTTGTGACTTTAGACATAGGAGAACGAAATAGTGCAAGGGTTGTACGGTCCTTGATTGACTCAAGTGCAACCACTAGTGTTGTTAGACTTTCTTACTGTCAAGAGTTGAAATTACGTGTCAGTCCTATAGAAGCATACCTAATAGGATTGTGAGGTGTGGAAACCCCTTGCGTGGGTGAGGTGGAACTTCCCCTCTACATTCAAGATACTCTCATGATAGTTAAAGTGCTAGGATTTCAAGACGAGGACCTCACTAAGCCTCTTGTCTTGGGTCAAGAATCGATCTACGATCATGCAGTCAACCTGAACCTAAGAAGTGGACTTCTTCAAGTCTGGGTAAATCATAATCGCATTACAATTGAGTTAAAAAATGCACTCACGGAGCTAGGAAAGGCACCAACTCCTGGTCCTTCTAGGAGTACAAATGAAGATGATGATGCTATTCTTGTCCAAAACTATGTGATGCAGAGGGATGATGTTCTCAACAAAGAAGCCAAGGATGCAATGAAACTCCCTTCTTTTCCAAAAGTGATAGAAACATGGCAAGTAAAGAAGTACCCAACGTAGAGGAGGCACGCAGCCTATGCTCAAGGTCAAAAGAGAATACGAAGCAAGGTGTCTCAGCCATCGAAGCAAATCTAGGTATGAAAAGGCGAGCATCGTGTTGTAGATAAACCAGAGTGCTCGGCTATACATCATACTAGTGCTCAAGGACAGGTTACTAATAATTGTCTCTCAAAGATTCATCAACAAATGTAAGGTATATTTGGGTACCCAACAGGTCAATGAAGGCCGACCCACAATCAAGACGAATTTGGATGCCTAAGGCTTGTTTGTGGATCACTGGTAAATGAGTCCCTAAAAAGCTTGATTTCCAAGTAAACACTCTTGTAGAGCCTTTTATAGACCTCAAGAAATAAAAATGTAAAGCCACACATTATGTTTGGCAACTCAAGTCTTTTAATAAACCCCTGACCCCACTACGTAGACCCACCCCACCTACTTATCATATCCATATTCCATTCACCATTCGAAGGAGCACCTAGGAATCTGTCATCCACTAACCCCACATCTCACTCATGATCACATGTGCACTAACTAACCCGCTAACCACATCACATTTCATCTAGTTAATGTTGTAACGGGAACACATGATCACTTTGTGTCCATTGCAATGTTAACATTCATTTGTATATTCTCAGAACCAGTGATCAATTTCCTCAACATGGCAGATGCAATGGGAACGAGCTCTCAAGCAAGCATGAGCCAACAAGTGGTTGATTTAGAGAGCTTACCAATCATGTTGGAAACAAATGAAAGACCAGAAGAGTTGTAGGCCATACAAATCATACCAATATCGGACCCCCAACTGGCCATACCATGCCTATAGGAAAGGCTTCCCATTGGTTTACTGAAGTCGCAGGACCCTTGGGTTCCTAAGGTTTAGACCAAAAGCATTGTATTGCGTGAATAGGTCCTCAACTTGTTCAACTCTCAAGACTTGCCTAAATTCTGCCACATGATTGTATGGGTCTTGAGTGCCGTCGAAGCAATTCTTCATGGACTTAACCAACTAGGTCGGCCTCAAGGTCCTCGTGTGTTCTCTAGGTCTTGGAAGAGGGAAATCATCAACATTTCTTTGGTTCCTTGGGTCTCTAGGTCTCTTAGTTTCCACTCTATCCGTCTCCATTCTCGTTGTTTCTCTTCAAAGGGGTTAGCAAAGCTTTCTTCCGGCCTATCTCTACTCCTATCCCTTTGAGCTCCGTGAGCTTGGGATGTTCTAGCTCCTTGGTGGCCATAAGAGACATTAGATCTTGGTTGGGGAGAAATAAATTCACCCTTCCAAGTGTAGGCATGTCTACCATGTTCTAAGACCACAAAGATTCTCTCTGAAGTATTGTCTAAAATAGCTCACTTTGCATGGGCTATCAGGATCTTTGAGCTCATAAATTGTGAGGATTCCTATTTCATTAGGCTGTTCAGGCTTATACCTCCAAAAGGCCTCATCACTCTCTCGATTTAAGAGCAATTCTATGCTCTTATTGTCTTGGGGGTCCCACTCTAGAGTGATGATTCTAGTCAAGACTGATTTGCCTCGGGGAGTTCTAGGCTCTCTTCCTAAGTTTCCTTGCTCTATGTCCCCTATGTCTACTTCTGGGATCACATTACCAAATTCATCTATTCTATCAAGTTGGCTGGTGACTACGTACATTGTCCCTTCTTTATCTAGGTATGCACCATTCTCGAACTTGACCACTGGATGTTCTAGTCCAAGGGGCTGATCAGAGTTGTTAATATGCACAATGGATCTTCTTAGGCCGTCCTCATAGATGCGAGCACCTAATCGGTTGGTTCTAATGTATTCAAGTTGAGTTTTGTATGGACCTTCAGGTTTCTCTAAGTAAGCCACACCTGAACTTCCTATGGGTCTCTCCATACCATAAGACATCTCTGATTCGCTAGTTTTAGAGCTAGGGTAGTGCGGATAAGTGCTCAACTACTGGGCCCAAGACCTAGTAGTGTGATTGGCACTAGCCTCTAAAGACCTAAGGCTTTGTCGATCCCTCCCTAGATATCGTCCTGATCTAAGGTTCACATGCCTTGGATGTAATCCCAATTTTCCTAGTACAACCTCGTTGCTGAGTTCGTTTGTAATATTCACTTGTTCTTTTCAATTTTCTTAGGATGTCACTTCTTGTACAATCAATCTTCGTCACAAGGAACACTTGGTTTTTATCATACTTGAGTTTGATCGCTTGATTTGAATTCTTTTCCCTTAGGGTGTTATGGATGTAATCTATTTATACTTGCACTTGAGTGATTAGAGTTCTTGGACTAGAGGATGCTTAACGTTGCCCTAATCTATCAATAGCTCTATCTGTACTTAGCCTAAGCTAGGAATTGACAGAGGGAGTTGAGAATAATCCAACCTCAAGTGGCTTATCCCTTGCCCTTGTAAGCCTAGGAAGGGTATTCCCAAGCCTGCACTCACTTTTGCCTTGAATGCCCTTCAATCCTCTTAGAGGACCTATAAAATTCCCAAAGTTAGCTCAAGATTTAAATTCAATTGACACAACAGACCATTTTCATTCGTGTAATTCATAGACCAAATTGTCCTTTGGCTTTATGGAAAACAATCCTAAAGATGCCTCAGTTTTATTACCCCCTCATATGGTCAACTTCAAAAGAACCTATCTATAACTCCCCATATTCAAAACGAGCTTTCCAATGAGCTTAAGATCACTCCGAATGGATTTTGTATGAGGAAGTTATGAAAGTTAAGGTTTTTGGGGTTAAAACAGGGTTCGAATAGGCTAACAGGCAAAGAAGGTTTTCTCAAATTATTTGCTTATGGCCTCCCTATGTGTCCTATAGCACAATATTCATTCCCAAAGTTAGAAAAAATCCTCAAATTAAAAGCCCTAAAAAATTGGCTGAAAATTGCTATCAATCGCGATCGACTCGGCTGTCCATCGTGGCGTATGAATCTTAATGGACAAGGGGTGTCAGTTGCGATTGATGGGTCAATTGATGGACTGAGTTTTTTGAGGTTTTTGCGTGATTTTCTGTCAATCATGGTTTATGAGTCACGATGGACAGATTTCTCGATGAAATGGGATGTCAATCGTGATTTTTTTGTCTCTCGTGATGGACACGTGTCAATCATGATAGATGGTTGTCAATCGTGATGGAAAGGCAGTCTGTCATGGGGTGTCAATCGCAATTGATTGAAATTTTTACCTTTTTACATCTTGGTGTCAATTGGGCCTCTATGCATTGCGATGGACAAGAATTTCGCCGAATCAGCTATCAATCGTGGAGTTCTCTGTCGATTGCGATGGACACATGTGTCCGTCGTGATGGATATCATCTATTGCGATTGACATAGGTGTCCATTGAGGTCTATCGATTGCGATGGACAGAGCTGTCTATCACGATGGACACTATCAATCGCAATTGATACTATCAATCGTGATGGACAACAAAAATGCAATTTTTTTAGAAATTCTTGTGGATTTGTGATGTGCAAGGTCTCTAGTCTACTGTGGTGCACTTAGTTTTACCCAAAGATCAAAATTTTTGTCAATCACAATTGACAAAGATCAACACCTCGGAGACTGTGCAGAGCTTTTTTGTACCTGCATGACCTGCTAGAGATGATGATACAACCAAAACCTGCAAGAACACTCAAGAAACATGCAAAAACAACACAGAAAAATCGCTCTCTTGATCTCTCTGACAAATGAAATGAGGGGAATGGAAGGGGGAAGGGGATATGACCAAAAAACTAAAAATTTCGTGATGATGGAGATGGAGGTGGAAGATGGTGAGGATGGTGATGGTGATGGTGATGGTGATGGTGACGGTGATGGTGATGGTGATGGTGATGGTGATGGTGATGGTGATGGTGAAGTAAGAAAGAGAAAAATAAGGAAAAGTAAGGAAATTGCCTACAATGCCAACGTCACAACTCTACGTCTTACCATCACATGCTCGTCCTCAAATCTCTCTCCCCGGCAACGCGCCAAATTTGATGTCACTCTAGCACAATGGCAAGTACCACTTTGAGGAGATCCACCTCATAATTGTCAATCTGTGGAGACATGAGGACTAGTATGAAGACTATGAGCAAGTGACGCCGCAAGTGCGTGAGTGAGAAGCACACTAGCATGCACACACACACACATGCATGCACACAAGGCAAGAACAAAGAGAGGAACAAAAGAGTAGCTTCCATTACAAAAGAGTCATCATACAAAGTTCAAATCTACAACAAGCTAACCTCAAAAATGAGCTCTCTAGCTCTATTTATAGTTTTTGACTAGTTTTGGTCCTATCTAGACCTAGTGTCCGCCCTAGTTAAAAATTCGGTTCCTAGGCTATTTTGGAGGCTGAAACGAGCTCTGAAAATTATGAAAATTGGTACATAAATACTACTGATACTCCTCAAGCTCGAGGACTCCTCAGCTTGCACAAAATGGAGTAGGAAAAATAAAAAAATGGTATTTACAATGGTGTGAAGTGACTACAATCACTATTTGGGAAATATTTCTTCATGAAAAATTATAGGGCCTATTTGCCGGATCTGCGTTGAATGCTTTGCCTACTTAGTCCTTCCCTTTTCTTTGACTTTTTTCGTTGGCTTCCTTGTCTTGTAAGTCCTTGAGTGCCCTGACTGCTAGCAACAATATGTAGATGACATTACTTGGTGCAGAGAAGCTAAAGAAGTTTTGAAAGATGCTTAGATTAGAGGATAGGACGTTGAGCTTAAGGGGGAGTGCTGAGATATCAAGCTCAACATGTGATGATCTAAGATGATACATATCACTTTTTCATTTCTCTGATATGTATAGTGGTCACACCAGTATATGCTAGGGATACTTCTTTGAGCTTTATTAGATTCATCTATTCTGAGTGATGGCACATTTGTTTCCTTGCCAACTCACTCATTCACGGACATTTGGATTTTCCTTATGTACTGTCCTTTATATATTGCACTGGTTGTATTGTTGATTTAGGTCCTTCTTGTACATTTCTATTTATGTAATAGAAGAAGAAGAAGATCATTCTTCCTTGCCTCAATCTGTGTTTGTGCTCCTCTTTGATTGTGAGTGTGTGTCTGAGCTCTCTTCTTATCTCCTTCCTTGTGACATCAACCACCAATTTATAATGGATGTTCAAAGGATACATTGGATGCAGTTCATCTCTACATTTTATATTTAAGAACACCTCACAAATCTTACATGTGGCCATATAATTTTGAATGTCTACATACATTCAAAGCCACTAATACCTTTCATTTATCTTTTTGCTTGTTCCTTGAAACCCTTTGTGTAGCCCATATAGAACTATGCATTTTTCACATAATTTTATCTTTCACTTCATTACAACCTACAACCCACTGAGGAATTTTGCTCATTCCAATTTTACATCTCCAGAGCAAATTGTCTTTTGAAAATTAGTTATTTGATTTCCTTCGAATGCTCGTGAACTTCTCTTTACTCCATTTTGGATCAGGAGGCATGGTACTCAAATATTTTCCCATCCCTTTCCACTTATTTTCATATTTACTCTCGTTATATCTCTTTGTTATTCCCATTCGAATCTCATATATATTCTCATTTCCCTTCTTATTTTCTTTTCCGCTTCCTAAATTCTTTTGTTTTCTTCTTCTTGAAGATTAGCACCTTGGCTCCAATCCCAATGGCATATCTTTTTCCTTGATTATCATCCTAGCCAATGGCCCAACCTATACATATTGGACTTCTATCTATAGTAATGTAAATTGATCTATTGTCACTATAGTCAGCTTTTCTTAGCAATGGAGCCTCTAAGAGTTCATTTTTCAATTTTCCCACAACTTATGTATGGATATCCTTTCATTGAAATCTCTATCCTTTTTGTAGTAGTTGATAAAGTGGATCTGCTACATGTATGGAGTGTGGAATCCTTAAAACATCGAAAGCACATGCACCAAGAAATCTCCTCACATCAGTGATTGAGGATCAGAATTCTTTCATATTTTAAATAGCATCTACTTTCTTTGGGCATGGTTTCCTTCCTTTTGGGCCACATAGAATTCCTTCAATTAGTACTTCTTGCACTCCAAATACCAATTTTTCTATGGATTCAAACTTACCTCTTCCACGCAACTAAGAATGGATTCAAAATCATTAAAATGATCTTTACCAATCTTTCGACATCCATTCTCATCAAGAATCGCATCTTTGTCCTTCTCTTCACAACCTTTAATTAGATAATTATCAATGAATGGCATGGTGAGGTGTGGAATAAAATCTCTATATATCATATGCATACCATTCATCATATGCGCAACCAAGAATCTTGAGAGCCAACTAGAATTGTTCATAACCAGAATGCAAGTTTCCAATTGAGTAACTAGATCTCCCTGAGAAAGCTTCTGCATATTCATCTATGATGGGCATAGTTCCCATATTCGTAATTGTCACTTTATTAACTAGTTGTAGATCTTGAATAAACCTCAATGATCATTCTTTTTTGGTACAGTAAACCAAGGATTACAATAGGGAGCACTTGATGGCTCAAGAATCCCCATTCTAATTTTCTCATTCAACAGGTAAATCAACTTTGAAATATGAGCTTTTGGTATTGGAATTGGTTGAAGATTCCATGGTACGTGTGGTATCATAAAAAATTGTCAGTGGTGATACCACAGATGGATCTACACACCCAATTTCTAGGAAATCAAAGGAAAAAGCTTTCCCATGTCTAAATAGGAAGTCATCTTTCCCTAACTAGATTTGTTGAAGGGATTCTTTGGCGAATTCTTGACCTACCTTCCTCTTGTCCCTCAGTGGCAACTGATTCTTTGCTCCATCCATATGTTGATTACTATTTTTGAGAAGCAAAATTAGAACTAGTTTAATGTGTTTCTTAACTATTTTATGCTTTGTTTCAACAAAAACTTCTTTTTCCTCTTTGTCCTCTTCAAATTTCGCTATTACATTGTACATGGAAATAGAGTGTATATGAATCATGTAATCACTTCTCCTTCCATCAATCACTTCTTGTAAATTGAATAGTGTATTAGAAAAAGAGATCTCATTAAAAAACCTGAGAGATTTCTTCATCAAAATCAAGTACTCTACATCCATAGAAATTCCTCTGAAGGTGAGCTATATATTGTTTTTCTCACTTTTTTAATTCCAAAAAAACATAGAATTGGAAAGAACTAGTGTAAGAAAGTACTAAAGCTAGATATGAACATATTTACATATGGGAACCTTTCATTGTTTAAGCTTTCATAGTCCCAAATTATGAAAGCTTCCTTCAAAAACTTTGTTCATCAAGCTCTTCAAGAATAGGTCTCATTCTGAGAGAAGTCCTATTCATGATGTGATCCACACAAAATGTCATAAAGTGAATTGCCTTCTTTCCATCTTTGGGTCAGATTTGGACCTAAGCCAAACCATCTTCCAAAACTCTCATTTTCATTCTAAGCACGATAACATATGGTTATCCTAATATCAGCAAATAACTAGAATGCTCTTTAATGAAGAAGTTTTGGTAGTCACATACATCACCGATCATGACCAATACTTGTGGACATGCTCCAAAAAGCTCTCTTGGAATTATGTTAGCAACTCGGATTCGCCATCCTAGTTGCATATCTATTGGCCATTTTCCCTTCATATAGAGGTCTTTAGACATTCAATTAATTTCAAATACATGTCAATAAGAGCAACCATAGGAGTATTGGTCTTGTCCAACCTAACTAATGTCTCCATCATGGTAGGAGCCCAATGATCTCTAGTATAATGACTTGAAGAAATTACATCTTGAGAACTTCGTTCCAAATATATTTCCTCATGTGTACATGGATACACATTAGTTTCAATTTGCTCAAGCATGCTTTTTTCTTCTTATGCTTGTGCTAAGGAGAATTGAAGAGGAGAGTCTTTATCCATTCTCTCAAATTCTTGAGTGTCAACTATCAGTGGCCATTTTCTTCTTAAGAGGTAAAAAATTACTTCTAGGAATTCTCCCTTGGCTATCCCTAACAACTCACCTAGTGTAAATTCAATCACACTGTCAAGCACTCGCTTCTCAAGAACTTGCTTTAGATCCATAGATCGCTTGATGTGTAGCTTCAACATGTATGACATGTTCTTTGCTCTTCCATGGCCTCTTTTCAAGGACTTCATTTCTTGTTCGTGAGGAAGACTAGTAGTTTATGAAGGAACTGGCACCTTAGCAAAAGTAGGATATTGAGCTTGAGTTGGAATTTGATTTGGTTGATTTACGAGATACATCTCTTAGTTTTTAGAGCCTTTGGGGGCTTTGTTTACTACTAGTTGTGAAGATTGAGACTCTATCATTTGTTTAACACTTTGAATAGTGAGATCGCTAAATATCTTAAACATCTCCTCTATAGTATTAGGAGGCACAACATCTTTCACAGCCGACAAGTTAGCTTGAGGATTTAAAGCAGGCTAATGTGCTACATGCATCTATTCATCTTGCAAATCCTCACGCCAATCTTGCATAAATTTCACCATGGTTCTTTTCTTCTCTACATATCTCTTTCCTGCCCCTTCAATATCATTCCATCCTTCTCTAACTCCGAATTCAATTTCCATATCTTGTAATTGCAGAAGAAGTTCCTCACGAGCTTTTATATCTCTTGTTCGTCGGAATAAAGACACTTTTTCATGTTCTATTGTTGTCTTATCATATTCAAATTCCCTCTTAATGTCTAAGATGGACTGATCTTTAGCTTTATGAATCCATTTTAAAAGTTGTTCCTCGAGTTACCTTGTCAACATCTTTGAGTGCAAACATCTTTATGAGAGCCGACTTGTATTGTGACCGTCTTGGTTGACCTTCTATTATTAGTCAATCATGTAAATGCAATTTGGACACATACACAAAATTCTCTATTAGTTCTGCATCATTCATAGGTGTACATCCAACCTCGAGGTACCGAGCTTCTAGCTCATACTCATAAAATTGCACAATGTTTTTACCATTAAAATAACCACTTTGCTTAATAACATGCTGATGAAATGTTTGGATGGCACTTTGCCTCTTCTCGTCTTGCGCAAAATGCAAAAATTGAGTTATAACATCCATTTGAGTAATCATGGTATCTCCCATAACTAGACAGGTAGGAAAAATTTTCAGGTTATGCTTCTTACTATTTTCACTTTTTTGATTGATATGCGAAATCAAGAGTCCTACCTCTCACTTCCTTTCACATCGGGCACACTAGGTATGTCACGAGGTTCATGGAAAGGAGGTTCATATTTTTTGTGTAGACATTGCACATTTGGAGGTGCACATGGGTGAAACGCAAAGAAGGAACAATACTTTTTACCTTTCCTTGTACACAAATTAAAGTGTCTCACGTTTAGAGCACAGCTGATAATTTAAACATTACACATATTGAATTGCTTGCACGTTAGACTTTTAAGTACCCTTACACCATACAAGATAATGATCCCTTCCTGCTTACAAAGAGCTTTCTGGAGACCCTATCTGGGATCTCACTCTAATAAGGTGCTTGAAATCATCGTGATGCACTTCCAAAGCTCCTAAAACAAATTCAAATGAAGCATCCACTTGACCTCTTGTAGTTCAAAGCAGTTTATTTGTAAATGAACTCAACAGTAGGTTTTTTACTTGATTCAATCCTGAGATCGGGTACCCCAATCTCTAAACTTTCGACCATTAAACTCCAACCTTGTCTACTCATTTGACATGGGACATTCGTACTCATACCAAATAATAAATCGAAAACTTGTCTGCCTATATTTGAAGCGTTTCCAAATGATGTTGACAAACAACTATTAAGCATGCAACCGAATCTTGAGTCAGATCATCACTCATTATCTGCTGTAGGTATTATCAGTATTCCACAAAAGCAATCATTGTTTCAAAGTTCAAAGGTTCTTTACACTACCAAGAATTCTCTGCACATTTATGTTCTACATAGAGATGAGTCATATTCAAGCTATACATCAGAAAATGATCAACGTAGAGCATAAATTTAAATATGCATGAAAGATTTTCATAATCCATCAAAAGTACTATTACACATGAGAGATGCAGGCCTTAACTGCATACACATAGGGATGCGAATAATCAAACACACATACACCTAAACAGACATTTCACATGTAACTAAACACTTAATCACTTATTTGTGGGGGCACAAAAACATATATTCACGTATAGACAACTTTACACATAGTGCCATATATTTATGCATTCATATGTGCATGCGTGCAAGACTTTGACATACTCAGCGCTCCTAGATATACACTCATGAACCAAAAGAAAACCAATTATGACAAGATGTGTGAACATAGCTGTCTAGACAGTGAGACCAAATCAGTTCACAAGTACTCAAGACGCTGAGGAATGCACAGAAGAGTTCTATTCAAAACAAAACTTTACACTGATATGTATGCCTTTTTGTTATCCATCATAGAAAATGTATGCTCTGAACCTGTCTATGCTATCCTATACAATGATGCATGTAATAGTTTGTTCCAAATCACGTTTCAAATGAAGCAAAACCTATAGTTTTCGTGAAGGCCTCCCTTCCACCTCTCAAGACCTGACAGCTTTTTCTTCCTTGTTGAAGTTACCAATGTAGCCCTTCTTCATTTTCTTGTGTTGCCTCCACAGACCTATCCGGTCAACATGCAACCACTTTGACATTGAAGTTCTTCTTCATTAAACTTCAAAGTCAATCCTTAATTTGTCCCATTCATTTGCTGCTACCCGTTTTTCTCTTCACTGAAAGGTCCCAAGAGCACTACATGACGCAGTTGAGCCTTGGTAGACGAGGGAAAGACTACCTTCCAGTGGAATGGACTTAAAACAAGAGGGAACTAACTGAAGTTCTGATGAGCTATTCCTGTTGCTACAAGAATTGACTTTAGCACCCGATTTGGGTGTTGGTCAGACTGTCAAGTGCATGAGTCTTTGTCTGTCCATATCCAAAGCTCAAAATCACAAGCCATTATACAGTTACCATCTTCATTGACAAGAACATCTGTAGTTCTCACTTTTGTGGCACTAATAGAGCTGTTGAAAATGGCTGAGCTGAGATTTTTTAGTGTTTCTCTGCATAAATAGAGTCTAAGAGCAGCACAAGCAGGGATCAACTCTGACAGAAAAGAATTCATGTGAACTAGAATAATTGCTTTCCCATCTCAAAATTTGCACCAATTGAATTGTATTCAATTATATTTGAATACAATTGCACCAATTGAATTGTATTCAATTGTATTCAAAGTAATGATGTTGATGCGGAACTTAGAAAATGTATAAGAATCATATCAACTATAGCTTCAC
>CM035424.1:113068760-113121260 GCA_020310875.1 Ceratopteris richardii
AAAACCTAAAGAACTTGATAAAGAGCACATTAAGAATCAAGAAACTAGTCAGAGTAAACCAAAAGAACTTGATAAAGAGAAGAGTATAAACAAAGAACAAAAGAATATGATTGATGAAATTATTAAACAAATTGAACAAAATATGCAAAGGTCACCAAGACCTTATAAATCCGGGAGTTTAGTAACTGTTCGCCCTCAAAATTAAAAACACATATCACGGGAGTTGTATCTCTCCCTCATCAAAAGATACGAGCTGAGGAGTTGTATCTCTCCCTCATCAAAAGATACGAGCCGAGGAGTTGTATCTCTCCCTCATCAAAAGATACAAGCATGGGAGTTATAACCTACTTCCTTATCAAAAAGGTATTTATATGGATTTGTTTTACTTTCTTTTAAGAGAAAAATTATGAATTTCATTAATGATCTAAATAATGCTTTTCTAATCAATGTTTTGAGTGGTTTCATGCAGGTCAAGCAAGAAAAGACGATTTGATGAAAGCTACAAAATTTGACTTAATGTTACTTCGATTTTTACAGATGGATTTTCTAGAAGTCTTATTTTGAATTGAAATATTTGTTTTAAATGTGCTAATACTTATGTTTTTCACGAGTTTTTTTCGAAGATGAATTATTTTTTTCAGGTTCAAGATGAAGAATGGGAGTTTATTGACAAACAAGTTTTTCTTCAAAAAGAGATTATGAAAAACCTTTTATTTCCAGTTCTGCACCATTTTATTTCACTTTGCATTTAAAGTATGCATCAAATTATGTACAAACACATGTTGAGTTTTTCCCTTAGGTGCACGTCCATTTGCACCAATCTCCATTGTAACATGCATGATGAAATTTGCGAGCAAATTCTAAGTATAGGAGATAGAAACCTCTTCATCAAAAGCTCTTATCCCTTATGCACCATAATTTTGAAAATGCACATAAAGTATGCATGTGTTAGGGTCACACTACATGACCATGCATCTAGGCACGATCTGATATGTACCCATGCACATAAGAGCGACTGTAAGGATTTATGTATTTTTCACATTGCTATGTATGAGAGTGAGTGCACAAGCCTCACCATCAGAAGCTATTTTCTTCATTGATTGCACCATTAATTTTATACATGCATTTTAAAGTATGCATTTATAGGGCCCATTACATGGCCGTGCATAAGGCACTTGGATTTTAAAACCCATGCACATATTATGCTATGGAATTGATTTTTATTATTAAGCAGAAAACAGGTCTTATTTGGCGCATCTAGAGGATGCAGAGGTTTGGTGGGGGTGAATGTCGTAAAGATATTCATCTCTACTCTCATGACTTGACCAAACTCTCTCTAATCAATCGAATGATT
The DNA here is from genome assembly GCA_020310875.1 of Ceratopteris richardii. Classification (NCBI taxonomy): domain Eukaryota; kingdom Viridiplantae; phylum Streptophyta; class Polypodiopsida; order Polypodiales; family Pteridaceae; genus Ceratopteris; species Ceratopteris richardii. The sequence continues at coordinate 113,070,115 of CM035424.1, forward strand.
CGTCATATCAACATATAAATGAAGCTTGGAAAGTAAGCAATTCCACGAAAGACAACAAACGAGGTTTTGTTTTTCATCATACTTTTCTCTGCAGAGTGAATGCTTATGTGATGGCTACACAAATGTGTACTCTTGGCAATATTTATATATGACATAAAAATGATGTACAAGCTAGTCTTCACAATATATATCCTTGGAACTTCTGATATAGCAAAACTCTTAGTTGAAGGATTTGCTTAGTAATGACCCAACAATTTTGAACAATTCTTTGTGACAAATTTACTTGATCAAAAGGAATGTCATGAGCGCTGCCGTCATAAAGAAAAAAAGAGATGCATATTTTATGGTTGATGCTATGGATTGAAAACCATTGTTTACAAGCTTATGCTCGGATATGAAAAGAATGGTCACAATTGCACATGCAGAAACAAAGAAGAAAAGGATGGCCATGCGCAAAAAGAAGAGAAAAAAAAAATTCGTTCAAAGGACGAAAAGTATTTCCGCATTTCGTTTTTGATGGCTAACATTCCATATGGTGAAAGGTACGCAAGGAGAAGGAAAAAAGGAGGGCGCAACTCTCAGAAAAAAAACGTGGCTGACAGAATTGCTTATAGGATGCATAGAGACTCGGAGGTCGATTGGAGGAAAGGCAGGAGGCAGATAGACAAGGAAGCCAACATATGCTCGGGGGGGGGGGGGGGGGGGGGGGGGGGGGGGGGGGTTTAGGAAAACGATGTTGTGCTGATGCTCAGGGATTCTTTTCAGACATCTGAGATGTTCGCTGCTAAATAAGCAAGATGATCCGTGATAAAAGGGAGAGACAAGCCTGTGTGCGCAAGCCGTGGATGCATTAGATCATTATTGCATAGAATTCGTTGAGGAGACAGGATGAGACGGAGAAGATAATTAGCTTTGAACAGAGGGAAACTTTAGAGGCAATAGCAGCGCAGGAGGCCACTCTATGTCTGTTTTGACTTCAATAATGCCACGCGGTAGAAATCCTGATCTTTGATATAAATCTCCAGAGATTGTCTGGGGGGAGAGTTGTCATCCTTCACAAAGGCATTTGACAATAGCGGAAGATATCGAAGGCCATTCTGCGTTCAATTCTGGCATAAAATTCTATCGACAAGGTGCAGCAAATCTCTGATGTTTATGCTCTGGTAGCTTTTGATGAAGATACGCTGGGGCAAAGAGAAGACGGAGGTCAACTTTAATGATTGAAATCTAACATGAATGACACTGAACTACTGCGGAGACAGAGAGAGATAGATAGCCAAGGATCAAATATGCTATTTACCTAATTCCAAGTTGTGTATGTCTATGGTACAAAGAAGGGTGCTTGAAAATTATATTTCGCATGCAATGGGTGAAGCCAGACGCTAGAAATTGGAAGAACCCTGAACCATACGTAAATTCGGATCACTCCTCGCAAGCTCTCTGATTGTCCGACAGGTTTCTATTATATCAACTCTATCTCTGACGTGCGCTAAATTTGATGTACAGTGAAATTTTAGTTATTTCTCTTTGCTTTGTCTGCCGCTTTACTGAATCGTTTCCGGCTTTGTTTTGGAAATCTATTCGACTTCTTGAATATGCTACAATCTATTCATTTTCTTATGATCTTCTGACTTTATTTGATGATTCTCAGATATCGAAACTTCTGACATTGAAAATGATACTGAGTGTTGCATAATCATGTACTTATGATTGACGCTTTTGGTTAATGGTGAAGGTCTGTGTTATATATAATGTTTTCTGTATAAAACATTAAAACTTTGATTAACATAAAAACTTTATGATTATGATAAACACTTTATGATTCATGCGATGAAACCTTTTTTCAGCTACGTTTCTGTGTGTGTGTGTGTGTGTGTGTTTTTTTTTTTTTTTTTTAACTACTGATATATTAATACATGGAGCGCAGACTTGTACCTCATAGAAACTGTTTATCTTAATGAGACTTCACTCTGTCATGTATGCGACGAGAAAATATTTATCATTTCGTTTATCCACATGAAAACCAATGTAAGTATTTGATTCCATAAAGAATCGGCTTAAACTAATGATGAGTTCAAGGTTAAAGACGAAATTTTTTCCATTATCTAATAATTCCTATCAATGATAATGTTTGAACAAGTAATAAATTTTATGTTCCAATGAACTTACGAATTCAATTAGTTTTTAAACTGTTCTTCAATTGATAGTTTTGGAAGTTTTCAACTCTTTGAATCGACATCCGTGCATTGATATGCTAATGAAAAAACACTCCAGTCTCCAGAACTAACCATATTTTTATCTTAGAGATTGGTAAAAACAAACGTTATTTGTACTGTTGATCCTTTCAAATGCTAGATAATTGTGTGTGTAACATTTGTCTACCAAAACCTTTTTGCTAGCCAAGAGTAAAATGTGACATTGCTTGAATTACCAATACTCTTTTTGCATCTTCACTTCACCTGAGTTTGCTAAGCACCCCGTGTGTGCCGTATTTCAGCGGTCGCGCTGATCCACCGACCGTCGCTTTCGCGCTGACATATTGGTACCAATGTCGGGTCGTGAGAGATGCTCGGATGGTGGATCAAGTCATCCACCTAAATCGTTCGGCACACGCAGGGTGTCTAAAGCAGACTCAGCTTATGGAAATAAGGGTTCTAATGATAAAATAAAATAAAATAATGACATCAAAGAAAGTAATGGGAAACAATATTGTTGCAAAACTGCTTGAATAAATTAGTTGTTAAGCTAATGGTTCAAATCAATAATTCTAATACAAATGGAAGGTCTAAATAAAGGGATAAATGTCTAATCAATTGGATAGTTGACTAAATGAAAATAAAGTTTAAATGGATCTTCAATCTTGCTGCTTCTCTTTACTTTACTTCATTAGCTTGAACTCATCAATGTTTCTGCAAAGAAACATTATTATATTAGTAATATTACAGAAAATTAATAAGAAACATAAAATATAATTCACACAATATTTCCATACACATGCATATGTTCATGCATACATTAAAGCATTCACATGCACTCTAATGCATACATTCCTCATGCATACTAATGAACTTTACATGCATGCTTACAAATATACAATATATGCTAATACACTCACATACTAGCACACATGCATGCTTACATTACACACACTTCTAAATACATATACATCACTTTTGGAATACATATAATCATGCAAATGTAGAATTAATATGAACTAACATGCATACACACATTCATTACCTCACATGAATATGCACATACACACTTGCACTTTTGAAAACATACTTTTAATACAAAATCGTATGCATATTAACACTTAGATGTATGCATACAAACACATCCATGAGCTCTATTATGAATACAAACTCACTAAATAATTATAATAAATGTAGGTATATCTCCTATATACTTCTAACTCATGCATTCATAAGTAACTAGCTAAGCCAATTAATGTTTTCATATTCTCTAAGTATTACTCCATAATAATTAACACATCAAATACCTAAAAAAAATGATTTATGCAATAAGATAACTAAATTAACTTAACAATTTAACTCTCTCTCTCTCTCTCTCTCTCTCTCTCTCTCTCTCTCTCTCTCTCTCTCTCTCTCTCTCTCTCTCTCTCTCTCTCTCTCTCTCTTTCTTTCTCTCTCTTTCTTTCTCTCTCTCTTTCTCTCTCTCTCTTTCTTCCCCTCTCTCTTTTTCTCTCTCTTTCTTTCTCTCTCTCTCTCTCTCTCTCTCTCTCTCTCTCTCTCTCTCTCTCTCTCTCTCTCTCTCTCTCTCTCTCTCTCTCTCTCTCTCTCTCTCTCTCTCTCTCTCTCTCTCTTACTCTCTATCTCTCTCTCTCTCTCTCTCTCTCTCTCTCTCTCTCTCTCTCTCTCTCTCTCTCTCTCTCTCTCTCTCTCTCTCTCTCTCTCTCTCTCTCTCTCTCTCTCTCTCTCTCTCTACGTGCTGCCGCGCACAATTCTGCAGGGGGAGGGAGGGAACCTCTCTCTCTCTCTCTCTCTCTCTCTCTCTCTCTCTCCCTCTCTCTCTCTCTCTCTCTCTCTCTCTCTCTCTCTCTCTCTCTCTCTCTCTCTCTCTTTCTTTCTCTCTCTCTCTCTTTGCGTGCTGCCGCGCGCAGTTCTGCAGGGGGAGGGAGGGAACCTCTCTCTCTCTCTCTCTCTCTCTCTCTCTCTCTCTCTCTCTCTCTCTCTCTCTCTCTCTCTCTCTCTCTCTCTCTCTCTCTCTCTCTCTCTCTCTCTCTCTCTCTCTCTCTCTCTCTCTCTCTCTCTCTCTCTCTGCGTGCTGCCGTGCGCAGTTCTGCAGGGGGAGGGAGGGAACTTCTCTCTCTCTTTCTCTTTCTCTCTCCTCTGTCTCTTTCTCTCTCCTCTGTCTCTTTCTCTCTCTCTCTCTCTCTTCGCTGCTACAGCGCGCAGCGTTGAGGAGGGAGGGAGAGAACCTCTCTCTCTCTCTCTCTCTCTCTCTCTCTCTCTCTCTCTCTCTCTCTCTCTCTCTCTCTCTCTCTCTCTCTCTCTCTCTTCGGTGCTGCAGCGCGCAGCGCTGAGGAGGGGGGGGAGAGTCTCTCTCACACACATACATCACACACACACACACGTCACATCATACACGCACACACACACATATCACATACACATACACACATCACATACGCACATACACACATCACATACACACAAACATCACATACATATACACACATCACATACACACACACATCACATCATACACGCACACATCACATACACACTCACACATCACACACACATACACACATCACATACACATACTGCTGCAGGGACCCAGACCAAGCCATGGAATAGGCATGGGCATGCTTCCAGCAGGACAATCAACATCAAGATCATCATGCACAGCAGTACATGATGGCTTAATATCACGAGCACGAGGAGGGTCTAATGAGAAAGAAGGAAAAACAGAAGAAAGTAAAGAGCAGGAGAAAGTACCTGCAAAGAAACATTATGAGAAACTTGAGCTCAACACTCATTTAAATACATACACAAGTTGTTTCTAAACCACTCTTTTTAGTTTTAACTTTTAATCTACAACCACACTTTAATCTCCTTACTTCCACCACACTTTCCAGTTTAACTTTTCAACTTTAATTACACTTAATTTCTACTCCTCTCTTTTCATCTTCACTAATTCTCTCCACTCTTTCTCTTAACCAACTTTTTTCACTTTAAATGCATCTTCTATTGAGACCACTCCTTAAATCTCTTTAGTTACACAACTTATACAAGCCATTCTTTTTCCTAGCACTCATATAGTCCACTGGTTATTTATCCATTTAATTAATCATTTTAATTCTATTTACCCTAAATTTCTCAATTAAATAAATCCATTAAATTAAGCTTAGGTTAAGCTTTTAATTAATTAGAACCTTAGTTTTTAAATGCACACAAATAATTAAAGTAATTATTAATAACATAGTTTAATTTTTAAAACATAAATATGTAATTTATATATTAATGTTTTTTAAATAACATCTATTTTATCCCTTTAAATATAGTAAAACCCTAGAAAACCTATTGGAAACCCATAAAACCCCCTGGGTTAGACCTTTGAAATCCTTCTGAAACATTACCATTAACTCATTATAAATCATCTAAACCCTTTGGCTTAACCATTAGCAACATACAATCTTTGAACTTATGAAATCCTAGGGATAAATACGCATAATTCTTGAATGTAAAAATAGGAAATTCTCATTAAATGAGTAATTAGGGTAAACCCTAACATGAACATATGTCCTGCTTCATCCTACATACCTGAAAACACTTTCAAAATAGTTAATCCAATTAACACAACTGATCAACAGTGATATAAAAGAGGTTTAGAATTCACCAATAAATATTTTAATTTTCCAGGTCATCAATTGGAAGATGCAAATCTTCCCGACATCCACCGCCACCAAACCTGCACATCGTCCCGATGGGCCAACTTGCAGATTAAGGGAAGCAGCATTTTCAATGATTATCCTGAAATTAAATCATAGAACAACATCAATTCTTTTTTAAATATATTTAATCTTATCAAATTTTAAATCTTTTCAACATGCACATGAAGTTTATTTCAATTACATCTGGCAATGAAAACATATTAAAGTATAAAGGTAAACTATTAACCTTTTCAGTCAACAAACATTAGTTTACATTTTATCCATTTATAAACTATGTAAAGATTAGTATAAAACAGAATTCATTTTCATTCATTCAAATGCAGGTTTCGTCATATATATGCATTCACATATGAGCAATCAAGCATGCCAAAGAAATCTACTAAATCTACTTGGACAGACAACCGCCTTGTATGCCCAATTTTAATCACTAGATGTGTTTTTTCACAACTAGTTTCTTCATATAAATATGATGTAAACTTCATATCGATAATAAATGTAAATACCTTTTTGGGGTGGAAGAAGGTATAACTTCCATGTCAATTTTTTTTTTTTTTTTTTTGCTACTTTTTTGTTTTAAAGGGGAAAGGCTTAACCCCTTAATCCGAGCTAAGGATCTAGCTGCATGGACAAGAAAGATCTAGGTTTTCACAGACATGAATCATGCAACAATATGCTCCTACACATATACAACTACTTTCGTTATCTAAATGAACTACAAATCCTTCTATTTTTAACAAATCTCACTTAATCTATAAATGTAGAAATATAAATTATATCTATTTTCCTAATATGGTTAAATAGAGTCCTTTATAAATTAATATTCTTCATTCCAGTTTTTATCAATTAGTTTTATATGAATGCAAAGAAAATACATAAATCAAAATTGTATGACAAAGAAAAATACGACCTAAAATCAACTTCATCTTCAATCTGCTTCACCTTTATACATCTTAATTTGTTCTTCAAAGACCTGTTAAAACTCAACCAGCAACAGCTAGACACGCAAAATTATTAAATTTCATATTCAAATCTTCTCTTAGTTTTCCTGCAAAAGAAACCCACACTAAAAAAATTCATTCATACATAATTAATCATGCTCATCATCAAACATTACTTCATACATTTCATCATCTCTTTGTTTAAATAATTTAATTCTTTTGCCAGCAATTAAGTTTTTAAGAGGAGTGCCATCTAATTCACGTAAGGCATACGTTCCATTATCATAGGTTTTGACTATCACATAAGGTCCAAACCAACGTCTTTTAAGTTTCCTACGGGCATCATACTGAGAATCAAACGTACTATCATACAGTAAAACCCAATCATTAACTTGAATTGGCTTTGGCCTTAACCTATGTGATTTATCAAAATACTTCTTATTTTTCAGTCGAGAATCTTTTAGTTTAACTATAGCCTCTTCTAAACGTTCATTCCCTTGCTCTAATTGTTGGATTCACAGAGCTAATAAATCTTCTGTTGATAGATTATCTTCCCATGGCAAAGTAGTCCAAGTAAGAATTTGCGTATGCACAGGGAATATCGGTTTCTGGCAATACATCAACTCTGCCGGCATATACCCCGTTGTTCTAGTGCAGGTCATTCTATCAGCCCACAACGCAAATGGCAGATATTTTGGCCAATTCTTAATTTCTCCATTACAAGCTTTGGAAATTGCTTTAATAATAGGAGAATGCCCTCGTTCAATCTTCCCATTAGCTTCAAGGTTGTAAGCAGTAGTAAGGGCTAAGCGAATTCCATGCCTAGCAAAGAATTCTCTAGCCTCCTGCGCATCTAACTCTCCCCTATCAGCCACTACCTTTTCTACATAACCAAATCGTGAAATGATATCCTCAAGAAGAAATTTGCATACATTAAAAGTTGTCTTAGATCTTAAAGCTCGGCCTTCTACATGATTCATAAGATCTTCACGTGCCAAGACTATATATTTCATCTTATCGATACCTTTGGGCATGGTAACTAAGTCTACAACCCATTTATAATGGATGCATGGTGGATAGGTAGGATGCAACGGATCCCTATGTTTGACTGAGGAATGAATCTGACATACTTCACATGAATTCACATACTTTTTAACAGTAACATAAATCCCTGGCCACCAGTATCCTTCTTTAATTTTTTCATACGTAGCTACAAAACCTTTATGTCCTGCCCATAAAGTATCATGCATACTCTTCATGACTTGTAACTGAAGATCCTTAGTACCTAGTACTCGTTGTGGCAATCTAATTTTTCCCCTAGCATGTCTCCAAATTAAACCTTCTTTCAGAAAAAAGTTGTAAGCTCTTTTCCTAATATTCCGAAATCTATTTGAAGACCATGAAGGTGCCCTAACCAAAGTACTTAAATACTTTCCAATATCCTGCCACTCTCCTTCGTATTCTTCAATATTAAACTGTTCATATGCGTATGCTTTAGAATCATAATTAATTGCATTTATTTCTAATTCTGTTTCTTCCTCATTATCAAATCTAGCTCGAGAAAGCATATCAGCCACAGGATTAGATTTACCTGCAATATGTATCAAAACAGGATTCATAAACTTGATGTATGAAATCCATCTAATCATGGCAATGTCGGGTGATGAACAGTTTGTAATCATTCCAATCAGAGGTAGACAATCTGTCTCAACTATTACATTTGCACCTATAAAATATTCTTTATCGGATTTTAATGCCGTGACTAAACCCCATAGTTCTCGTTTAATTTGCGGATAATTTCTTTGCGTATCGTGTAAAATCTTTGCTCCAAATCTCACAGCATACCTATTGCCCTCTTCATCGTCCTGACCAATAACCCATCCTATTCCTATAGGGCTCATATCAACAGTTAAAATGATAGGCTTTTGATCAGTATAATCTACTCGCTTTAAAATAGGAGCTTCAAGAAGTAATTTCTTTAACTTTTTCATAGCTTTTGAGTGTTCTTCAGTCCAAAGAAACTTTCGATTCTTCCTTAGTAAAGCATAAAGACAGTTTGCAACATGTGCATAGTGTGGGATCCAGATGGCATAAAACACACAAGCACCAAGGAATCGTCTTACCTCACTAATATTACTACAGGTTTCAGAAATCTTGTTTATAGCGTCGACTTTAGGTGTATATGGCCTCCGACCGTAATGTCCACATAAATGCCCAACTATAAGTACCTCATTGACACCAAAAACAGATTTCTCAATGGAGAATGTGAGACCAACCTCTTCAAATCTCTGGAAAATCCTTTCACAGTCAGAGATATGATCTACTACAAACTTCCTGCAGCCAGAGGAATCTAAAGTTTCATCTTTCGCATTCTCAATACATCCTTTAATAGGAATATCATCAATAAATGGCATGGCTATATTAGGAATGAAGTCATGTAATACTGAATTCATGGCGTTCATCATATGCGCTACTGAATTAGTAGCTCCTTGCAGCAAAGTGCACATGCGAACTAAGCCTAAAGGAGTTTTCATGGTCGTAATGTCTCTACTTTCAATAGCAAGCCGAAATTGATCGTAGCCAGAATACAAGTCTCCCATTGAGTAAATGGCATGACCAGCGAAGGCTTCAGCGAATTCTCCTACAATGGGCCCAGTACCTACATTCCTAATAGTAACCTTGTTAACAGGTTGTAAATCTTGAATGAATCGTAACTTGCCATTTTTCTTAGGAAAAGTAAACCACCTATTCGAGTAGGGTGCAGACCATGGCTCTAAAATTCGCATGTGAATCTTTTCTTTAAGAAGCCGCATTAACTCTGGTAAGTGGGCTTTCGAAATAGGTATGGGTCGAAGATTCCATGGAATGTGAGGCACTGTAAAGATGATCATTGGTGGTACAATTTGTGGGTCTGCACAACCTATCTCATGGGAATATAAAGAAAATCTTGATTAGCTTTAAAGTTTCTTCTGTGAAGGTATGACCTATATTTGTGCACTCTCTTAAATAAGGATCATTGGTAACTTGCCTAAACTTCTCTTCACTCTCTCGTGGTAACGATTGGGCAATCGGATTAATTTTTTTGTCAACGGTTTTGTATTTTGTATTTACTTTTGCTTCCTTTTCATTATTCATGAAAAATTTAATAATCAAATCATATTCTTCAATAGAATTTAAAAGTACAAATCTAAAATTTTCTTTTTCATGCAAAATATTTTGAAGTTCTTCAATCAATGAGTTTGAAGATAAAGTTTCAATTACGGTTTCAATGTGTTCATCAGATGAAATGAATCCTTTCTCTTTATAAAATTTTTCATAATGTTTTATAATTTTTTTAAGAATTTGTTTATAATGACTGAATTGCAAATATGATGAAGGGAAATATAAAGAAAAACTATCTAAAATATCTACAGATGGATGCGAGACATCAAACCAAGAACCACCGTTGTCTCGCTCAACAGTGGCATCTAGGCAAAATTTTGATCATAATAAGTTCCAAACTCACGAAGAGGCATATGATCTTCGCGTATCTTTTCATGAGAATGGATGGGCGTCTTCCTAATTTGCTCCCTATTTCGTACATGGTTTGGGCTGACTATCATAACTTGGAGTGATTGTAGATCATCTTTAGATCTAATTCTTGCGTATGTTGAGCCGTCATCCATTACTTTAGTCTCCATTCTGGCTTCACATATAAATGGTTGACCTAAGATAATTTCATAAGAGCAGTTGTCCTGAATGAAAAAGTGGAATGTCTCAAAGATTCCACCTATCATTAGAGGTATGTTGGCACATGCTCCTAGGAGTGATCCACAACCATTGTCCGCGGTTTGCATTATCCAGCCGTGATTTTTATCAATAGGCCATTTAAACTTATCATATAATCACATTGATTTCAGACCCAGAGTCAATTAGGGCTAAAGCAGAATATGATCTCTTCTGATCTCCTAAGTTAACTTTAATCTCCGGTGTGCCTCTCGCCCAAAAACTTTTTCTAAAATCACTCTCTGATTTTTTTGTTTCATCATCTGGTACAATCGGCCCTAAGAAATTTTTGTTCACATTACAGGTATTATCTTCTTCATCCTCTGAGTCTAAAAGAGATTCATGAATCAAGTGAGTTACATCGGCAACATCTTGCATCTCTACCTCTTGTGACAGAGGGAATCTCTTCCTTTTAATTAGTTTAATAAAATTTTCCTTAAATTCAATTTTTGCTATTGAGAAGATTTGTTCTAAAGTCATTGTTACTGCACTTTTTAATAAGATGTCATACAATATTTCTTTCGAATCAACTTTTTGTTCAAGTTCAGAAATAAGAATAGCTTTCGGTACTCATTTTGGTTTCTTTTCTGGTTTCTCTTCACGTTTTGTTTCAGTTCTAGGAATTTGCTCTACTTTGTCTGATGTTTGAATTGGCTCACTAAACACAGGTTGTTTACCCTCCCTAATTTCTTTTCTTCGCTCCTCATTTGTTTTAGAACTTTCACCTTGTTCAAACTGAACTTTCTTAGGCTTCGGCTCATCTCTCATCTTACTTCTAGTCATTCGTCTACCTGAATCATTTGTATCTTGCTCATCATCCCTCTTTCTTTTCTCTTCAACATTCGCAATAGCGAATATATAGAGAATTGATCGACAGGAGAGTTCCACGCAGTTTTCTGCATAATATCATCTCTCGCCTTTATCAAAGCTTCAATTGAGTAGTTCCTCGTTTCCCTTGTTTGTTCGGAATCAGAGTCACTATCAACATATTCTAGTTTAACAGCAGAAGCAGATTTCGAAGACTCAGAAAGGTTTTCATACAGCTTTTGCATCCCTCCCTTTCCCCAATTGGAAGCTAAGGGTAAATGTGTTCTATAGTCGCACAATCGCTTGTCAATATCAATTACAAGTCTTTTCTCTTTCGCATCTTTCAATGCTTCACATGTGTAAGTCAAATGATCTGTGGCATCGCACCAGATACATCTCCTCACATTGGCATTTCTCCTTTCATTGAAATTTCTTTGGTTAAATGCTTGAGGAATTGGTTGAGGAATTGGTTGGGGTACAAGTAGAGGATTAGGAGGTATAAAAGGTGGATTAGGAGGTATAAAAGGATGATTCGGAGCTACTAATGGTGGATTTGGAGCATTTACTGGTTGAGGGATAACTAGTCGGATGAGCTTGCATTGCAGGTTTATCTTGTAGGTTTAAAGCATACACCACATTCTGCAAAGCCGCTACCTCTTTGGACATATTTTCGTGCATATGCATCATATTGTCCAACTTGTTAAACAAAATCTCAAATTGTAACTCAGTTGGTACTCTAGATGTGGATGCCGTAGGCTCAACTTTTGAATCTATATGTGTATCCCTAGTTGCCTGAATCGGAGGAAAACTGGAAGATGGTTGAGACATTGAATCATAAAGAAGTGTTTTGCGTTGCTTCATGTGAGCAACCGCTTCAACCACTGTTTTCACTACACCCCAGTCATTTGTAAGCCCATATTTCTTTCCAGGTTCTTCAAGCCTACGCTCAACCTCTACTCTTATATCTGGAGTCAAGATTTTAAGGAAATATAAAATGATATCTGGGGTAAGGGCAACTCTATCCTGTTCAGGTAGTTGAGAGAATCTTTTCATAAATTCTCCATGGAGTTGAGTTAAAGAAATGTGAGGCTTAGGAGAACTAATCCATTTCATAAATCCCTCTCTATTGTGTTGACTATAGTCCTCTAAATAAAATTCTTTATGTAGCTCTTTTCTAAACTCATCCCATTCCTTATTGTCATGTAGATCCATAATAGCTTTCACTGTACCTATGGCAAGTCGTCCAAGATAGGATTTCCACTTTGTTTCAGGTAATCCGTGTAACTTAGCTAATTCCTCAAACGTGTCTAAATAATTTGTAACATTCATACCAGTAAATTTCCCTTTATCCTTTAATAACGTTTCAACTACTTTTTGTCCTTGCGTCTCGTGCATCATAGTTTGAAATAGTTCGTCCATTTTTGAAGTTTGTTTTGATCTAGCTTGAACAATTTTAACTATATCCTGAACTTCTTTTGTTACTCTTTCCTTATGTTCAGCTACTAATTCTGAAATTCCGTTAGAGTCCAGCTTGATAAGTTTTTACTATCCCAATATGCTTCAAGTAAAGCTATGATTAACGCTTAACCTATGATTAACAAACAGTTGCCTTTAACCTATACCAATAATTCAACCTTAAATAAAATTTTGCACCCAAGAATGTAAGAGTAAAGAAATTATACCAACTGCTCGAAGATGAGGCTCAAAACAGTGCTTTCTGTGAAATTCAATACATTTATTGATTTGAATCAAAACCTAAATACATAGTTTGCTAAAAATGGGTGCAAACGTTTTGTGCTTCACATGTTGATGAAAGGGGTGGCGCGACGAGGTTCTCCTACTTGCCAATCTTCGTGGAGGCGCTCAGGTCACCAGACCAGCCCTCGACACCAAGAAGATTGCAAGCTCACGTAAATGCCACAGCTTCCAGGGATGAAGACGCAGCTGCACTGATGTAAAATCGTATGAATGTATATGCAATGCAAAATTTAAAATTTATACCTGAGCTGCAACGCCGTTTGTTCACGTCAGGTTCACCAATGTCAGGTCGTGAGCGAAAGCGACGGTCGGTGGATCAGGGCGACCGCCGAAATACGGCACACGCGGGGTGCTTAGCAAACTCAGGTGAAGTGAAGATGCAAAAAGAGTATTGGTAATTCAAGCAATGTCACATTTTACTCTTGGCTAGCAAAAAGGTTTTGGTAGACAAATGTTACACAAACAATTATCTAGCATTTGAAAGGATCAACAGTACAAATAACGTTTGTTTTTACCAATCTCTAAGATAAAAATATGGTTAGTTCCGGAGACTGGAGTGTTTTTTCATTAGCAAATCAATGCACGGATGTCGATTCAAAAAGTTGAAAACTTCCAAAACTATCAATTGAAAAACAGTTTAAAAACTAATTGAATTCGTAAGTTCATTGGAACATAAAATTTATTACTTGTTCAAACATTATCATTGATAGGAATTATTAGATAATGGAAAAAATTTCGTCTTTAACCTTGAACTCATCATTAGTTTAAGCCGATTCTTTATGGAATCAAATACTTACATTGGTTTTCATGTGGATAAACGAAATGATAAATATTTTCTCGTCGCATACATGACAGAGTGAAGTCTCATTAAGATAAACAATTTCTATGAGGTACAAGTCTGCGCTCCATGTATTAATATATCAGTAGTTTTTAAAAAAAAAAAAAACACACACACACACACAGAAACGTAGCTGAACAAAGGTTTCATCGCATGAATCATAAATCATAATCATAAAGTTTTATGTTAATCAAAGTTTTGATGTTTTATACAGAAAACATTATATATAACACAGACGTTCACCATTAACCAAAAGCGTCAATCATAAGTACATGATTATGCAACACTCAGTATCATTTTCAATGTCAGAAGTTTCGATATCTGAGAATCATCAAATAAAGTCAGAAGATCATAAGAGAATGAATAGATTGTAGCATATTCAAGAAGTCGAATAGATTTCCAAAACAAAGCCGGAAACGATTCAGTAAAGCGGCAGACAAAGCAAAGAGAAATAACTAAAATTTCACTGTACATCAAATTTAGCGCACGTCAGAGATAGAGTTGATATAACAGAAACCTGTCGGATAATCAGAGAGCTTGCGAGGAGTGATCCGAATTTACGTATGGTTCAGGGTTCTTCCAATTTCCAGCGTCTGGCTTCACCCATTGCATGCGAAATATAATTTTCAAGCACCCTTCTTTGTACCATAGACATACACAACTTGGAATTAGGTAAATAGCATATTTGATCCTTGGCTATCTATCTCTCTCTCTCTCTCTCCGCAGTAGTTCAGTGTCATTCATGTCAGATTTCAATCATTAAAGTTGACCTCCGTCTTCTCTTTGCCCCAGCGTATCTTCATCAAAAGCTGCCAGAGCATAAACATCAGAGATTTGCTGCACCTTGTCGATAGAATTTTATGCCAGAATTGAACGCAGAATGGCCTTCGATATCTTCCACTATTGTCAAATGCCTTTGTGAAGGACGACAACTCTCCCCCCAGACAATCTCTGGAGATTTATATCAAAGATCAGGATTTCTACCGCGTGGCATTATTGAAGTCAAAACAGACATAGAGTGGCCTCCTGCGCTATGGAGGTGATCGCAATCCGGGTGGATCGGGTCCGGTCGTGGCACACACAGGGTGTATGAAGCTAATGAATGTTGGAAGGTTTAAAGATGTGAAGGTGAAATTAATGTTGAGTATGGAGAAGAGAGAGATGTTGAAATAATTATGGGAATGGGAATGTAGGTGTGCAAGTTAGATTGATGACATGAATGATAAGAATGAAAGAGAACCATACACACGAATCAAATTTGGAAGGAAGAATGTTCCATTGGAGGAGCTTCTTAAACACTTCCTAATTCTAATCCATATGTATAGCCTTCTTTGGATGATATGTATGCATGATGAGAATAGATGGAATCCTTACACATAAATCAGTTTCGAAAGGAAGAATGGTCCAATATTGGAGCTTCTTATACACTTTCAGAAACTAATAAATATGTATGGATTTGTATGGATTATATTGCAAGTGAATTATGATGATGGATTTTACTCACAAGCTCAAAGAAACATCCTCACTGGTTCAACGCAATACTGCGGAGCCTTCTCACACATAGAAGAAATAGAAGACATGTAAAAATACTTAAGAGACTGAGAGAGGTGACAAGAGACAAGTGACAAGTGACATGAATTAAAAGAATTTGAATTAAGTTACATGTAAAAGATCGTCGTGGTACGTCATGCTAAGCAGTCTACTGATCAAAGGTGGTTCCGACCCTCAAACCATGACAGTTCAACCGAATGTCACACGTAAGAAGGTGAGTTCCACTCCAGTGACCCTATGTCTGTCTAGGCTCGTAACGTCTAACTAAAGAAGTCTAAGACTCATTAAAATCAGCTCTAACTGACTCACACGCTCCACTGAGGGTGAGTCAAGATAGAGATGCTGGTTTCAAGAGCCTATCCTAAATTGGAGTTCTAACTTAAATTTGAAACTAGGTTCTATACTCATACTAGCTCACCTTGGATCCTCACTCGCTCAACCGAGGGTGATCGTCTCAAGGAAACTGTAAGCTAGCATGAGCCCTATGGATGCCTAACAATGATGCTCTAGGAGTTTGGAGGGGGGTTTATATAGTTTTTTGAATGAATTTGGGCCCTTGGATCTAGAGAAATCAACTCTCAACTCTAGGATCACTACTTTTGATTACAACCATTTGATTAATCAAATCAATGGCTTGGAATTGTTCTTTCTATCAAATCTAGTGTAAAGGAGTGAAATTTAGGCGCCCTCATTCTCCACCATTGGATCTGGGGATGATCTGGACCGTCGGATCAGTGCTGACATCAATTCGGATAAGATAAGCCACTATTTTTGGAGAAATGCTGCATTATTGATCTTTGATTGTAAAAAAGGTCTTCTTTTATGGAAAAAATTCGTGGATCCTCCTTCCTTTATGCTTTAGTGCATCTCCACCCTTGAATATGAGCTCATCTTGACCGTACAACATGGTTCAATCATATTTTGACATGTGGCAGACATTCAAGCCTTCAATTTTCTTATTCTAGAAAACTGCGGTGACCTTAAAAACTGGACTTTGTGCTCTTTGACCCTCCAAAAAATCTTTGATGAAGATGAAACATTGTAGGACTATGTTTCCAAAGATCTCCTTCAGGAATATGCAGAAAAAACTCCCATCTGAATCTAACTTGTACAAGTTTGACTACATTTGGAAGCTTGCAAGGTGGCATTAAGGTGTCTAGGAAGCTCGGATAGCCTTGAAACTTTATACAAATATGTAGCCACATATGGTCTTTATACATGCCAAACCATATGGCTAACATAAATTTCTATACAAGAATTTGTAGGGTCAAACTAGAAAAAATACATTTTTACAAAATGAACATAGCATATCAATGTGCTACCAAATCCATTTTCTGCTGAAATTTGGGCTATAGACTGCCTTTGACAATCTTTACAAGTATATGGATTTTCATCTAATTTGGTGACAATGAAATTTTTGCCCTAATTTCCCAACTTTGACCAGCTTTGACCAACTTTGACCGCTACCATGGACTTTCTTGATTTCTTTGAAACTTTGTATGTGACCTTCCTTTTACATCCTTGATGCATCCTGGACTTCTCCGGGAATTCTGGCTACCTTCACCAAATATGTTTTTTTTGTAGGCCTTCACAAGTGAGAGAGGAGAGAAAATCTCGACGACATTTGCCCCCACTAAACCTGCGATTCCTCCGGAAGCGCCACTCTAGCATCTATGAAAAACAAAATGTTCCAGGCATCAAATTCTTTTATAGGCAACATAAGAAACATGGAAGGAAAATTGATTATATGCATGAATAAGTAGGTAACGTGACATGAAGCAAAATTTGCATGAAAGAAATAATTGAAACAGGAAACATGAATATGCATGAACAAATAGGCAACATATATGAAAATGAACAAGCAACATTGGCAACAAGAAAGAAAAAAAACAAGCATCAATATGAAGTGGAAGTGGTTGTATTGAGTCGTTTTAAGCATCAGTTCCTCTCATCTTGAAGAAAATTTTGTGCCTTTTTCATAAAGCAATCTACCTTAAATATGATTATAAACAAAGATTTAGGATTTTCAAGAGACATCTTTCATCTTTAGCTTATTTTAGATCAACTCCTTTCCTACATAAATATGAATATGCTCTTTCTCTAATAACATGCAAGGAAATCTAACTAAACTCCACTAATGCATAAATCTGCTTATATAGCCCGTGATTTATTCTACTATGCCTCTTTATCCTCCTTTGGCTTGCTCTTTTTTTTTTTCCGATGATGATGATGATTTGGCAACTTTATGGTTACGATCACTTTTTTGGGGTGGAAGAAAGTGTAAACTTCTTGGTAACATGTAGCTTTTTTTTTTTTTTTTTTTTTTGACGAGGAAAAGTTAAACCCCGATACAAGGTACAACCATTTTTGATGACGGAGAACAGTCGTTTAAACTCCGATACAAGTGCTGTGAGATGGACTAAGGATGTAGAAACATGCAATAGCAGGAGCTAGGATTTCAACAATTATGCTTTCGATATAGGATACATATGCATGTTTATATATGAAAGTCATGTCACCAAAATAAACCTCCAAATCTACATGCCCTATCTTTCCACAATCCTAGATTATAATCAATTCCTTAGTAGATAAGTTACTACTTAAGATACAATTTTACACAAGTAGAGAAATCATCATTTGCCCTTTTTGACTCAAGTGATGTGGATATGCAATGCAATGCAAAGACTGAAAAAAACATGCATGAAACAAGCATGGAAAAAAAAAAATAGAATGAACTTGAAAAAAAACAAAGCAACATGAACTTGAAAAATTAATGATATTTTTATATGTTTTTTTTCCTTTTTTTATTTATATTTTTATTTTTTATAGCATGGATACTCCTGTTTATGAATCGGCCTCATTGTTGTCATCTTCTTCAATGTCCTCATCCAAAATGTACTCGTCATTATCACGTTTCTTGAATAGCTTTATCCTTTTACCTGCAATCAAAGTTTTTAGTGCAACACCATTTAATTCACAAAGAGCATATGCACCATTGTTGTTGACTTTTGATACAATGTATGGCCCAAACCACCGTTGAGTGAGCTTTTTGTGTGCATCATATTGAGAGTCAAATGTACTATCATAAATGAGCACCCAATCTCGTACTTCAATTGGATTAGGACGCAGTCGATGAGTTTTATCAAAATAATGCTTATTCTTCATTCTAGATTCTCTTAATTTTTCAACAGCATCATCAAGTCTTACTTTACCTTGTTCTAACTGTTTAATGCGCAAACTCAAAAAATCATCAGTAGACATGTTTTCAGACCAAGGCAAATTTGACCATGCAAAAATATGAGATTGAATTGGAAACAATGGTTTTTGACAGTACATAAGTTCAGCAGGCATATACCCAGTAGTACGTGTGCATGTCATTCTATCTGCCCAAAGTGCAAAAGGTAAGAATCTAGGCCATTGTTTGATGTCACCATTACATGCTTTAGATATGGCTTTCACAATAGGTGGATGCCCTCTCTCTATTTTACCATTGGCCTCTGGATTATATGCAGTAGTGAGAGACAAATGAATACCATGACGCTCAAAGAACTCTTTAGCTTCTCTCGCATTTAACTCTCCACGATCGGCAACTACTTTCTCTATGTACCCAAAGCGACTTATGACATCTTCAAGCAAGAATTTGCAAACATTGTAAGTGGTCTTAGATCGTAGTGCACGTCCCTCTACATGATTAGTTAAGTCTTCTCTTGCAAGTACAATGTAACGCATTTTGTCGATACCTTTAGGCATAGTTACAAGATCTACTACCCACTTGTAGTGAATACAAGGTGGATAAGTAGGATGCAACGGATCTCTATGTTTGACTGATGAATGAAGTTGACAAGTAGAACATGTAGAAACATAGCTACTAATGTCAACATACATCCTAGGCCAATAATAGGTACTTCTAATTTTTTCATATGTTCCAAAAAATCCTTTATGACCTGCCCATAATGTCTCATGCATTTCCTTCATTACTTGCAATTGAAGACCTCTCTTTCCTAGGACTCGTTGTGGATTCTTAACCTTACCCTTAGCATGTCTCCAAAGATAACCATTACATAGGAAAAAGTTATAAGCTCGTTTCCTAATGTTATGGAATCTATTCGTAGTCCAGCTAGGTAATGGTTGTAGTGTACTCAGATACTTTCCTATGTCTCTCCATTCATCTTCATACTCAGACTCATGAAATTTCTCATACTCATATATATGTGGAACATAGTCAACTAAATTCACATTCTTTATTAGATCACTTTCAAGATCATCATCAAATCTAGCTCTCGATAACATATCAGCAACTGAGTTTGACTTACCTGAAATATGAACTAGCTCAGGATTTATGAACTTAATATATGAGATCCATCTAAGCATGGCTATATCAAGAGATGAACAATTGGCTATCATTCCAATGAGAGGCAAACAATCAGTCTCAACTTTGACATTTGCACCAATGAAATATTCTTTGTCTGTTTTCAAAGCTGTTACCATACCCCATAGTTCTCGTTTGATCTGTGGATATTTTCGTTGTGTTTCATGTAGAATTTTGGCACCAAACCTAATTGCATATCTATTCCCTTCACTATCATCTTGACTTATGACCCAACCTATACCAATAGGACTAGTATCAACAGTCAATATAATAGGTTTGTTAGCAACATAGTCTACACGCTTAAGGATGGGAGCTTCAAGCAATAATTTCTTCAATTTACGCATAGCTTGAGTGTGTTTGTCAGTCCAAATAAATTTTCGTTTCTTCCTCAACAAGTCATAAAGACAATCAGCAACATGAGCAAAGTGAGGGATCCAAATAACATAAAAGATGCAAGCACCAAGAAATCTACGTACCTCACTCACGTTGTTACATGTTTCAGAAATCTTGCTAATGGCATCAACTTTTTGTGGGTATGGCTTTCGACCATAATGGCCACATAAATGTCCAACAATAAGTACCTCGTTGACACCAAAAACAGATTTCTCTATGGAAAATGTGAGACCTACCTCTTCAAAACGTTGAAATATTCTTTCACAATCAAAGATATGGTCAAGAACAAATTTACGACATCCCGATGAATCTAAAGTAATGTCCTTTACACGTTCCTCACTCCCTTTAATTGGAATATCATCAATGAATGGCATAGTTATATGAGGGATAAAGTCATGTAAGACCATATTCATAGCACTCATCATATGAGCCACAGAATTAGTCGCTCCTTGAGGTAAAGTACACATTCGCACTAAGCCTAAAGGAGTTTTCATTGTGGTTATGTCACGACTATCAATTGCTAATTGGAATTGGTCATATCCAGAATATAGATCACCCATTGAATAGATAGAATGTCCTGAAAATGATTCAGCAAACTCATCTACAATGGGTCCTGTTCCTACATTCCTTATGGTGACTTTATTGACGGGTTGGAGATCTTGAATAAAACGTAGTTTCCCATTCTTTTTAGGCACAGTGAACCATCTGTTTGAGTAAGGTGCAAAAGATGGCTCTAAAATTCTCATGTTTATCTTCTCCTTAAGTAGTTTCATTAGCTCAGGTAAGTGAGCCTTTGGAACAGGTATAGGACGAAGATTCCATGGAATATATGGAATAGTAAAGATTATCATGGGTGCAACTAGCTTAGGATCTACACAACCAATCTCATGAGGATACATAGTAAAGGCTTTTCCATGGCTCCGTATAACTCTCTCAAATTTATCTCTCTCTGCTGGCAAAAGAAAGTCATCATCTCTACCAATTTTCACCTGTTTGATTGTCTCATCCGTGAATGTATGTCCTATGTTTTTCTTATCCCGAAGAATTGGATCATTTTTCACATCAATAATTTTTTCATTACTTCCTTGAGGTAATGGTTGAGCTATGGGTTTGATTTTTTTGTCTACAATTTTGTACTTTGTTTCAACTAAGGCATCATGTGTTTGGTTAAATTTTGAGCACTTGTCAACATTGAGAGCATACTCTTGGATTAGAGCATACTCATCAAGGGAAGAAATAAGAATAATATGGGAATTAGAATTTTGTTGAAGACATAACTCTAACTCCTCAAGAGTAGAGAAACAATGAGATGTCTCAATCACATGCTCAATGTTCTCATCATGTTCCATGATTTTGTTGTTTTTATAATTTTTTTGGCTTTTTTGGATAAAAGACTTGGACAATTGACTCTTATGAAGAAAATCTAATCTAGAATGTGGAAAACAAAGTGACAAACTATTGTACATGTTGGTTGGATGCGAGATGTCAAACCAATATCCACTGTTGTCCCGCTCAACAATGGATTCTATCCGAAATTTTGATCATATGTAGCTCCAAACATGAATCGAGGTGCACAATCACTACAAGCATGCTCGTGACCCTGAGTAACAATAGGTTTCTTTCTAATTGACAATCGATTCCTAGGATGATTCACTCCTACTGTCATGACTTGAAGTGATTGCATTCCATCCTTAGACTTAAATCTAGCATAGGTAGATCCATCATCCATGGCTTTAGGTTCCATACGACTCTCACAAATAAAGGGTTGACCTAAGAGAACTTCATAGGAGCAATTATCTTGAATAAAAAAGTGAAACTCTTCTGTGATTCCCCCTATGGATATGGGCACACTAGCACAAGCTCCATACAGGGTACCTACACCATTATCTGCAGTTCTCATACGCCATCCACAATCTTTATCTATGGGCCATCGAAACTTATCATAGACTTCTCTTGAAATCACATTGATTTCAGAGCCGGAATCTACTAATGCATTTACAGTGATAGTGTTCTTATCATTTCCTATTTTAACATGCATCTCTGATGTACCTCTAGACCAAAATGTTCTTTTAAAGTGACTTTCAGGATTGTTTTCATGATTTTCATGGTCAGGTTGAATAGGTCCTAAGAAATTTTTATTAACATTTACTTCATCATCATCAAAGTTCTCTTCATCAGATTCATCAAAGTTTAAGGCTTCATTCATAGCTTGATCTTGATCTAGAGAATCTTGCATCTCAGTATCTAGATTAAGCGGAAACCTCTTCCTTTTAATTAGGCCGATAAAGTTATCTTTAAAAACAGGCTTTGCAATAGAGAAAACTTGTTCTAAAGAGATAGTCACTTGACTCTTAAGCAAAATGTCATCTAAAATTTCCATAGGATCTATTTTTCTCTCAATTTCTGAAATCAAGATGGCTTTAGGTTTTCTCTTTGGTTTCTTTTGTTTTTGCTCAGGATCTTGTTTTTGTTCATGTTCTCGTGTTTGGTCTTCAGTTTGTTTTGATTGTTCTGGTTTATCTAAAGGCTTTGGTTCTGTTTTTCTTTGCTTTGTCTTCTTCCCTTTTTGTTTCTCCTCTTGTTTTTGTTCATTGGGTTCTGATTCTTGTTTTTTATCTTTAGATTGTGATGTTTCTCCTTGCTCTATGATTGTTTCTATTCCCTCTGAGGTTTGTTTTCGAGTCACTCTTCTTTCACTAGGCTCAGCTTCATCTCTTTTTCGTTTTTCTTCTACATTGGATATGTGAGAAATAAGAGATTGATCTTCTATCGGTGACTCCCAAGCCGTTATTCTCCTAATCTCATCCCGTGCTCTTACTAAAGCCTCTATGGAAAAATCACCTTCCTTTGTAGGTTTACTTGATTCTACTTGTTGTTCATCAAGAGCTTCTAGTTTCACTCCTCTAGTTCCTACGTCCATTATGGTTATATTTTCATAATGTTTTTTCATTCCTCCCTTACCATAATTTCCTTGCAAAGGTAGCCTAGATCGATAGTCACAGATTTTCTTGTCTATGTCTATTACTAGTCGTTGCTCCTTAGCATCCTTCAATAGTTCACAATCTCTCAAAAAGTGCTCTAACGAATCACACCAAGGACACCTACGAGGGCCACGCACAAAACCATTTTGATTTTGTGGATTTTGATTAACTTGTGGTGGGAAATTTTGAAATTGAGGATTTTGTTGATAAGGTATTGCTTGAACAGGATAATTAGGATTTTGAAAAGTTAATTGATGTATTTGAGGAGCTTGGGGAGCAACATGTGGTACTTGAGGTGCAAGAGGAGCTTCCATATTATACGGTTGATGATTTTGAAAATTTTGATTTTGAGGATTTTGAAAAGCTATTTGAGAAGCTTGAGGATACAGGTTTTGATACATTTGAGGATTTTGTACATGAGGATGAGGATTTTGCATTGAAGGATTATGCATTGGAGGAACTTGATATGCTTGAGTAGGAGCTACTTGTGGATTTTGATTGGTAGCTATAACATGTTGATTAGGCTCTTGAAAAGTCATTGGGTTCATTTGATTTTGGAAAGTTTTGGTGTAATTAGATTGTAAAGCATCTATAGTCTTGGCCAAATTGGATTGTGTAGCAATAAGACTTTCCATTTGCTTAGTGAGAATATCCACTTGAGATTGTTCAACTACACTTTTATTTGGCTCTACTTTAAAACCTTGATTAGGCTCCATCATTTGAGGAATAGGAGTAGAGTCAAAAAGCATAGCATGGGATTGTTCTCTAACTTGCTCCTTAGTTTGTGGAAGGCTAGCTTGAGGAAGACTAGTTTGCTCATAAAGCATGGATTGTCTTTGATGTCTATGGGCTACAGCCTCTACTACTTTACGCACTTTTTTCCAATTGTCAGTAAGACCATAGCGCTTATCTGGTTCTTCTAATCGCCGTTCAACTTCCCTACGAGTTTCAGGATGAAGAAGCTTAAGAAAATTGATCACAAGATCAGGTTCCAAAGTTATCTTATCCTCATCAGGAAGTTGTTCATAGCGTCTAATATACTCATTTTGTAAGTGAGTAATAGAGCTACTAGGCTTTGGGGAATTGATCCATCGTAAGAATCCATCCCGATTATGTTGGCTATAATCTTCAAGATAGAATTCTTTGAGCATCTCCTTTCTAAAATCACTCCAAGGAAGACTATCATATTGAGTGACATGGTTTATGATAGAGCTATCAATAATTCGTTCAAAGAATGATATCAAAATATCTTCGGGAAGACCAAAAATCATAGCTTGCTCTTCAAACAAATCTAAGTAGCTTGTAATGTTGATGCCATTGAATTTTCCCTTCTCTCTCAACATAGAAGAGACTATTCTTTGGCCTTGTTTCTCAACAATAAGGGATTTGAATCCTTCCTCCATCTTATGTGAATAAGCAAGTGATGCACGATGCTCTAGATCTCTCACAAATGCGTTTACTTCACGACGAAGATGTGCACGATACTGTGAGAAATCCAGTGCAACACTCAAGACTGATGATGATGATATGATGAGGATGAAAAATATGAAACAAAGGATATGGATCACAACCCCCCAACAAGATCAGAAGCAAATGCCACGAAGCGTTTCACGTCGGGTTCAAATGTGGAGGTGATCGCAATCCGGGTGGATCGGGTCTGGTCGTGGCACACACAGGGTGTATGAAGCTAATGAATGTTGGAAGGTTTAAAGATGTGAAGGTGAAATTAATGTTGAGTATGGAGAAGAGAGAGATGTTGAAATAATTATGGGAATGGGAATGTAGGTGTGCAAGTTAGATTGATGACATGAATGATAAGAATGAAAGAGAACCATACACACGAATCAAATTTGGAAGGAAGAATGGTCCATTGGAGGAGCTTCTTAAACACTTCCTAATTCTAATCCATATGTATAGCCTTCTTTGGATGATATGTATGCATGATGAGAATAGATGGAATCCTTACACATAAATCAGTTTCGAAAGGAAGAATGGTCCAATATTGGAGCTTCTTATACACTTTCAGAAACTAATAAATATGTATGGATTTGTATGGATTATATGCATGCAAGTGAATTATGATGATGGATTTTACTCACAAGCTAAAAGAAACATCCTCACTGGTTCAACGCAATACTGCGGAGCCTTCTCACACATAGAAGAAATAAAAGACATGTAAAAATACTTAAGAGACTGAGAGAGGTGACAAGAGACAAGTGACAAGTGACATGAATTAAAAGAATTTGAATTAAGTTACATGTAAAAGATCGTCGTGGTACGTCATGCTAAGCAGTCTACTGATCAAAGGTGGTTCCGACCCTCAAACCATGACAGTTCAACCGAATGTCACACGTAAGAAGGTGAGTTCCACTCCAGTGACCCTATGTCTGTCTAGGCTCGTAACGTCTAACTAAAGAAGTCTAAGACTCATTAAAATCAGCTCTAACTCACTCACACGCTCCACTGAGGGTGAGTCAAGATAGAGATGCTGGTTTCAAGAGCCTATCCTAAATTGGAGTTCTAACTTAAATTTGAAACTAGGTTCTATACTCATACTAGCTCACCTTGGATCCTCACTCGCTCAACCGAGGGTGATCGTCTCAAGGAAACCGTAAGCTAGCATGAGCCCTATGGATGCCTAACAATGATGCTCTAGGAGTTTGGAGGGGGGTTTATATAGTTTTTTGAATGAATTTGGGCCCTTGGATCTAGAGAAATCAACTCTCAACTCTAGGATCACTACTTTTGATTACAACCATTTGATTAATCAAATCAATGGCTTGGAATTGTTCTTTCTATCAAATCTAGTGTAAAGGAGTGAAATTTAGGCGCCCTCATTCTCCACCATTGGATCTGGGGATGATCTGGACCGTCGGATCAGTGCTGACATCAATTCGGATAAGATAAGCCACTATTTTTGGAGAAATGCTGCATTATTGATCTTTGATTGTAAAAAAGGTCTTCTTTTATGGAAAAAATTCGTGGATCCTCCTTCCTTTATGCTTTAGTGCATCTCCACCCTTGAATATGAGCTCATCTTGACCGTACAACATGGTTCAATCATATTTTGACATGTGGCAGACATTCAAGCCTTCAATTTTCTTATTCTAGAAAACTGCGGTGACCTTGAAAATTGGACTTTGTGCTCTTTGACCCTCCAAAAAGTCTTTGATGAAGATGAAACATTGTAGGACTATGTTTCCAAAGATCTCCTTCAGGAATATGCAGAAAAAACTCCCATCTGAATCTAACTTGTACAAGTTTGACTACATTTGGAAGCTTGCAAGGTGGCATTAAGGTGTCTAGGAAGCTCGGATAGCCTTGAAACTTTATACAAATATGTAGCCACATATGGTCTTTATACATGCCAAACCATATGGCTAACATAAATTTCTATACAAGAATTTGTAGGGTCAAACTAGAAAAAATACATTTTTACAAAATGAACATAGCATATCAATGTGCTACCAAATCCATTTTCTGCTGAAATTTGGGCTATAGACTGCCTTTGACAATCTTTACAAGTATATGGATTTTCATCTAATTTGGTGACAATGAAATTTTTGCCCTAATTTCCCAACTTTGACCAGCTTTGACCAACTTTGACCGCTACCATGGACTTTCTTGATTTCTTTGAAACTTTGTATGTGACCTTCCTTTGACATCCTTGATGCATCCTGGACTTCTCGGGGAATTCTGGCTACCTTCACCAAATATGTTTTTTTTGTAGGCCTTCACAAGTGAGAGAGGAGAGAAAATCTCGACGACAGCGCTGCTATTCCCTCTAAATTTTCCCTCTGTTCAAAGCTAATTATCTTCTCCGTCTCATCCTGTCTCCTCAACGAATTCTATGCAATAATGATCTGATGCATCCACGGCTTGCGCACACAGGCTTGTCTCTCCCTTTTATCACGGATCATCTTGCTTATTTAGCAGCGAACATCTCAGATGTCTGAAAAGAATCCTTGAGCATCAGCACAACATCTTTTTCCTAAACCCCCCCCCCCCCCCCCCCCCCCCGAGCATATGTTGGCTTCCCTCCTGCCTTTCCTCCAATCGACCTCCGAGTCTCTATGCATCCTGTAAGCAATTCTGTCAGCCACGTTTTTTTTCTAAGAATTGCGCCCTCCTTTTTTCCTTCTCCTTGCGTACCTTTCACCATATGGAATGTTAGCCATCAAAAACGAAATGCGGAAATACTTTTTGTCCTTTGAACGAATTTTGTTTTTCTCTTCTTTTTGCGCATGGCCATCCTTTTCTTCTTTGTTTCTGCATGTGCAATTGTGACCATTCTTTTCATATCCGAGCATAAGCTTGTAAACAATGGTTTTCAATCCATAGCATCAACCATAAAATATGCATCTCTTTTTTTCTTTATGACGGCAGCGCTTATGACATTCCTTTTGATCAAGTAAATTTGTCACAAAGAATTGTTCAAAATTGTTGGGTCATTACTAAGCAAATCCTTCAACTAAGAGTTTTGCTATATCAGAAGTTCCAAGGATATATATTGTGAAGACTAGCTTGTACATCATTTTTATGTCATATATAAATATTGCCAAGAGTACACATCTGTGTAGCCATCACATAAGCATTCACTCTGCAGAGAAAAGTATGATGAAAAACAAAACCTCATTTGTTGTCTTTCGTGGAATTGCTTACTTTCCAAGCTTCATTTATATGTTGATATGACGAATCATTCGATTGATTGGAGAGAGTTTGGTCAAGTCATGAGAGTAGAGATGAATATCTTTACGACAACGGTTCATAAAACAAACATACTACACCTCAATCTTGTGTTTACGATAGCAAACACACTTTATTTCTTTCTAGATGCCTTAAGAGAGTTTTGCTTTTGGGTCCATGAAGTAGAAGAACTCGATGTGATAATACAATCCAAAATGCCCATACACTATGCAGGATGCAAGGCTCTGTTCTCCACATCATTATCATTGCTTTCAGTAATGGCATGAGGAGAATATGTTAGACGTCCTAGAGTCTGACAGCTTAGCATGGTCTTACAGTGTTCACCCTCATCATCTCGTATATTGATAGAAACATTATAAAGATTATCAACCTTGGGTCTTTCTGAATTAGGAACTTGGTTGTTTTGAAACTCATCAAACATGTATAGGTCTCCTTTTGTATAGTATTCAATAGCTACCCCGGAAGCAGGAAGACTTTTCAGCTCCACTCCATGCTGCTTAATAAATTTATCATAAGTAGAATAGACATGTCTCTCCACGCATTCTAAAAAATGGTATGTCATACGAGGAGTAATGGTGTACATCAATGCAGCCAAAAAGAAGTATGCAACCGCAATATGTTAGGCCAAGAACGGACCAAACCATCTTTTTTCTCCTCCCAAGGCCTCATGACAAGTAGATGATGAAGCTCATTCTAGCTCTCTATAAAGTAAACTTTCAAGTAATCTGCACAAGGCCACCAGCTAAAGCTATATGAAGTATAGAAACAAATGCAAAAAGTATGGCACCCTTGCAATGGTCTCCAAGTCATAGAATCTAGCATAATGCTTATTTGCATACAAATTATGCAGGAGAAAAATGATAGAATCATTTGTCAAACTTAAAATTATTGCTTCGAATCAAATGATAGGCTTGGTCTTTGAATCTCATCCATAACAAGTAAGCTATTGCATGCAAGATTTGGACACATTAGATACCTGTACTGAACCAGATGCATCATTGGGGTATGGTTGCATACCTACCATCGATTGCAAAAATGAAGGAACCATGTGAATCGTGCATGATGGGCAGGCAATAGAGGAAGGCATTCCCAGAAGAAAGCAAGAACATGGCAAGCTATCCTCTAGAGTTGGTGTGTGTTAACTTGTGCATAAATAGGACTACACAAGCCTTGGGTGGATCTTCCTACTTCATGTTACTTATCAATGACTATAGCAAGAAGATGTGGATGTACTTCCTTCGTGATAAGGCTCAAGCTTCCGGTAAGTTTAATTAAGAATGGCTTCAACTTTTTGAAACTGAAATAGGGAAGAAAATGAAGAAATTCAGGATAGATGACTGTGGTGAGTTCACATCAATAGAGTTTGAAGATTTCTACAAAAGTAAAGCAATCAAGCATCAACTCATAGTGGCACACAACCCTTAACACAATGGTGTTGGAGAATGTCGGAATCAAACCATCATGGATATGGCAAGGTGCATGTTGAAGGGAAAGGATTTGCCTAATCAATTTCGGGCAGAGGTTGTCAACATTGATGTCTACATCTTGAATCAAAGCTAGACCAAGGCACTTGATGGAAAGACTCCACAAGAAGCCTACACTAGTAAAAAGCCTTTTGTTTCCCATTTCAAAGTATTCGGAAGTGAGTACTATGTACATGTTCTACAAAGGGAGACAAACAATCTTGAACCCAAAATCATCAAGTGTATCTTCCTAGGGTACATGTTAGATAAGAAGGCTTATCAGCTTTATGACCATGAGGCTAAGAAGATCATGGCGAGTCACAATGTGGTGTTTAAGGAGGAGAAGCCACATACAATGGAGGAAGAAAAGAGAGCTTCCACTTTATCATCAAGCAAAGGGACAATCCACTATGAACTTGGCCCAGATGATATCCCTTCTAGACAAGAGGTAAATCACCAACATGTCGTCACCCAAGTGGAAAAGCCATTGCCATGTTGTCATAAGGTTCATGGAAAGGAGATTTAGCTTGTTAAGAGTTCGTTATTATTAAATAGCTACTTTTTGGTTAGTTGTTAGTAATTACTTATTACTAATTATCTTGTTACCAATTAGCTATTACTAAGTAGTTGGTTCTTGAATGGTTATTAGTAATTAGCTATTACTAACTAACTTCTTACTAATTAGCTATTACTTAAGAGCCAGTTTCTTGGTTAGTTGTTTATAATAAGCTATTTCTAAATATCTTATTACTAGTTAGCTATTACTATTAGCTTGTTACTAGTAGCTATTACTACTAGATTGTTAATATAAATTACTTGTTAGTGGTTCTTGTATAATTAGCTAAAATTGTGAACTGATGATTGAAAATAGGATTACCTGAGATACATCAAGAAGGTGAACAAGGTGCTCCAAATATTGATTTCTACCAAGTCGGGTCCTGCTCATATCCTTCTTATTTGGTAACACCCTGCTCTCAGTTGTCCAAAATGTGATAATCAGATGCTTCACCTCTTGTGTGATACATGTGGTACGTGTTGCCCTACCATTTGCCTTCAAAAAACTATGATCAAACTCAATTGTACTTAACATCAATCGTATCATAGACGACTTTCCTGCTTACTTGCAATACCCTAGAAGGTCTTGAAATATTTATTTGATTTGTTGATGAATATGCATCACTATTTAGAGCCATCATCAATGTTGATCTCTTTAACACAAGGTCATCAAAATTCTTTCTCATAGTTTGCAGTGTATTTCGAAGATTGGTGAAAAGGGCACATGCTACATGATCTTTGTTACTACCCATTGCATCAAAAAGTTGCCCAATACATTGACTCTACAACATCCTATTTAGTGCCTCGATTTTATCTTCACAATGTAAGTGTCTAGTTTGATTGTTAAAATACTTGATGATCTTATCCACAATGCCATCCAAGTTGCTTGAATTGCAATTAGCATTACCCTGCACATTAGTGCCAAATCTTGACGTTATTGTGTCTCTATATTTCCTTTTCTTTTCCTTCCAATAACATTTTAATGCTTGCTGATCACTATCCACTTCGGGTATGCTATTAACTTCCATCAGTTCACTCATAAATCCACTTGATTATATTGACTTTACATTGAGTACGCTCATCTGATATCATTATGTGCTCCATCACTTACGCATGTAGACTTGTTATACCACTTTTAAACCTACAACAATCATCCAAAACCTCACATGTTAGATACAATGAATGAAAAATATGAAACTAAATGGACATTGTTAGGCATACTTTTAAACCTGCAACAATCATCCACAATCTGAGATGTTACTCGTGTATAACTTCCTTTTTTTTTAGAGAACAGGAAAAAAGTAGATCAATGAGGGAATTGTACAAAATGTGCAGGGACCAAGAGCCCCTATATCACCATAAAATCAATGTCATCAATCTTTACAACAAGAAGCTGCACCATCTGACCATACCCAATGTTGGCTTAAGTCAAGGTTTAGCTCTCTTAGTCATTGCCAATGTAATTGAAAACATTGTGGCACAAAAAAGGTGTTATGCTTCTTTTCATGAAATATGAGGAACTGGATTACCCTTTTAGGAATGATCTACAAACCAAAATATGTGATATGCACAAAAATAGTTATATGTATAGACTCAGGATGCAACACGTAGAAAAAATATGTATAGTGATGGAGTCCCTCTCACTGTTCCCCACTCAACATGCAGCACGTAGAAAAACTCATAGGCGAGAAGAGGTAGTGCAGCGTACTCTCCAACATGCAGTGCGTAGAAAAATAGTTATCAATATTCCCCACTCAGGACGCTGAGTTTGGTGGATCAGGCCAACTGCTAGTGTTCCAAATAGACGGTACACGCAGGGTGCTTCGGGCAACGTAAGACGTAGAGTTCAAATATAGCGTACATTGTCGTGAAGGGCTGAGTTGGGTGGATCAGGCCAATTGCTAGTGTTCCAAATAGACGGTACACGCAGGGTGCTTCGGGCAACGTAAGAGGTAGAGTTCAAATATAGATACACAGATAATCAGATGAGATCATAAATCAAATTACTTGTACAATTCATTAACATCATAAGAGAGATTGGAAATAAGAGAGATGTCTGAAAATTGGAGAGAAAGAAATAAAGGAACATTGGAAACTCATAATAATAAGTGCTTATATAATTAATTCATAATAATGCATCCATACAAATATACTGAATATAATGAAAATATACAAGTTACCAAATCATCATAGATCATAATGTTGCTCCATAAAGTTCATCAATCTTCAAGATCTTCATCAATCATGAGTGTAGAGTCTCCTTTAAACATAAGAGAAGAGTCATCATCAAGATGTAGACCACAACTCTTCCAAGTATGCAGAATCCTCCTTCTCCTTCACCTTGTGTTGAGCCAAGTGCTCAACAGATGATTGAGTGATTGCTTGAGTGATCTTCAACAATGAGCTTGGTGCTTATTTTATAGCTTGATTGAAGCTCCAAAAGCACAAGAATAAAGCATGAACGCGATCGCTAAATAAAACTACGATCAACAACATATCGCAAAGAAAGCTACGTTCGTGTTTTTGCTTTTTCAAAAATAACAAGCGTCTTCGCTATTCGTTGCTGCTTGGCCTTGGAATTGAACCCACGTCCCATGTACGAAAAGGTCCTGTTTTAACCAATACATCACATACATTTCGGCTAGGCCAAATTTAGCGCTTGAAGATTTATTCAAGCACGTCTATAGCCACACATTTTCTTGTGTCCATATCTTGTGAAAAACCTTCTACGTATGTTCTTGCACCTGTCGTCTTCAAGAAAAAATATCTAGCATAATCATCATATGTTAAAATTATTGAGGATCTATTCAGCTTCACATGATGAAGTGGCAATAGTAGGTTGTCTCTTCGAAAACCATGAGATAAGACAATCTTCAAGATAAAAAACAAGATCCACTAGTACTTCTTCTTGTGTCTCTATCACCTGTTTTAGCTTTAACATAAAGAGTTGGAAGTCTTTCTTAGAAGTTTGGAGTTGGATGATTCAAACTCTAGATATGTAGAGATGTAAATCTCTACGACATTCGGCCCTACTAAACCTACACATCATCCTCGATGGGCCAATCCTAAAATCACGTTTCTGCTTCAAAGATAAATTGACATTTCATAGGAACATTGAATCTTGAAATCATGTGTCAAGTGCATGGGAAAATAGAAAATGTGTCTGTGCAAGGCCATATAATGTAGCCCTATGAATTGCCTACTTTGGAAATACATGGTCAAAATATGGTGCAAAAGATAAGGTAATTGGCCTTTGTAGACAAAACATGTGCTCTCACTTTCATACATTTTATGTGTATATACCTATCCTTTCCATCACTCAAAGTGCATAGGTAAAGTTCAAAACATGCCTTGATGCCTTTGATGATGAAGCTTGTGCACTCACTCACATACATATCAATGTGCATATACATAAATCCTTACAATCACTCTGTGTGCATAGGTTAATCTCAATACATGCCTAATGCAAGGTCATGTAGTGAGACCCTACCATGCATACTTTAGGTGCATAAGTAAACAAACATGGTGCAAATGGGGCAAGAGGATGTTGATGATGAGGTTCTTCAAAATTTTTGATGTCTGTTTTTAAATTGGATGTCTTTTTTTTTCTTTCCCTTTTTGTTTTTACAAGT
Source organism: Ceratopteris richardii (assembly GCA_020310875.1). Classification (NCBI taxonomy): domain Eukaryota; kingdom Viridiplantae; phylum Streptophyta; class Polypodiopsida; order Polypodiales; family Pteridaceae; genus Ceratopteris; species Ceratopteris richardii. Next base: position 113,103,792 of record CM035424.1, read on the forward strand.
GCAAGTAGATTGTGCAGGCTAAAGAAATAAACATATGTGAATATACACTGGTCTATGCATACTTTGAGTGCAGAATAGAATCAATATGGTGCAAATAATGGAGAGTAGAGCAAGAATACTAAAATGCATTAAACTCAATAGTTGATTCTCACTCCCCAATCAAAAGAAATCTCTCAAATCACTCAAACACTCTCAATAATCTCGAGCATCATTATCATCAAAGATAATTTTGAAGAAGCGTGTTCCTGTCTCATGAAAAACATCAAGGTTAGTATAAAAAAAACATGCTTTACAATTCATCCTCATTATAATTTCTCTCATCATTTCCTATCTAAGGATCTCTTCATGGTCACTCATCTTCAATCATCAGTACTTGTTCATCATGGATCATCTTCAACCTGTTCTTTTCTGCAAAGATAAGGTTTAGAAGACTTCTGATGAATTTTTTATATTTTCTTCAATTTGTTTGATAGCATCTTCAATCCATTGTTTTTCTTTTTCTTTAATATTTTGATCATTGTTTTTACTCTCATCCTCATCATTTTCTTTGATATCCTCATCTTCACTTTGATTATTTTCTTCATTGTTAATATCATGGCTCAATTGAACTTTTGAATTCTTAACCTTCTCTTGATCAAATAACTTATCATTTTCTAGAATCTTTGGATCACATAGTACATAATATCTGTCATGTTTCTTTTTCAATTGTATAGACTTTTCATATTCTTGTTCATCCTCTTCCAATCTTTCTTGTAATATTTGTTCAAGTTTCTGTTTATCAAACTTGATTTGTTCACCTTTCTTTTCTTCAAAACATTTAACTTGATTATCAATTTGTATCATATTTTCTTGTTCATAAGATTTTTTATCATTATATCTCTTTGGTTTCCATTGTTTTCTAAGTTTTTTAAATGATCTTGGCTTTGACTTTGTTTGATCAAAATATTCTTTAATTCCCCCTCTTCCTACGTTCAAGCGCAAAGGTAAATGGACACCATAATCACAAATTTTTCTTTCTACTGTAGTGACCAATTTAAGTCTACAAGCATTCTCATATGTATTGAAATTCCAAAACATATGGCCAAATTGATCACACCAAAAGCATCTTATAGGTCGATTTAATCTTCTGTGTGTAGCTCTAGGGGATGGATATTCTATGTTCAAATGGATATTTTTGATCAAGAATTTGATCAGACATATTTTTTACTTGTACTTGATGTTCATGTTCACACTTGCATGATTGAATTTCTTTTACTTGGTTGAACAAAATTTAAAACTTTTGTTTCAAACTTGATACTTCATGATCAATCATCTTTTTTAACAGTTTACATAATGTTTTATTATCTTCAAAGAATTCATCTAAGTCTTGAGTTAGAGATAATACCTTTTCAACTTTTGATTGGATAAGTGTTTTCATCTTGTTAAATTGCTCATCATATTTTGGAAAATTCTTTTCAATCAATGCTTTCACACTAGAATCTATGTCTTGTGTGGTGTGTTTTGCAATACCCTTTTTGCCCATTGTTCACTTATATAATGAACGTAAAAGTAAAATATAAATACCTGGTTGGCTTGAAATTGTACCTCCTAATTGCCAAATGTCCTGGAACAGTTTGACATCAGGTTCACTTGTTGTGAAGGGCTCAGCTGGGTGGATCAGGCCAACTGCTAGTGTTCCAAATAGACGGTACATGCAGGGTGCTTCGGGCAACTTAAGAGGTAGAGTTCAAATATAGATACTCACAGATAATCGGATGAGATCAGAAATCAAATCACTTCTACAATTCATTAACATCATAAGAGAGATTGGAAACAAGAGAGATGTGTGAAAATTGGAGAGAAAGAAATAAAGGAACATTGGAAACTCATAATAATAAGTGCTTATACAATTAATTCATAATAATGCGTCCATACAAATATAATGAAAATAATGAAACATATAAAAGTTACCAAATCATCATAGATCATAATGTTGCTCCATAAATTTCATCAATCTTCTAGATCTTCATCAATAATGAGTGTAGAGTCTCCTCTAAACATAAGAGAAGATTCATCATCAAGATGTAGACCACAACTCCTCCAAGTATGTAGAATCCTCCTTCTCCTTCACCTTGTGTTGAGTCGAAGTGCTCAAGAGATGATTGAGTGATTGCTTGAGTGATCTTCAACAATGAGCTTGGTCCTTATTTTATAGCTTGATTGAAGCTCCAAAAGCACAAGAATAAAGCATGAACGTGATCCCTAAATAAAACTACGATCAACAAAAAGAAAGCTACGTTTGCGTTTTTGCTTTATCAAAAATAATAAGTCTTCGCTATTCGTTGCTGCTTGGCGTGGGAATTGGACCCACGTCCTAGGAAGAGGGTCTTACCTTAACCAATACACCAGATGCATTTCATTGGATAGTATTCTAAAAGGATAAGTATAGTCTGTAATCCGGTGCGCCAAATTTCGCACTTGAAGATTTATTCAAGCACGTTTATAGCCACACGTTTTCTTCTATCCATATCTTGGGAAAAACCTTCTATGTATGTTCTTGCACCCGTCATCTTCAAGAAAAAATATCTAGCATAATCATCATATGCTAAAATTATTGAGGATCTATTTAGCTTCACATGATGAAGTGGCAATAGTGGGTTTTCTCTTCGAAAACCATGAGATAAGACAATCTCCAAGATAAAAAACAAAATCCACTAGTACTTCTTCTTGTGTCTCTATCACCTGTTTCAACTTTAACATAAAGATTTGGAAGTCTTTCTTAGAAGTTTGGAGTTGGATGATTCAAACTCTAGATATGTAGAGATGTAAATCTCTACGACAATGTGTAGAAAAAAATGCCTATAGTGATGGAGTCCCTCTCACTCTTGCCCGCTCAACATGCAACATGTAGAAAAACTCCTAGGGGAGATGAACACTGAGTCACAACAAAGGAGAACAAAGACATGTCCTCTATTCCTTTTTACCTAAAGACCATGATATCAAGCAATAAAGTGGGCATTTTACAATATCTAGAAAGCATCACTTGTTCTTGCTTGTAAATATTATCACTAGAAACTTGATCTCATATCCCAAGTAGTCAAGATAGATATAATAAAATACTTGGTGCCATGAAAACTAGTTGTTCAGCATGATCAAGAATCCCACATCACGATCTTTGACAAGAGATTAGAGTTGAAGGTACAAGTAAGAGTTCGGGAAGCTCCTTCATTACATATATAACCTCAACAAGCACAGATTATAGATGATTAAAAGCTACTCGAAAATCAGAGTACATGTGTTGCAAAAATCGGAACATTTTAACAAGGCAATTAAGATCATCCCCTTTGAATAGTTAAGATTGTCATTGAATGCTGGGCCATATTCACAGAATATGAAATAAATTTCACAAAAGCATTCCCAAGAGAAGATTATAATCAACAAAATTATACTAAGAAACATTCACACATTCATTAGAGAAATGCTCAAGATAAATCAAGTTGAACACAAAGTGGAAGCAGAACTCGACATTATATTTCTATTAAAATGATGTTTTACATTTCATGTGTTTTACAAGAGTAATATGAATCTACAATAGAAGCTGATCATAGCTTTCCTCAGGCTCAAGCAAAATGGGATCCTCTGGAACATTAGAACACATATCCTGCCTCTCTTGCTCCAAGATTGGCTCTTCAAGGTCAGCCATGTCCCTTGGTTCATCTGCAAGTGGGGGAACAGGCTCCCTTGAAGCCGGTTGGAATCTCTCCGTGTCTGCAATGTGCTTCCTTCCAACCTTTTGGTCTTCATATGGGCATTCATTCAGCCCATTGATTCTCATTCTAATGAAGCTCACTTGAGCATCATCCTTCTCCACAGCTATGCAGCGCCTGAACATCTTTAAGGAGCAAGCTAGAGTCGTTCCTGAAACAACAAAAAACCACTTAGAGGCCAATCAACATGATGACTAATGAAAATTGTTAAAATTGAAATTACCTATGCCCGAAAAAAGGTCTAGGGCCCAGTCATCATCATTGGAGAATAGTTGAAGCAATCTCATTATGAGCTTTTGTGGCTTCTGATAGGGGTTAACCAATGTCATGTCCTCCGCTACATGACGAAGTTTCTTGGTAACGGCTGGGAACATGAGCACATTTGAGATCCCATTCTCATTGCAATGCTCCCTGACTCTCCTTTTGCTTACTTCATCATAATAGCCAACTGTAATGCATTCAGTGGAGCTCACAAACCTATGCAAAGGAGTGTGATTGACGTTTGTCTTCACCCTGCCAACAACAACTATAAGTGGAAGAGAGCATCATTAAAGCCATGGAGATAAATCATCCACAGAGCTGCACTCATTCGGATCCACCATGACAAGGAATGGCACAACAATAGCATGAGGATTTATTTTCATTTTCTTTTTAAGATTCAGCACGTGCAGATTGTGTGGCTCCCGGATCTCAAGGGGCCTCCTCCCTGTGACTGGATCTATTGGTGGCCTATGGATGATATTGATTAGCAGGTGGAACAACTGCCCCTTCTTCACAACTTTTCTTCTAGCTATGTCCTCCCTCATCTTGTTCTGCTCAGTACCAAGAACACCCGAGGTAAGCTCTCCACCGGGTGCAACTATTATATCCTCAGAGCTAGAGCTTGAGTCGAAAGACTCCTCATCTGCAATTCTCTTCTTTTTCCTCTGGAACTTCTTCTGCACGCTCTGGTTACCCCTTGCCTTTACAGGGGTTGTCATCTTCTGTTGTGTTGGCATGATATTGCCCTGGATCCATGGCATCAAGTCCTTGATAAGATTCACTGAGTCCCTGCATATCTCTACAAGCCCATTTGGAACACAGCACTCTGGGCACAAGAAATACATCTTGCATATAATAGTTCTTAAACCTTTTGATGTCTCTACTAGGACAAGGAGGTTGTCAGAATCCACATCTTCATAATCTAGTTTGTACACAAGGCCATACTGAAAACCCTGTGTTGTCGTGATCTTTCCTCTCCCATACGCCCCTGCGAACACAAGAAGGACTGCATTCTTTTCTTCAACGTATTGAAGGCACCACTCCACGTTTGTCATGTCTCGCAGTGGACGATCTGTCCTTAAGACCTTTGCGTCCCTCGACCTATCCTTCCTAGTTGTATCATCCTCAGGAATTTTGATGCTACTCTGTCCACGAGAGGATATTCCAACCGGATTGCTGGCCTTCTCAGAGGATAAGGATGCATGAATTTTCTTTGGTTTTGCTTGGTGAACAATGCCTTTGTCACGTTGCTGATCAGCAGAGCTGATGGTCACTCTCAGCTTCTTGAAGGGCCTCTCACTCTTGCACTTAGAATCCCTGAAGGGGCTTGGAAATATCAGTTCATACGTTATTCAATGTGTTTTTCAAGGGTCCAAGTCGATGCTAGGCATCGAATTTTAGGTGCAAGTCGATGCCAGGCATCGACTTTGTGTGCAAGTCGATGCAAGGCATCGACTTGAGGGTGCAAGTCGATGCGAGGCATCGACTTGAGGGTGTAAGTCGATGCCAGGCATCGACTTACACCCTCAAGTCGATGTGTGGCATCAACTTGCACCCTCAAGTCGATGCCTGGCATCGACTTGCACACAAAGTCGATGCTTGGCATCGACTTGCACCTAAAAGTCGATGCCTAGCATCGACTTCCACCTAAAAGTCGATGTCTGGCATCGACTTTGCACCCTAAAGTCGATGCCTGGCATCGTCTTTTAGGCCACATTTGATGCCAGGCATCGACCTTCCAGGTCGATGCCAGGCATCGACTTGGGGGTGCAAGTTGATGCCAGACATCGACTTGAGGGTACAACTCGATGCCAGGCATCGACTTGAGGGTGCAAATCGATGCCAGGCATGGACTTACATCCTCAAGTCGATGCCTGGCATCGACTTGCACACAAAGTCGATGCTTGGCATCGACTTGCACCTAAAAGTCAATGCCTGGCATCGGCTGACACCATTAGGTTGATGCCTGGCATCGAGTTGTACCCTCATTGGATCTATATTTTAGGAGCTAAGAAAAATAAAAACCTAGAAAGCATACTATTTACTCAAACATACAAAAGGAATCTTTTAGGAATCTCTTTTTGTGGTATGATTTTGTCTACCTCTTGGTACTCTTGCCAACATTCTTCTTCTCCATGAGAGTTGCCTTGCTAGTATGCTGAGCTCTATGCTCCATGGCTGTCTGTGCTCTGTTGCTCTCTCTTGCTCCTGGATTTTGAAAATGAGAATGATCTCCTCCTCTGCTATTTATAGGCAATTGGGTAACTTGAACCAGAGACTAACTAGATCTAACTGAATGAGTCCAGTTGCTAACTATATCTGTCAACTTATCTAACCAGGAAATACAACTCACACAAATAGGCTGTTTCACCTCAACTTTAATGAAATATTCATAGAACCTTGCAACTATTTATATACATTTGCATGGAATTTACACTTCAATGGCAAGAGTATGGTATGTACATGAGGATGTCTAATCTCATGTATAAATTGTTTCTTAGAATCTCTTGCTTGGGAAAAAATCAAGTCTAAGTTGTGTTGAATATGGGAGATTAATGACATCTTTATATTGTTATCCTTCTCACTTCAATTCATATTCACATTTGTCTTGTAACACATTGTTGAAATGGAAAATCAATGTATGAATAAACGTTCAAGTAAAGAACTTTGGGGTAATTTCGACAAAATAGGTTGGTAATTTCAACAAAATAGCTTGGTAATTTCAAACGTCACTCATTGTCTTTGCATCCAACATTCAGAAAAATCGTAGATTCAAAATTCATTTGAAAATCTTTTGTAACAAGCATATACTTAATTCTTACATATAATTCTTACATATACTTCTTACATATACATTTCCGTGTACCTTCATAATTCTTTTTTAATATACTTACATCTACCTCTTTGAGATCTAGCCAAGACCACAATAAAACCTAATCCGTGAAATCTTAACCAAAGGTAAAATTTCTTCTTGTATAGTCTTCAATGGTACTACTCCAAACAATTTTAATATCTAATCTAGTTGGAACTCAACTTGGAAATATTTTGATTCACTCATAATGCTAAGACTCAATGACTCATATCTAGTTAGAAATCAACTGTGTATCTCATCTTTCAAAAGTGAATCAAATCTTTGGTTCCCTTATTAGTGTATATTTGAGTAATTAAGTAATTTGATGTAATTTGATGTTTAATGTAATTTAATGTACTTTAATGACCTTTGGATTTCATATCTTCTTGATGTGACATTTGATGTGACATCTTCACTTGATCTCAGATTTCTACTTATTTAAAAAGGTCATTCATCTTCAGTCTTCTGTGAACTCAGTGAGGATGAGCTCAATCTTTTCTGTGGATGCTTGGGCATCAGCTTCCTCTGCTCATATTGATACAGTTTCGGATTCATTGTTCTCAGTTGACCCTTTCCACAGAAGTGATGATCCTATGGTTTTGAACGTGCTAATGATTCTATGTTTTCTGTTGAGTCATTTAAGTTATCCAATTCACAGTGCAATGCTGCTCAACCAAATGCACCTCTTGATCTCCCATCTGATCCAACCATTGATCTCCCTTCTGACTCAAGTGCATGTGGAGCAACAGAAAAGCAAAGCAAGCTCAATCTACGATTTAAAAGAAGGCCTCGTGAAGTAAGTCAAAAAAGATTTAAATTTCTTACTTCAGATAGACAGATTGCATTGGATATTGTGAAGCATTGTTGTGGTTTGAAATGTTTGTACAATTTAGGAATGAAGAAACTAAAGCACCTAAGAGAAAAATTCCTCCATTTAGATAGTGAAAGGTAGGATATATACCTTGTTTCTCGCATGCAAATGATTGAGGATAACATGTCAGTAACACGTGTTGCTTTTGAATATTTCTTTAGTCAAGGATGCGATGTTGTAGGGCTGCATTTAAAATTGCAATGGGTGTGGGAAATTTTAGAATACATAGGGTTCAACAGGGGGGACATTGGAGATGAAGTCCTTGTGCAAATGCATTTGGTTGGTGCTTTGGTATATAATGGAATTGTAATGTCCAAGGTTTTCTTCACATATCCGAATGTGCATAATGATCCAAACCTTACAGTTACTATCATTCATCGTGTTTTGCAATCATGGAAGGGTCTTTTGCCACCAACTCTATATTTGCAACTTGATAATACTGCAAGAGAGAATAAAAATTCTACAGTCTTTGGATATTTAAGCATGCTTGTTGAAAAACAGGTATTTCAGAAGGTTAAGGTAAATTTCCTTCTGGTTGGCCACACTCATGATCACATTGATCAAATGTTCAGTACTTTCTCTAAGAAGTTGGCACGTAACAATGCTTTTACTCTTCCGATTTTATCTGAGCTGATTTCAGAAGCATATACTCCAAAACTAGAAGTTCAACACCTCACACAGATTTATAACTTTAAGCACTTTTGCTCATTGGGCCTTGATAATAGTGCTAAGGTTTTGGCTCCATTGCACAATATTAGTTTCAACCATGTATTCTTCATGAGGAGGGTTGATGAAATAACCCTTTTATTTGCAAAGCAGTATTCATCTTCTCTTGGGTGGGAGCCTAAAGAGGGATGCATATTCTTATTGCAGGTGCCTAATTTGTCTACAGTGTATGGTGCAGAACAATCACCATATGAAGATAAAAACAATACAGAAAGATGTGGAAATGTGGTTGATCAAAGTAAAAGCTGGATGCATGCACTCATTGAAAAGAAGAGACATATTGAGCGTGCAAAAAAATATGTTGGAGATTAAGATGTATCTTGGTGGGAGGACTTTTTCAATCATCAAGAAGAGATTATACAGTATACAATTGCAAGTCATTGGTCAGTTGATGTTTCCTTCACATGGGATTTTTGTACACAAAGATCCGTGAATGTGGCCCAAGCATGTAATGCAGATGCACTTCAAAGTTTTATACATCCACCAGAAAGAAATATTTATGTAGGCTCAAGGATGACAAAACAGGCAAAAGCAAGATGGCAAGGAAATTTAATAGAGATAAATGTTGGAACACTTATTGCAGTACTTGCTGATGGTGATGAGGCTACCAGACCATTTTAGATTGCAAAGGTTTTAGAGATAACTAAAGATATTGAACAGACAAGAATAGAGGCTTTGATGGTGCATTGCTATTACACTAAAAGTAGTAATGCATTCACAGGTAAATATAACTTAGAAATGGTGTGTGATACTAAACGAACAGGTTCAAAAAAGAAAAAGAATATTCGAAGCACATCCACTCTTAAAATGGATGATGTAGATATTCTTGTTTATGATTTTTCCTTGACAAAAACAGGTCACTTGAGGAAAGCAACCATCAATATGATAAAACAAAAGCTTCCAGATGTATGTGGTACAGGAAATCATAAGCAAACAAGAAGATTTGTGCATGATCCTGTAGAATTCGGTATGTATGTGGATGAAGATAGAGCTCTTGTGGATATAGAAGAAGAAGAAGAAGAGAGCTCTCAACAGTATGAGACTGAATCAAGTGCATCAGATGATGAGGGTGTAGACATAGATCGACATAGTTGTGAGTTGCATTGAAGCTCTCTAACATTTTTAGTGCTTATGTAAATGCCTCGAAGTAGTTTGGTTAATAAAACCATGTTTTGCAGCAATTTTGAATAACAATGAGATATCCACCCATTAAAAATATGTCTAAAATGTTATTTTTGTATAAGAATTATTCAGTTTTACATTCTTTATATAAATTTTAGACATGTCAATGTCTTATCATATAGATTTTGGACATGTCAATGTCTTATCATATAGATTTTGGACATGTCAATGCCTTATATAGTGAAATTTTGACTACATTTTGAGCTCTTTTTTTATGAGAAAATGACAAAAAATGTCAAAAAAATCCCATGTTTTCACTTCATTTTTGTAATATATGTATACTGGTATAAAGGAATCTCAAACATAAGCTGCCATTTGCTTGATTTTTGAAGAGTGTGTTCTCTTTTTATGACATAGTTCTCGTTTGTTACGACTCGCTGTTGATGAGGTATTGCGGCATACTCTCCAACATGCAGCACACAAAAAAACTCACGTCATGAACACTCCATGCTTCAACATGCATACTGCAGTGTCGAGGGGTGTGAAAGGAGGCACTGCTTATCAGAACCGACTCGCGCTAGCCTCTCTAAGTGACTACATGCTGGGTGTTTCTTTGTGTGCTTTTAGGAACTAGGTTCTAATTTTGGTGTGTGGAGAGTTATTAGCTAAAGTTTAATGTTATATTGAAGTTTAGTGTAAAACATTTAAGGTCCGTATGGAAGTGCAACTTGATACCTAGAACTAGCGTCTTGATATTATTTCAAGATTAGTTCTTCCTGAGTAATACGATTAGAAACTACATGAGTAAGAGGATTTTTAATAATGTCAACCTCATTGTTTTCAAATTGAGTTTTTCTTTTAGGAGAAGGTGGAAACAAAATTTCTCTTTCCTCAAAATCTAGGAAAGCAATTGAACAGAAGGTTATAAATCTAGATAATTTGTAAGCATGTGATGAAGAATGTAGAGATTCAATAACTATACGATCTTTAACTACTTCTTCAACTTCTAATTCTACACTAGTCTTGTTCTTGTTGGATAGAGTAGTAATATTCTCTAATGGAGTAGGTAAAAGAGTCCCTAAAATATGAATTTCTTTGTTTTTAGTAGAAGATTTACTTGAGGATGCAATATTTTTAGACATGAAAAGTAAAGTCTCTATGATCCATATGGAAGTGCATCTCTATACCTAGAAATAGCGTTTAAATATGATGGTAAAATTAATTCTTCATTAGTTATTCTATCTTTAATGAGTTCAACTATGCCATTTTCTGTTTGTTAAGGATGAGTATTTCTTTTTAAGGTTGGAGGAAATAAATCTTCTCTATTTTTTGGTTCAGGTAAGATGATTGAGAGTAAAGGTAAAACTCTACATAAGTTACAATCATATTCTAAAGAGTGTAAGGTTTCATCTACAACATGATCTTTAACTATTTCTATTACTTCTAATTCATTACTAGTTTCGTTCTCACTGATTTGAGTAGACGCATTCTTAATAAGTGCAAGTAAAAGTGTTTCCAAAATAAAAGAGGACTGTATATTATGCTCACTAGAAGTTTTACTTGAAGATTTTTTATCAATAGACATAAAAAATAAAGTGCAAATTGTATAGTGGAAATGCTGAAACTTTAGAACCAAAATTAGTCCTATACAAGTGCTTGTAAAAAGTCCTAATACAGATTTTCGAAGATATTCCTATACAAATCTTTATATAAAAAGCTTAACACATAATTTTATAATTCAAAGAACATATAATGAAACTAGGATGAGCGGCATGAAAGCAGCTCCTATCTTGTAAATCTCGTCAAGTCCTCTTCAGTGCTTGTCAAATCTTCTTCAAAATGATCTACATGAAAAAACATTAAGAAAAAAAAACATAAGTATGTCTTATTAATTATAAAACACACTCATTTATTTTCATACATTCATTTATGCATACACAACTCATTCATAATGAGCATTCATTTATGTACTAAAATTATACTCTCTTTCATATGCATAGATTAACATACATGAATATGCAAATGTACATGAAAACACATATGTTCATGTTTATTAACACATAGGTGCATTCATGCACTTGCATTCACAACATTATTCATACACATATTCATAACTTCCTATATGCATATACACTAATGCATGCATTTACATTCTTAATGCATATGCTCATGCATACATTAAAGTACTTATATGCACTTAAATGCATACATCTATTATATACTTTCATAATTATATTTGCATACCTACTCATATATGCATGTCAACACTTATTGGTAATTTACATTTATAAATCTCACACACAAAACTTAACATAATTTAAACCTATGCTATTTTATACTAATTAATTCTTTTATGATTAACATACTAATACACTTATTACATATAATAGTGCTCTTTACATGCATTCTCTCATCATAGCATAAATGCTCATGCATACTATTCATGCACACACTAATATGCATCTTCTTTAATATGCACATTCATTCATTAGACAAATACTCACCCACTTACATACATGCACATGCATTCTCACATCTCATGCATATGCACACATCACTTACATACATGCACATGCACACACCTCTTATGCACATGCACACATCACTTACATACATGCACATGCACACACATCACTTACATACATGCACACACACACTTCTCATGCACATGCACACACATCATTTACGTACATGCACATGGATACACCTCTCATCAACATGCACACATCGCTTACATACATGCACATGCACACACCTCTCATGCACATGCACACACCTCTTTCATACATGCACATGCACACATCTCTCATGCACATGCACACACATCTCTTTCATACATGCACATGCACACATGTTCATCTCATCACACTACACATACACATATCACAATTCACATGCATACATCACAGTATACATGCATCACAATTCACATGCATACATCATAATTCACGCGCATACATCACAATATACATGCATACATGCATCACAATTCACATGCATACATGCATCATACATATACATGCATACATGCATCATACACATACATGCATACATCACAATTCACATGCATACATACATCATACATATGCATGCATACATGCATCATCCACATACATGCATACATCACAATTCACATGCATACATGCATCATACATATACATGCATATCATGCACATCATACATTCACATGCATACATGCAAACACATATCACACATTCACATGCATACATGCCTACATCACTCTCATGCATGCATTCTCTCTCTCTCTCTCTCTCTCTCTCTCTCTCTCTCTCGTGTGTGCAAGAGTCGATGGAGGAGGGGGGAGAAGAGGTACTCTCTCTCTCTCTCTCTCTTTGTCTCTCTCTCTCTCTCTCTCTTTGTCTCTATTGCATGTGTGCGTAGCAGCCGAAGGAGGAGGGGAGGAAGAGGTTCTCTCTCTCTCTCAACGATATCTACACAAAAAAACATTAAGAAGAAACATATCATTACCTTATACATATATATATATATATATATATATATATATATATATATATATCTTCAGATACATGCACGTGTATGCATGAGTTTATTTAACACACACACACACTACATGCATTCTTTAGTTTTCTAGTATACATACTTAATTAACTAACACACCTGACTCCTCTCATGCATACGTTAACTAATGTATGCATACTTAGAGATATACTAACACTTACTTGTACTTCAATAGACATACTTATTTCTTTTTATTTACTTTTTAATTAATAACTTAACTAAATATCCATATAAGTTGATATTAATACATTAAATACATTAGATTTTAAGTAAATTGTTTATGACCTATAAGGTAACTAACATATAGGAATGATATAATATTCTTATTATCCCTTTGATTTTAATAGTGGTACTAACATATGTTAATTTAATCAACTGATATTGCTTATAATTGATACATGTTTTTAGTTATGCCCATGACTAATTTTCATTAATAGTTACATTCATAGGGTTTCATACTTGCACATGAAGTACTTAGATGGTTTCACATATAAGTACACAAGTTAAGGCATGTTCATATGTTTGAATGAACACACCATAAAGTCAACAGGCAATCACAAATACAATATATATAGATTCTTAGGCCAATACACATATACAAGCACAAATGAATATCCTTACCTAGTTACACACATTTAGCTCACAGATAACTCTATACTTCCCCTGTAAAATCATTCATATGTGATCATACAAGAATTAAGAAAAATTATAACTATAGAGAGTACAGATAAGGGTAAATATGAAGATAACTTCAAGGGCGAAATAAAAAGATTCAAATATCTTTGCATTCATTCATATGCACATGCACTCTCATATGCACTCATGCATACAACTCATTCATATGCATATGCACTAACTCTAATATGCACTCATGCATACAACACAATCATATGCATATGCACTAACTCTAATATGCACATGCACTCTCATACAACTCATGCATGCAACTTATATGCATATGCACTCATGCATACATACACGTGCATTCATTCATATGCACATGCACTCTCATATTCACTTATGCATATGCTCATCACTCATACACATGCACTTCATGCACATGCTCAACTCTCATACACATGCACTTCATGCACATGCTCATCACTCATACACGTAGGAGTACAAACTAAATAATCTTCAAAATTCTGTACATTGCTAGGTGAGACATCAAAACAATGTCCACTATTGTCTCGCTCAATAGTCGAGTCTAACAGAAATTTTGGCCATAATATGCCCCATATTCTCTCATAGCTAGTGAATCATCACATACATGAGTGATTGAGTCAATGGGGTTTCTTCTTAAGTTCTTTCTATTTCTGTGTGGTTTGGGCAGACTCTCATGACTTGCAAAGAATCCATCATTGATTTGGATCGAATTCTTGCATACACTGGACCATCATTCATTGCTTTTGTTTCCATTCTCATCTCAACTATAAAAGGTTGCTTGAGAATTACTTCATATGAACAATTATCTTGAATGAAGAAGTGAAATTCTTTCCGAACACCACCTATCATTATAGGCACATTTGTGCATGCACCTAATAAAATTCTAGAGCCATTGTCAGTTGTTCTCATCCTCCAGCGGTGCTCTTTGTCACCATCTAAACTTGTCAAAAAATTTCTTTGAAATAACACTTATCTCTTACCCCAAGTCAATGAGAGCCAGAGCTAAACAAGACTCTTTTTTGTCTCCAGTCCTAATTTTCACTTCTGGTGTTCCTTATGCCCAGAAGGTTGTGTTAAATTTACTTTCACTTTTCAACATTTCCTCATCAAGTTGAATCGATCCTAAAAACCTTCTATTCACACCCCCAATTGTAAACTCTTCTTCTTCTTCATAATCACTCTCACTTAATGTTACAACATCATTCATAGCTAGAGTTTCTTCCTCCACATCTTGCATATCTTCGTCTTGTGGCAATGGAAAACGTCTTCTTCTAATGAGTCGAATAAAACTATCTTTGAACTCAGGTTTTTCTATTGAAAACACTTGTTCAAGAGACATTGTTACTTGACTTTTTAGAAGTATATCATTCACGATTTCCCTAGCATCATTCTTCTTCTCGATCTCTGAAATCATTATTGCACGTGGAGCCCTTCTTCCCTTCTTTTTCCCTTTCTCTTCACTTTGTTTTTGTTCATTGTTTTGTTTGGTTTTAGTATTTTCATTTTGAAATGTCTTTTGTTCATTCTTGCTTTGAGTATTCCGATTTTCCTGTGATTGCACATTTTCCTCTGTTAGCTTTTTTTGTTCTTTAATTATCCTTCTTTTCTCCTCTTGAGATAGACTTGTATCTCCAAACTGGATCTTTTTATCATTTTTCTTTTCATTCTCTCTCATCTGTCTCCTAGTCACCCTCTTATCTCCTTCGTCTATATCATCCTGCATATCATCTCTTCTCTGTTTCTCCTCAACATTAGCAATGTGAGAATAAATAGAGGCTTGATCAATAGGACATCTCCATGCTATTTTACACATTATTTCATCTCTAGCCCTTACCAGTGCCTCAATCGAATAAGGATTTTGGCTTGGTGTAGAAAGAGGCCTATCATCTGCTGGCTCTAATCTAGTAGCCGAGGTACTGGCAGTTGCATTAGAGATCGTTATATTTTTGTACAACTTTTTCATTCCTCTTTTGCCCCAATTAACGACAAAAGGAAGTCGTGACCTAAAGTCACACAGTCCCTTATCAATCTCTACTACTAATTGATTTTCTTTTGCACTCTTTAATTTGTCACAAGCATAAGTTGCATGTTCTTGGCTATCACACCACACACACCATTTTTTGCCAATCCCTTTTCTTTCAGTGTTCCTTTGAAAGGCTAGCTGAGCAGTGAACTGAGTAGGTGGAGCTGTCTGAAAATTTGGCTGAGGAGGAATATACTATGGCATAACTGGTGGTATGGGTGGTGCTTGCCCCATGCCACTACTGCTAGCTCCAGGCTCATTGAAACTCATGGAATATACTTTATTTTTCAAATGAACTACCATAGCCGTAGTCATTGGCATTGGCATATCAGTTTACCCTGTAGTAGGTATCTAACTACGCTGAGAAGCATTTGGTTTTGCATACAAAACAAATTGGCGTTGCTTCATTTGGGAAACAACCTCTATTTCTTGTTTCACCTTTTCCCAATCATCAGTAAGGCCATTTCTTTTGCCTAGCTCTTCTATTCGTCTCTCTACCTTAGCTCTATCCTTAGGACTTAATATTTTGAGGAAATGAATAATTAAATCAGGATTTAATGCATTTCTATCCTCTTCAAGGAGTTGAGCAAATAGTCTCATAAACTCTCCATGAAGATGAGTTAGAGACTCATTGCTTTTTAAAGAGCTTACCGATCACAAAAATCCATCACGACTGTGCTGGCTAAAGTCCTCAAGATAAAACATCTTGTATAGTTCTTTCCAAAGTACTTATATGAACTTAAATGCATACATCTATTACATACTTTCATAATTACTGACTCATATATGCATGTCAACACTTATTGCTAATTTACAATTATAAATCTAACACACAAAACTTAACATAATTTAAACCTATGCTATTTTATACTAATTACTTCTTTTATGCTTAACATACTAATACACTTCTTATATATACTAGTGCACTTTACATGTATGCTCTCATCATATCACAAATGCTCATGCATACTATTCATGCACACACTAACACACTTGTTCATAAATGCTAATATGCATCTTCTCTAATATGCACATACATTCATTAGACAGACACTCATATGCATACATACACATGCATTCACTCATATGCACATGCACTCTCATATAAACTCATGCATACAACTCATTCATATGTATATGCATTAACTCTAATATGCACATGCACTCTCATATGCACTCATGCATACAACTCAATCATATGCACATACACTAACTCTAATATGCACATGCACTCTCACAGAACTCATGCATGTAGCTTATATGCATATGTACTAATGCATACATACACATGCATTCATTCATATGCACATGCATTCTCATATGCACTCATGCATACAACTCATTCATATGCATATGCACTAACTCTAATATGCACATGCACTCTCATATGCACTCATGCATACAACTCATTCATATGCATATGCACTAACTCTAATATGCACATGCACTCTCATAAAACTCATGCATGCAACTTATATGCATATGCACTCATGCATACATACACATGCATTCATTCATATGCACATGCACTCTCATATGCACTCATGCATATGCTCATCGCTCATACACATGCACTTCATGCACATGCTCATCACTCATACACATGCACTTCATGCACATGCTCATCACTCATATACATGCATTTCATCTAACTCTTATATGC